>JBBDGP010001328.1:3000000-3455000 GCA_037952835.1 Lithobates septentrionalis | reverse complement strand
TCTCCGCCGCCGCAACACACTACACAAGGCCGCTATGCAGGCGGCCTTATATAGTGTGGGGAGTGTACTAAACCCCCTGAGCCATAATTGGCCAAAACCACCATGGCTTTGGCCAATTATGGCTCTCCGTTCTTACCGCTCTGTGATTGGCCAAAGCCTGCGGGTCATAGTGCATGCTTGGCCAATCATCAGCCAGCAATGCACTGCGATGCTGCAGTGAATTTTGAGCCATGAGGCGCCACTCGAATTTGGTGCGAATGGTCCATAACGTTCGAAATTCGACGAACGGTCGAACACGCGATGTTCGAGTCGAACATGGGTTTGACTCGAACTCGAAGCTCATCCCTACTCTGCACCAGTCCAGACTCCAGCTCCTACTCCTGCTCCAATCCAACCTGCCTCTTCTGTACCACCCAAACTTCCCTTGCCTGAAAAATTTGGTGGTGATACTGAGGACTGCAAAGGTTTTTTAGACGTTTGTCATTTGCATTACTGCAACATCCCTGGGAATTTTAGCACTTTGTCTGCCATAGTGACTTTTGTAATTTCCTTGTTAAAGGGGAAGGCCCTGGCCTGGGTCTCTCCTTACCTGGAACACAATGATCCTGTGCTGCAAGACGCTGACAAATTTCTGGATTCTCTCCAGACTGTATTTGGAAAGCCAGATAGAGCTTCTGCAGAGTACTCACTTTTGGACATACAGCAAGGTACCAGGTCTGTGTCATAGTATGCTATTAAATTCCGTACCCTGGCTGCTGAGACTAATTGGGACTCAAGAGCATTACGTGCAGCCTTCTGAAAAGGTCTTACAGATCGCATCAAGGAAGAATTAGTTTAAAAGGATTCCCCAGAAGACCTTGAAACATTCATAGAGCTGTGTGTTCGTCTGGATGTCTGGTATCATGAAATGTGTCAAAAGAGACTTAGAACTCGCAAGCTTCCTAGGCCAGTTTACTATTTTGGCCCCTAACTTCCAAGCACCGCTTCAGCCAGAACCTGAAATCTCAGTTGAACCCCAGGCACCTGTGGAACCCATGGAAGTCAGCCGTCTCCACCTAACAGAATCAGAGAAACAAAGGAGGCGTGCATTGGGCCTATGCCTGTACTGTGGACTTAAAGGACATTTGTTATCTGTCTGCCCTTCCCATCCAGTAAAAGGCAGGGTCTAACCAATGTTGGAGGAGCTGGTTTAGACCAATTATCCATTTAGCCTCTAAACTTGTCTCCTCTGAGGCTTTTGTGGATTCTAGAGCCGTTGGAATATTCCTGGATTACACTTTTGCTAAGGTAAATAACATCCAATTTGTTCATAAGTTTTTGACCCCTGAGCATCACCACCCTGAATGGACAACCAATGGGAGATGGCATGTAAAGTTTGAGACTATGACAATCACCCTTCAGGTAGGTGCACTCCACAAAGAGGAAATCATCTTGTCTTTTATTGATTCTCCACTTCTGTTCAGTTATCCTTGGGGACCGTCCTGTTATCTAAACTGTTTGTTAGACATGTGCGCCGTCAATAAATTTGTTTCGTACGAAAATTAATTCGTATTTCGTAATTTGTATCCGAAATTCAATTCGGATTCGTACGAAATACGAATTTTCCTTGGATTCGTAAACTTTTCGCAAAATAACGAAAGTTCGTTATGATGAATTTATCATTATGAGGGGCTCCCACCATCCCTGTGCTGTGCTGACTTCCTGGGTTTTTATTCTTTAGGTTCATTAACTTTTTGTAAAAATAACGAATGTTCGTTATGATGAATTTATCATTATGAGGGGTTCCCACCATCCCTGTGCTGTGCTGACTTCCTCTGATTGGTGAACAAAACACCAGTCACGTTTCTGTTGTAACGGAATTTGGATTTGAAATTCCGAAATTCGTTAACAAAATTTCGTATTTCGTATAAAATTCGTTAGTATAGGAATTCCCATAGGGTTCCCACCATCCCTGTGCTGAGTTCCCAGGTCTGTACACCTGCTGTGTCCATTATGAGGGGTTCCCACCATCCCTGTGCTGAGTTCCCGGGTCTGAGTGTACACCCGCTGTGCTCATTAGGAGGGGTTCCCACCATCCCTGTGCTGTGCTGACTTCCTCTGATTGCTGAGCAAAACACCAGTCATGTTTCTGTTAATTTGGATCCAAAATTCTGAAATTTGTTAACGAAATTTTGTATAAAATTTGTAAGCATATAAATTCACATAGGGTTCCCACCATCCCTGTGCTGAGTTCCCAGGTCTGTACACCTGCTGTGTCCATTATGAGGGGTTCCCACCATCCCTGTGCTGTGCTGACTTCCTGGGGTTTTAACTTTTAGGTTTGTTAACTTTTCGTAACAATTACAACTTTTCGTTATGATGAATTTATCATTATGAGGGGCTCCCACCATCCCTGTGCTGACTTCCTGGGTTTTTAACTTTTATGTTGGTTAACTTTTCATAACAATTACGAATATTCGTTATGAATTTGGATCCGAAATTCGTAAACGAAATTTCGTATTTCATACGGAATTCGTATGCATAAAAATTCGTATTTCGGATTCGTACGAATTTCCGGAAATTCACACATGTCTACTGTTTGTCTCAACCCAAAAGGCTTTCTGTTTGTCTCTTGTCTTTCATAGCCATCCCATCTACCTTGCCTCATGAATACCTTGAGTTTGCAGATGTATTTTGCAAGCAAAGGGCAGAGGTTTTACCTCCACATCGTTCTTTTGACTGTGCAATTCATTTAATTCCTGGAGCATCTCTTCCCAAAGGAAGGACCTATCCCATTGCCTGAACAATAATCCATGGAGGAATACGTAAAAGACCACATGGAAAGAGGTTTTATCCAAACCCTCTTCTTCTCCAGTAGGGGCAAGTTTTTTATTTGTTAAAAAAAAAGATGGGGGTCTTCGACCATACATAGACTATCGAGGGTTAAATCAAGTCACCATAAAAGACTCCTACCCTTTGCCTCTCATTCTAGAACTGTTTGATGTACTTAAGAGAGCCGTTATCTTCTCTAAGCTGGACCTCAGAGGGGCTTATAATTTGATTCGAATTAGAGAGGGGGACGAGTGGAAGACAGCATTCAACACCCGCAATGGCCTTTTTTGAGTATCTGGTTATGCCATTTGGACTGTGTAACGCCCCTGCTGTCTTCTGACGTTTCATGAATGACATTTTTCACGATTTCAGCTACAGTTTTGTCATCATCTGCTTGAACGACATTTTAATCTTTTCCAAGACTCATCTAGAGCAAATCTGACATGTAAAGCAGGTATTAAAACGACTGAGAGAAAACCACCTTTACGCGAAGATTGAGAAATACGGTTTCCGTCAAAGCCATATACCTTTCCTTGGATACATTATAAGTGCTGTCAGTTTCCAAATGGACCCTCAAAAATTTTCTGCTGTCTTGCAATGGCCCCAACCAACAACTTTAAGAGGGCTCCAAAGCTTTCTAGAGTTCGCAAATTACTACAGAGTCTTCATCAAAGGTTTTGCCTCCACTGCTGCCCCCCTTACTGCTATTACAAAGAAAGGTACAAATTGCAAGGTGTGGCCTTAAAGCGGAATAAGCTTTCCGGCAATTAAAATACATATTCAACAAGGCTCCAGTTCTTCAGAATCCAAATCCCGATCTCCAGTACATTGTTGAGGTTGATGCCTCCGAGGTAGGAGCAGGTGCCGTGCTATCCCAGAGACAGCCTAAGTTGGGCAGAATCCATCCAGTGGCATTTTTTTTTTCTAGAAAATTTTCTCCAGCGGAGATGAATTATGATGTTGGGATTCAAGAACCACTGGCTATCAAATTGGCATTGTCTGAATGGCGACATCTTCTGGAAGGGACTCCCAAGCCTTTTTCTATCTTGACTGACCATAAAAACCTGGTGTATCTTCAGACTGCTAATCGCTTGAGATCGACCTACTGAGCAGTATATAATCCCACCTCACAAAATTGTCGCACAGATCTCTATGGCTCTTTCCCAACAGTTACAAGAAACCCAGAATCATGTTCCCCAAGGCTTGAAGATACCACCAGGTTGCCTGTTCGTAGCCCCTAGCCTCAGAAAACCTGTACTCCTCTTGGTACATGATGGTGTGTTATCCGGTCATCCTGGTGTCACCATCACTCTTAAGACCTTGCAGCATCATGTCTGGTGGCCTCATATGAAAAAAGATGTTACTGACTATGTGGCTGCCTGTCCAACTTGTGCTGCTAATAAAGTACCCCACACATGGCCTACTGGACTGTTGCATCCACTTTCTACACCTCACCAGCCTTGGACCCATTTGACAATGGACTTCATTACAGACTTGCCAGAGTCCGAGGGCATGACTGCTATATGGGTCATAGTGGATCGGTTTTCCAAAATGTCTCATTTTGTACTGCTCCCTGGATCACCTACAACAGAAGCACTGTCTACCCTCTTCCTTTGCCATATTGTGAAACGTCATGGCATACCTACCAATGCCATCTCAGACCGCGGATCCCAGTTTGTTTCCCACTTCTGGAGAGCGTTCTGCAAGAAATTGGGAGTAACGCTCTCACTCTCTACCTCACATCACCCTCAAACAGATGGTCAAGATCAGTGGGTGAAAAATATTCTGCTACACTGGAAAAAGATTTGCTTATTACTACAGAAGTCAGCAGGCAAGTATGCACTTTTCTCCAACAAACTAAGATGCCATATACCTCAATATGTGCTGGGGGACAGTGTTTGGCTATCAACTAAATACGTGAGACTGAAACAACCTTCTACCAAATTGGGCCCTCGATTCATCGGTCCTTACAGAATTATTGCTTGAGTCGGGCCAGTCTCCTATCGTTTGAAATTGCCCTCCTCTCTCCGGATACATCTTGTATTCCATATTTCCCTCCTCAAAAAGACAATTTTCAATTGTTACTCGAGAACACAACAGCTACTTCCTCCTGTTTTTGTTGATGGACAAAATGAGTTTGAAGTCTGTAAGATTCTTGATTCTAGAAGGCAGGGTTGTGGCCTACAGTATCTGGTTCATTGGAAGGGATATCCCATCGCAGACTGTTTCTGGGTCTCAGCCAAAGATTTGCATGCCCCTGCTCTTATTTGAGACCCTACTGGGCCCCCAGAGGGGTCCACTGGCGAGGGGACCCTCTCATGTACCTGGGTGTCTTCGAACCGGGATGTTCCTGCTCCAACAGCTGCAGTCTATGTTCTCCCAGCATGATGCATTGCCTTGGACTTACTAGCCCCACCTGCTGCCAGCTGCGGACAATGTACAATCAAGCAGCTCATAAATAGCAGCACTTCCTGTTATTTTGTGCCGTTTGTTTGGACTAGCTCCCTGGGTGTATTGATAACTCTGTGATTTGGACTACTGTGTATTGAATCTCTGCCTGTATTCTTGACCATTCTCCAGCCTGCTGATTTGGTACTTCACCGCCAGCCCATGTATGACCTCCGCCTGTCTGACCATTATTTGGATTTTGATTTTGTACCGCTTTGCCTGATCTGTTGCCGACTTGATCTGAATGACTACATTTTCGTCTGAATCCTCAGCATACAAGCTCCACTTCAGACACTACCTACCACAGGTACCTTACATATAATAGAATCTATTAATAGGTTAGCTGACAGCATTAATACTCCTGCAAATGATAATAGCAATTATGCTAATGTATAGTCTAATGAAACCAGGAATAGGATTGAAAATGTGTCCAATGCTAGCAGTACTCCTTCCTTTTCAGCAGGTAATTTAAATGCTAGTAATACATTGGCAGCTTAACTTAACATTACAAATTCATCAGTACCAGAGTCATGTTTAAAAAAAATATTACCATGTGAGATCTCGCCACAAGGGTATCCCCTTTCTGCTCAGGCCAAAGATATGGAAAGGGCAATTTATTGACATTCTGTCTTTACTACCACCTGCAAAAGAATTCATCAACAGATCTGACAAAAAGATAAGAAGATAAGGCTGAGGATAAAAGGCGTAGGCCTGTAGCAAGGTCGTTTTATAATTGGTTACAGGCATTTACCATTTATGCTAGCATTCTAGGAGAAAAACATCCAGAATAACTGTAGCGGCCTTTTCCAATACCTTGAGCATGTGCTGGAAGCTTACAAAAGCTTTGGTGGATTAGGCTGGCACCAGTATGACTAATCATTTAGACAAAAAGTATCTATTTATCCTTCTTTAAAATGGGGCAATAAAGATATCGGTTTATGGTTAAACCTAATAGTGCTTCAGAAATCTGTATACTCTAAACAGACCTCAGTCGCAGTGTCCCCTTATAAAACGAAGAGCATTTAACGAAGATTAGTGTAAATGGTGGGGGTCTTGTAAATATAAGAATATAAGCATGAGTGCTCACACTGTTCAGGCCTCCTCTCCTCAACAGTAACATGGAGTGACTTATCCCGACATGTTTCACCTTTTACGGCTTCTTCAGGGGATGTTTTTTTCACAGTTAGATGTGATACTGCATAAAACAAAGTGCAGTTAGGAACAGTACAAACTTAATAATACAGAACAATAAAAAAAAATGCAGTTGAATGCCCCACCCGGTATCCATCGACTATCCAATGGGGTGTGTTACCTGCAACTTGATGTTAGGCCGGATGGAAGAGCAGACACTAGGTGACATGCAAGGCAAGCTGACCAAACAAGGCCCAAAGCAGTGTTAAAATGTAAAAAATATCCTACAGAATTGTTATTATATAGTAATGGAATGAGGTCACTAGAAGGTGGAAGGGTAAATAGGAAAGGGAAGGGGAAGAAGGAAAGGAAGGAAAAGGGGGAGGGAGGATAGGAGGTGTAAAAATGGAAGTGGAAAGAAATAGGTAGAGGGGCAATAGAAAAAAGAGAAGAAGGGCAGAGAGAAGATGTGTTAGGAAAGGGGGAGGAGAAGGAACAGGGAGAAGGAGAAAAGGAGTGAGAGAAGGAAAGAAAAAGAAATACATGAAAAAGGAAGGGGCAGAAGGTGAGGAATGGGTGGGTGTCGGTGGGGAGGGACAAAAAAAGGGCGGGGGAAGGGGTTGGAGGGTGGGAAAGAAAAGGAAGAAAGGAGGGGAAGAAGGTTAGGGGTGAGGAGAAAGAAAAGGAATTATAAATAAGAAGGGATGGAAAAAGGAGAGAGGAGTGAGAGAGGACAGGAAAAGGGACGAAGGGAAGAAGGAATGTCTGGTGAGGGGATGAATACACTGGGAATAATTAGTGGTGCATAAAAAGCCAGTGGGGAAAGGAGGTGTATAACAAAAATCTTGGAAGTGTGGGGGATATCGCTTAGCATGGCATACTTACACTTAAGCAAGCCAAGTCTATAGCAAAAGCAAGGGTGCCTAAATTGCGGAATGTTATCTGTTGAGGAAATGGTTTATGTGTGTCTTTCTCAAACAAAATGATAGTGAAAAGAATGGAAAAAGAGGAAGAAAGTTTTATAATAAAGGAATGCATGCTGCAATAGTCAATCCGAGATATAAAAAATTAAGCCAGCCAGGAAGATTAGCAATGTAAATGTATAAAGATATGCGTAAGGTCATCTTATTTATGGACAACAAGATTCCCGTGTGGTGTGCAGATCGTCTGTCCCCACTCTTCTATAGCAGGAGAGAGTGGGAAACACAGACGGCAACAGGTAAACATCATAAAGCAGGTAATACATATATTGGCATCAAGGCAAGTTTAACCAAGGGCAGTAGTACTTTATCAAATACTTAAAGACCAGAAGCAGCAGAGCTTGATGAAGATTAGAAGGAAGGAGAAGAGCAATTTGTTGTGTGATTTACCTCATAGAAAGAGATGTCTCAGCGTGGCAGCCCTTACGGTGTCTGACAGAATAGTGTAGTGAGGGGAGTGTTTTTAAGTGTTCACAGCGCCATGCACGTGACCTCCGACATCACATGATGCTGAGGTGTGGATGGCACAGCTCAAACAGAAGATGTGAGGGAATCAGATGCTCATATGAGACTACGATTTCCATAAAACCTTGCGGCCCAAGGGTGGAGAAGGAGGAGATGCTAGAGGAGCTGACATGCCCCAAATCTATGAAGTGCAATCTTCATAGATTTAAATTATCTTCCCCGGATACCACAAGAAGATCAGACGTCGTGTAAATAGATACATGGAAAAATGTATGCGGCTTATCGGTGGTTTTTCTTACAGGCATAGGGATTTAGAGGGAGTTTTCAAAAGTTTATATAGGGCAGATAGAGTCCATCTGTCTGAAATAGGTTTGGACATATTCAACATGGTTTGAAGAATTGCATTGAAGTGGCCTTGGTGGTGGGGGTAGGCCAGCCTTGATATTTCAAGCCTGGCATGTTGGGACCTGTGTTTATTTATTTAAGACTGAGCTGTTTTGTGCTGATTATTTACAAGTTAAGAAATATATGTATTAATAAAAATGATTAAATGGATTTTAATTTATTTATATATTACACCAATAAACATGCCACGGCCAAATATACACCAAGCTTCGGCGTTGAGTGTCTTTACTTATTAGAAATTAATACTGTTGGTATTCAGGGAGGGAGAGGTGCGGCCTACATTCCCATGGACTGAGAGGGATTAAGTATTTGAGCCCAAACAGCATGGGCATGTGGCTGCCCCACTTCCAACTTGTTTGTTATATAATATTTTTTTTCTAAAAAGGAGTCACAGAAAAATGTATTTGATTCTTAGGCAGGAAAAACAGGGTCATGTAACATTGGGGAATTTCCAGGAATGTCACATGACATCCAGGGAAATTCCCAGAGGGTCATATGATCAGCTGGAGTGTTCTAGAAAGGAGGCTCTCTATATAAGGTGACCTCCCACAGGAATAGTCCACTGTTGGGAAAAGTCAGCAACAAGCTCCCCACCCCACAAACCCCTTGTTACAAGCACATTATGTCACCCTTTAGATTTAAAGGGAGGACATGTGTTTATTGATATGTGGTATTGCACAAGTCCTGAAGACTGAGCTGTTTTGTACTTATTTACAAGTTATGAAATGTAAGTATTAATAAAAAATGTTTAAATGGATTTTAATGTATTTAAATATTACACCAATAAATGTGCCACAGCCAATTATATACCAAGCTTCGACATTGAGTGTCTTTATTTATTAGAAATGAATACTGTTGGCATTCAGGGAGGGAGAGGTGCGGCCTACATTCCCATGAGTTTGAGGGTCTATGATGAAGTCCCCTCAGGGTTAGGCCTTGACCCTTTCAGTAGAATGGTCTGTGCTCAGTCTTATGGAATAAGTGCCGCTGGGTGTCATTCAACGTAGAAGACTGAGGACATCTTCAAGCAAAAAGAGTACTGTGAGAGAAAGTTGTGAACCAATTGTGAGTATTGCAGCCTCAGCTGTTTTTTTTTTTGTTATATCTATCAGGGGAATTTTTATGTAGATAAAACCTGATGGATTTTTTTTCTATTGATATATGAAAAAAATCTGAAAACAATAGATGTCTAGCTTTGTATACTACTGAGACTGATCAGCCAGAGATATCTGTAAAGGTCTGCTGATGACTATACACTTAGGCCTTATGGTCCATCCAGCTGCAATCAGACTATAATCATTTTGTGTCTATGTTTATTTAAACGTGTATCTCTTGAGCTACTTATTGCTCTGTGACTTAAAAAAAGGCATTTGAAGGAGTATTCCTGTTACTTAAAATTTCTTCTATGTTAGTGCGCATGCACGAGAGCTCCGACATGGCTGCCTGAGCCGTGAGCTCCGCACCACCCCGGACCGACGAGCCGCACAATCAGCGCTACAGCCCACCTGCTTTAATGTGTACGGGAACCTTGGGGGAGCACTCCGAGATGTCCGGTCCCTCGGCACGACGGGACCTCGGCCCGCAATTCAACTCGGCGGGGGAGGACGGGTGTACCAAGATGGCCGCCGGCACTGAATCTGTCGAGCCTCATGCGGCCTTACAAGCCAGGGAACCAGAAAACAGGCCAGTACTTACCCAATTGACTCTGACTTATGCCCATGCCCATGTCCCAGGAAGCCCCTCATGGCCCACACAAGCACCAGGCCCCCTCCCCAGCATCCACTGAGTCCTTGATCGGCATAAACATGGAGGACTATGCTCTTTTCCCGTCCGTGCCTTCTCAACTACACCCTTCTGCTAACCCGTCCCCTGGCTTTTCAGTCAGGGACATCACCACACTACAGGAAGACCTTTTTGCTAAATTCTCTACCCTTTTAGAGAGAGGACTGGCCAACATAGCAACCCAAATCACCAACACTATTAAATCAGATCAGAATTAGAGGCCTTCCGGAATCCTTCACCGATATCCCCCTCACGGTACGGGACATTATCTCAGAGCTCATCCCAAATATCCCACCGCACTGTCTAGAACTAGACAGAGCGCACAGGGCTCTAGGACCCCCCAGAAAAGATGGAACTCCCAGAGATATTATAGTAAAACCGCACTTTTTTGCTGTCAAGGAGGAGGTCATGCACCAATCATGCCTGAAGCCTAAACTACAGCACCAGGGGCACCAGATGCAGATTTTCGCAGATTTTGGCTCCATCCACCATCCACAGAAGAAGATCTCTCGAACCACTCTTTACGGTCCTAGCACAACGGGACATTAAGTACCGCTGGACCTTCCCCTTTGCTGTGAAGTTCACAATTCAAGGGAAAACTCACTCCTTTTCCAACCTTCCTGATGGTGAAAGACTGTTCTTCTCCCTGAAATTAATCTCTCAGGAGGCACCCATGGACTTCTCCATGTCATCATCGGGGTCGTCCAAACGTCCCCCTCCTGCCAGTCCTATCTCCCCCCTTTGGAACAAGGGTCCTTCTAAGAAGTGCAAGGACGGAAGACCACCTCTCACGGGTACCTCCTTTTTGGACAGTTGTCCCTTCTGTTGATGGAGCTGGAGCTCCAACCCCAAATTTTGGACCGGTTCGGTCCCCAGTTTCTTGTCATACTTTGTTTCTAATGGTCCCTCTACCACAAGTTCCCACTGTCTAAAGAGGAGAGACATCACTGACTTCCTGCCCAACTACACTCCAGACATTTCAGAAGCATGATTTCGGTACCCTCTCCCTTCTAGTCGAGGTTTCGAATCCGAAGGGAATTGTTACACTTGGGAGACGAGGGTTCTTCCCCCTCCAGGACTGTTCTATGGCGATTGGACCAAATAGGTCCAAATCTCTAAGGGGCCTATTTCCTTCATTTTATCAAAGAACCCTTACTCCCACCTCATATTGTTAGGGCCTGGTCCCTTTTTCCCCTTGTCACCCCTGGCCTCTCCAACCTCCCTCCCCTGCTAGGCGGGGGGGTTGGATGGGACAGGGGGGTGTCAGGAGAGGGTGGCTTGTTCTACAGCTACTACTAGTTATTATTTTTACTTGTTCTCTCTGTTTTGTGCAATTGGTTGATCACACTTTAGTTGAGCATATATTAGATGTGCAAAGATTTTGTATCATACACCTGTTGTTGCAAGGGTCCGGGGTGGCCCCCTTGCGCCTCCACTCCTTCCTGGAAAACCGAGCGTGTTTTCTTGGCATGGGTTTTCGGTCGACCTCCAAGGGCGACCGACTATTAAGAATTGGGGTTTGAAGGATATCCCCTCTGCCACTCTCCACGGGTCTTGTTAGAAGACCCATGTCTCTGTCTTTGTTCTCGTATTTGTTTTATTTTCCCCCCTCCTTCTCCCCCATTCATTCTTCTTTTCTTTTCAAGCCTATCAACGGGAGACTACTCCATTCAGTTTCCAAACCGACAACGGTTTTCTCAACACCAACATCCCCTCCTTGAAGGTAGATGTCGTCAAAAGGTAAGTGACTGCCAGTTAGATGTCTCCCTCCCCCCTCTGTTCTCATGGCTGACAAGATATCGAAGGGAGTAGATCTCAGGGTGGCATCTCATAACGTTCAGGGCCTGAATTCCCCTAGGAAAAGGAGAGTAGCATTTGAACACTACAGATCCCTTAAACTGGACGTAGTGCTACTTCAGGAGACGCACTTTCCGATTCGATACAACCCCAAGTTCCTCCACTCACATTATCCATCCTTTTACCTGGCAAACGCACCAAACAAGACGAAAGGGGTCGCAATTATTTTCTCAAAAAACAGCAAATTTTCCCACATCTCTGATTTGTAAAGGGCACTTTGGAGGAAATACTGTATTCTATAATTTCTTACTACGCCCCTAATAAGGGTCAAGCCACTTTCTTCCAGAACCTCTTTACAACTCTAAACCCCCTCCTGGAGGGCAAGGTCATTTTTGGGGGAGACTTCAATGTGGCTTTTGACCAGGGCCTAGATAAAACGAAACCCCCTAAGGACCAGCTTACGCGCCCTACGAAACTAAGCAGCAGAATAGCTAGAATCCTACACACCTATGGCCCAGTAGACATTTGGAGGGAACTGAACCCCAAGAGCAGAGACTTTACACATTACTCCTCCCCCCACCTATCCTACGCCAGGATTGACCACATACTTATTCCTACAAATCTCATTCCACTGACTAATAAGGCTTCTATATTGGATACAGCATGGTCGGACCACTCTTTGGTCCTCCTCTCCCTGAGAAATACACTTACTGGGAAACGGGGTTCATACTGGTGTATGAATGAATCGCTCCTTAGTAGGGATGAGCCGAACACCCCCCGGTTCGGTTCGCACCAGAACCTGCGAACGGACCGAAAGTTTGTACGAACGTTAGAACCCCATTGACGTCTATGGGACTCGAACGTTCGAAATCAAAAGTGCTCATTTTAAAGGCTAATTTGCATGGTATTGTCCTAAAAAGGGTTTGGGGACCCGGGTCCTACCCCAGGGGACATGTATCAATGCAAAAAAAACTTTTAAAAACGGCCGTTTTTTCGGGAGCAGTGATTTTAATGATGCTTAAAGTAAAAAAAAAAAAGTGAAATATTCCTTTAAATATCGTACCTGGGGGGTGTCTATAGTATGCCTGTAAAGTGACGCGTGTTTCCCGTGTTTAGAACAGTCCCTGCACCAAATGTAATTTTTAAAGGAAAAAATCTCATTTAAAACTGCTTGCGGGTTTAATGTAATGTCGGGTCATGGCAATATGGATGAAAATCAGTGAGACAAACGGCATGGGTACCCCCCAGTCCATTACCAGGCCCTTTGGGTCTTGTATGGATATTAAGGGGAACCCCGCACCCAAATTAAAATAAGGAAAGGTGTGGGGCCACCAGGCCCTATATACTCTGAACAGCAGTATACAGGCGGTGCAAACAAGACAGGGACTGTAGGTTTGTTGTTAAGTAGAATCTGTTTGTAATTTTGAACGGGTACATTTACGTGTTTAGCTCCAGCCAAAAAATCTTTTTTAAGCTTTTTGGAAAACATAGGGAAGGGTTATCACCCCTGTGACATTTGTTTTGCTGTCTTTCCTCCTCTTCAGAAGATTTCACCTCACTTTTTGTCCCAATGAAAAATGTTTTTTGAAAATTTGGGTTTTTTTGTGGAACAAGGATTGGAAAGCATCAGTGGAAAGGAGAAATTGTTTTCCCATATTAACTCTTACAGGAGAGAATTTCCCTTCCTAGGGGTAGATTCCATCTCACTTCCTGCTGTCTCCTTCCGTTTGCAAGTAGGAGTCGTTTGTAAGTTAGATGTTTGAAAGTAGGGTCCTGCCCTATATACTCAGCAGAAATTTGGGCCTTAGGTGTTGCTGTGGCCACAACACTGTAAGCCCTCACAGGGCCCTGCTGTGAAATATTAGATCAAGAATTGTAATTACACGCCCCTGTTGAACAGGAGCTGAAAAATTGGGCCTTAGGCACTGGTGCTGGTGCCACAACACTGCAACCCCTCACAGACACTTTAGTTGGAACGCAGGAACGAGCCCTGCTGCAAAGTATTGCATCAAAAATTGTAATTACACGCCCCTGTTAAACAGGGGCTGAAAAACTGTGCCTTAGGCACTGGTGGTGGCGCCCAGAACCAAAAATGTTCTTACAAGCTATCAGCGTGATGATTGAGGAGGAAGAGGATAATTACTCAGGGATAGTCACTCAGCATCAGCATAGGCAGTCTTTGAAGGGATCTGAGATTTCAAAAAAAATTATTCGGTTACATCAGCATCAGGTGCTTGGTAGCTGGTGTTGATCCAAGACTGATTCATTTTTATGAAGGTCAGTCGATCGACCGAGTCGGTGGACAGACGCACCCTGTGATCGGTTACCATGCCTCCAGCAGCACTGAATGTGCGTTCCGAAAGAACGCTGGATGCAGGACAGGCCAGTAGCTCAATTGCATACTGTGCAAGCTCTGGCCAGTGATCCATCCTCAAGACCCAGTAACCCAGAGGATTTTCGGTGGGAAAGGTGTCCAAGTCTGATCTTGCCCCTAGGTATTCCTGCACCATGTAAAACAGACGCTGGCGATGATTTCTGGAACCGATCATACCTTGGGGCTGCGGACCAAAAAATTGTCTGAACGCATCGGTCAGACGGCCACCTTCTCCACCGCTCCTTCTTTGACTGACCGAAGCCTCAGCAACACGTTGTCCAGAAACAGGAGTTTGTAACCTCCCAGACTCTGGGAACGCGTTGCACAGACCTTTCTGCAAGGCCTCCCGAAGATGTTTCATCCTCTGCTCCCTCTGCGATGGCAAGATAAGGTCCGCAACCTTACCCTTGTAACGTGGATCAAGGAGGGTTGCCAGCCAGTATTGGTCCTTCTCCTTGATACCACGAATACGAGGATCCTTACGCAGGCTTTGCAGGATCAGGGAGGCCATGCAGCGTAGGTTTGCTGAGGCATTCGGTCCGGAGTCCTCTGGGTCACTAAGGACGACATGGTCCGCAGCCACCTCCTCCCAGCCACGTACAAGTCCATGTGTTTCTTGGGACTGATCCCTTTAAGACTGCTGCTGATGCTGAGTGCCAGGCTCCACCTCCATACTGACACAATCTTCCTCCTCCTCCTCCATCTCGTCCTCTTCCTGTGTGATCGGCGGGCACGCAGGAACACTGTCTGGATAAAGGGGGCCTTGAGAGCTAAGGAAGTCCTCCTCTTCCTGCCTCTGTTCTGCCTCAAGTGCCCTGTCCATTATTCCACGCAGCGTGTGCTCCAACAGGTGGACAAAGGGGACAGTGTCACTGATGCATGCACTGTCACTGCTCACCATCCTCGTGGCCTCCTCAAATGGTGACAGGACAGTGCATGCATCCCTGATCATGGCCCACTGGCGTGGGGAAAAAAAACCAAGCTCCCCTGACCCTGTCCTGGTGCCATAGTCGCACAGGTACTCATTGATGGCCCTCTGCTGCGTGTGCAGCCGCTGCAGCATGGCCAACGTTGAGTTCCACCTGGTGGGCATGTCACAGATTAGGTGGTTCTTGGGCAGGTTAAACTCCTTTTGGAGGTCCGTCAGCCGAGCACTGGCATTATATGACCGGCGGAAATGCACACAGACTTTCCTGGCCTGCCTCAGGACATCCTGTAAGCCCGGGTACCTGCCCAAGAACCGCTGCACCACCAAGTTAAGGACTTGACGTGAGCCAAACAGGGCACATGGGTCATTTGTCCCTGTCGGAGGGCAGAGAGGAGGTTGGTGCCATTGTCACAAACCACCATTCCTGCCTTAAGTTGGCGTGGCGTCAACCACCTCTGAACCTGCCCCTGCAGAGCTGACAGAACCTCTGCCCCAGTGTGGCTCCTGTCCCCCAAGCACACCAGCTCAAGCACCGCATGGCATCTTTTGGCCTGCGTACTTGCGTAGCCCCTTGAACGACTACGGAGCACCGCTGGTTCCGAGGAAGAGGCCATGGAGGAAGAAGAAGAGGAGGGGGTGGAGGAGAGAGGTGTGTCACAATCATTAGCATTTTGGAGGCGTGGTGGCGGAACAACCTCCAACACTACTGCACCTTATCCTGCATCCTTCCCAGCTGCCAGCAGAGTCACCCAATGCGCTGGGAAACTTAGGTAACGTCCCTGTCCATGCCTGCTGGACCATGAGTCAGCGGTAATATGCACCTTACCGCTGACCGTCCTGTCCAGCGAGGCATGGACATTGCCTTCCACATGCCGGTAGAGAGCCGGAATCGCCTTCCGTGAGAAAAAGGGGCGTTTGGGTACCTGCCACTGAGGAACCGCACATTCCACAAACTCACGGAAGGGGGCAGAGTCTACCAACTGTAAAGGCAGCAGTTGAAGTGCTAGCAATTTTGCCAAGCTAGCATTCAACCGCTGGGCATGTGGATGGCTGGGAGCAAACTTCTTTCGGCGGTGCAGCAGCTGGGGCAGGGAAATTTGCCTGGTACAATCTGACGTCGGTGTACCAAAAGCAGATTGCCCACAAGTACTTGGCTGTGACACACCTAATTCTACACCTTCATTCCTCTCAGTGCAGGTCTCAGAGAGGACTGAAGGTCTAGTGGGGTTGGAAATCTCAGCTGATGAGGAGCAAGGAGAGGTCCTCTTTGTTCTTTGGTGTGGGTCTTTTAGATACGCTTGCCAACGAACTGCATGGCAGGTCAACATATGTCTGGTCAAGCATGTGGTACCCAAGCGGGAGATGTTTTGGCCACGTGAGATACGCTTGAGACATATGTTGCAAATAGCAGCGGTGCGATCTGATGCACTCGTCTCAAAAAAGGCCCACACCAAAGAACTTTTTGAATAACGCGCAGAGACTGCAGCGCCCTGCACATGTGGAGCTTTGGGGTGTGATGCAGTCAATGTGCTGCCCTTAGGCTGGCCCCTGGAGGGCATCCTGCCTCGTTGGTGATGTGCCGCCTCCTCCTCCTCCTCCTCCTCCTCCTCTCTCCTATCAGGCACCCACGTTGAGTCAGTGACCTCATCATCCCCTCCCTCCTCATCACTGGAGCAAACCTGGCAGTATGCTGCAGCAGGGGGAGCATGACTGCCAGATTGCTGTCCTTCTTGGGCACCCCCTCTGTCCGTGCTCATGTTACTGCCTTCATCGAGCTCAGTATCATCATCAGAGCCTTACAAACGCTGGGCATCCTCCTGGAGCATGTACCCAACACTGTGGTCAAACAGTTCGAGGGACTCCTCAGGAGGACATGGTGGAGCTAGGGAAGGAGTCACTGATGACATTGAGCTGAGGGAGGAGGCCGCTGCTTTGCCAGACAAAGCACCCTGGGCATGGGTGAGAGAGGATGAGGAGGATGAGGACGGCTTGGTCATCCACTCGACCAAGTCTTCCGCATGTTGCGGCTCAACACAGCCAGCTGCCGAAAAAAAGGCCAAGCGTGTCCCATGGCCACGTGCTGATGAGGATGCACCATCTCCACGACCAGCACTAGACACAGAGCCTGCTTGCCCTCTTATTGGCTTGTGACTGTCTGCCTCTCCTTCTTCTTGGCCTTCCAGACATACTAATGGCCTGTAGCTGCACTAAGCTGGGATATATATATATATATATATATATATATATATATATATATATATATATATATATATATATATATATATATATATATATATATATATATATATATATATGTACTGATACTGCAGCTAGCAAAATCAACTGCCTGCCTGTAGTATGAGAACACCACCAACCTTCTACAGGTAGCTTTAGCTGAACACTGTGAGGTGGACGCACCCCACTAACTTGTAGGTTTAGCTGAACACTGTGAGCAGGACGCACTGCACTAACTGTAAATAGTCTAGCTGCCTGACCGTGGTACTAATAGGATCAAAAGAACACCAGTAATTTTCTTCAGGTAGCTTTATATACTGTAACAAGACAAGCCTTCCTGTCAGTAGGAAGATAACAGGAACGGATCTAGCTGAACACTGTGAGCAGGACGCACTGCACTAAATGTAAATAGTCTAGCTGCCTGACCGTGGTACTAATAGGATCAAAAGAACACCAGTAATTTTCTTCAGGTAGCTTTATATACTGTGACAAGACAAGCCTGCCTGTCAGTAGGAAGATAACAGGAACGGATCTAGCTGAACACTGTGAGCAGGACGCACTGCACTAAATGTAAATAGTCTAGCTGCCTGACCGTGGTACTAATAGGATCAAAAGAACACCAGTAATTTTCTTCAGGTAGCTTTATATACTGTAACAAGAAAAGCCTGCCTGTCAGTAGGAAGATAACAGGAACGGATCTAGCTGAACACTGTGAGCAGGACGCACTGTACTAAATGTAAATAGTCTAGCTGCCTGACCGTGGTACTAATAGGATCAAAAGAACACCAGTAATTTTCTTTAGGTAGCTGTAAATACTGTAACAAGACAAGCCTGTCTGTCAGTAGGAAGATAACAGGAACGGATCTAGCTGAACACTGTGAGCAGGACGCACTGCACTAAATGTAAATAGTCTAGAAGATAACAGGAACGGATCTAGCTAAACTGAATACAGTGTATATATATATATATGCAACACCTGGGATGCATATATATACACAATACAATTTAAGTGCAGCTAACTGACTGACTGTCCTGCCTAATCTAGCTAACTCAAATGAAATGACACTGTCTTTCTCTCTCTCTAATCACACCGGAACACACTGCACAGGGCTGCCGTGCAGACGGCCTTATATAGTGTGGGGCGTGTACTAAATCCCCTGAGCCATAATTGGCCAAAGCCTCCTTGGCTTTGGCCAATTACGGCTCT
Organism: Lithobates septentrionalis; assembly: GCA_037952835.1. Classification (NCBI taxonomy): domain Eukaryota; kingdom Metazoa; phylum Chordata; class Amphibia; order Anura; family Ranidae; genus Lithobates; species Lithobates septentrionalis. The sequence goes on along the minus strand of JBBDGP010001328.1, from coordinate 3,436,437 downwards.
CTGTTCAGGCGGTGCTGTGATTGGCCAAGCATGCGGGTCATAGTGCATGCTTGGCTAATCATCAGCAAGCAATGCACTGCGATGCCGCAGTGAATTATGGGCCGTGACGCGCCACACGAATTTGGCGCGAACGGCCCATATCGTTCGCAATTCGGCGAACGACCGAACAGCCGATGTTCGAGTCGAACATGGGTTCGACTCGAACACGAAGCTCATCCCTACTCCTTAGCAACCCGATCCATACCAAGATGATAGCAGACGCCATCAAAGAATACTTTAGTTTTAATGATGTAGAGAACATCTCCCCCAAGACCCTTTGGGCTGCCCACAAGGCTTCCATCCGAGGTGTGCTCATCCGGATAGTGACCCAGGTCAAGAAGGAGCATCTGATTGACATTCAAAAGTTGGAAAAATCCTTTGTAGCCTTAAAAGCCGAACACAAAAAACAGCCATCTAAGGTTTTAACAGACCGTCTAGACGCGATTAGGCTGGAGCTCAATCTAGCATTGACAGCCAAAGCGGAGAAACACGTCCGCTGGAGCGGTGCTAAATATTACTCCCAAAAAGACAAAATAGGACAGATGTTAGCCGCCAAGCTTACTCCTAATTACCACTCTCATACTTTCCCCAAACTTCGTATAGCAGGACAGCCTCCAACAGCCAATCCAAACAAAATCATGACTGCCTTCCATGAATTCTTCTCCAATCTTTACAATTCTACCCAAACAGAGAGAGGCCCATTGATCAAATGCTTTCTTCAAAACCTCCAGTTGCCCTCCATTTCCCTGGAACACAAAGACTTAATGGAAGAAGACTTCTCCGCGGAGGAGATAAGGGAGGTTATCAAAGGCCTTAAGACTGGCTCAGCTCCAGGTCCTGACGGTCTATCAGTCCCCTACTACAAGACATTCGGGGAAATTTTGGCCCCCCACAAATTCTTTAATTCTAAAAGCTTAGGCTCCCCCTAGATTCACACTTGAACACTGCGTTCATCTCAGTAATCCCCAAACCCAACAAAAACAATGAGGAAGTTGAAAATTACAGACCCATCTCCCTAATTAATAATGACCTGAAAATTTTGACAAAAATTCTCGCCAACCGTCTAGCATCCTTTATTAAATTTTATGTCCACAAAGACCAAGTGGGTTTTATTCCGGGCAGGCAAGGGCCAGACCAAATTAGGAGAGCGGTCGACATTGTCTCCTTTCTCCAATCTAATTGGGAAGGGGGCCCCAAGCAAGAAGGAATGATCCTATCACTGGACTTACATAAGGCCTTCGATTCGATCAAATGGCCTTATCTATTCTCCCTACTGGAGAGGTGGGGTTTTGGGACTAGATTTTTGGGAGTCCTTGGATCCCTTTACTCCACCCCGAAGGCGGTGATCCGCCTACAAGGCCAGTATTCCAACCCCCTTAATATAGCGAGAGGTACTAGACAGGGCTGTCCTCTCTCTCCCCTCTCATTTTGCAATGGCGATCGAAACACTGGCAATAGCAATACGATCTAATTCCAACATCCAAGGTGTGTCCTGTGGGAACCAAGTCCACAAATGTGGCTATTTGCAGACGATATGCTCCTTTTCATCACATCCCCGATCACCTCCCTCCCAAACCTTTGCAAACGCCTGAAGGAGTTCTCAATGATATCAGGGTTAAAGGTCAACTACTCTAAGTCATTAGCCCCAAACATCTCCCTCAAGACAGACATAGTAGTTGCACTTCAAAGTGCATTTGACTTTAAGTGGAGTGACTACTCCATTGATTACCTAGGGATTAAACTCACAGCTAGAACAGAACAATTATACACTGCTAACTTCCCTCACACATACCGTAAGCTTGAAGCTGACTTGGGAAACTGGACAAAGGGAGAGGTATCCTGGCTTGGAAGAATCAATGCTATAAAAATGACATTACTACCAAGACTCCTCTACCTCTTCAGGGCCCTTCCAATAAACATTATTAAGGATCACTTGACTTCATTCCAAAGAAAAGTCAACAAATTAATTTTGGGGGGGTAGAGGACAGCAAAGATCCCTGTTCCTACCCAGACCACAAGGGGGTCTGGGGCTCCCCCAGCTATTCTGGTATTTTCAAGCTGCCAGGTTGGCCCAGCTCTCCTCAGTCTACTCCAGGGCTGAGAAACCAGACTAGATTCAAATAGAAAGACAGGCTTCTCCATCCTACACCCTAGACTTCCTACTCTGGGTTCCCCCAAGAAATCTTCCCCAATCCTAGCCCCTACTCTCTCACAATCATTGAAAATCTGGGATAATTTGAGAAACAACCCTGCATTAACTTCAAGTTGCTGCCCCCTAGCACACAATTTCAATAACTCTGACTTTACTCCGGGCCTAGACATTAAAGCCTTTAAATGGTGGTTGGACAAGGGGTTGTATCAAATTGGACACTTCTTCACTTCCGATGGCCCTATCTCCCTGGAATTTTGTGTGAATCAACTAGAGATCCCGAATTCAGAACGTTATAGATTTTACCAAATAAGCCACTTCCTTCAACACATATGGGTGGGGAAAGCCTAGCCTCCCAGATTCACACCGTACAAATTATGGTGCAGGCAGTCCACAGAACAGAGGGGCGGAATCTCCATCATCTATCAATCATTGTCTCAGCAATCCTTAAAGACCCCATACATGCTCGCTTGGGAGAGCGACCTATCCCTTAACTGGAACATAGAGAGATGGAGGGTCTCCTTTAATATATCCTACAAGGGCATTAAGAATGTCTCCTTAATTGAGTCCAGCCTCAAGGTAATTACTAGATGGTACCTTACCCTGGACAGATTGGCCAAAATGTTCCCTTCAGCAGACCCCCAGTGCTTCCGAGGGTGTCGACTCTCAGGCTCCATAGCCCACATATGGTGGGAATGTCCAAGATTAAGGCCCTACTGGAGCAAGATTTTCTCCCTGATTGGAAAAGTTACGAAAGTTCAGATCCCGAAAACTCCAGCCATAGCCCTCCCTAATGCAAATTTACCCAAAACATCAAAACAGACGCGCAAATTAATACACTTCTTCCTCCTTGGTGCCAAGCTCACCATTGCCAAAGCTTGGAAACAACCCAAGGTTTCCTTCAAGGCTGCTACACGTAAAATATCTTGGATCATGTCCCAAGAGAAACTCTCCAGCATTCTCCACAACACCAAAACGCAATTTGAAGCTACCTGAGAACCTTGGGGCCCAGTATATGGGCATTTCTCTTATACCAGGAGTTCAGCCGTAAAGTTTGCCTGATACATACTTTATGTTTTTGCCATATTTTGCCCCCCCCCCCCCAAGGGGGACTGTAATGTAATGTTTTGCTTTACTTTATCTTTTATTGTTTTATATTTTTGGAAATTAAATAAAATATTTTGAAAGACAATTTATTCTATGTAATAATTTATATATCACAACCTATTTTATTACATTACATCCTATCTGAGAATTCTTAATTTGAAAGTATACAAATCATTTTTACGTAATAATGAGAGATAATGCATGCCTATCCATTGTATCAATGGGAAAATCCTCCCCTATGTCCCGAGTTTCCCCAGGTGTATTTCAATATTCTACTCTGTAGAGATCGTAAGTGGTCTGTCCTGATTGGGATGGGGAGGGAGCGGAAGAAGTAGAGGATTCTCGGGCGTAAGGTCTTTTTAATTGAGTTGATCCTACCTAACCATATGAGTCCGTATTTGGACCAAAGTTTAAGATCTGCCTCCAGTTTCTTGTAGAGTGGGGGGTAGTTGTGGTTGTATAGGGTTTCTGTTTTGTCTGTCAGCGAGATTCTTAAGTATCGAATGGAAGTGTCATTCCATTCAAATTTAAATGACTGTTTCAGTAGAGAGACTGTCTGGGGAGTTAGGGAGATGTTGACGACATGTGATTTAGAATAGTTGACTCTAAGTCCCGAGATTCTAGCGAAGTCTTCAAGTGTATGGCAGAAGTTGGGGAGAGAAGTGAGGGGGGAGGTTAGGAACAGTGGGATGTCACCTGCGAATTGACCGCATTTGTGGGTCTGATTCCCACAGGCGACCCCTTTAATTTCGGGGTTCTGATGAATCGCGATCGCCAGGGTCTCTATCGCTATTGCAAAAATCAGTGGGGATAGTGGACACCCTTGTCTAGTACCTCTTGTGATATCTATTGGTTTGGAGCAGTGCCCCTGTAGCCTTATGAGGGCCTTTGGTCGTGAATAAAGAGCCTGTAAAAGACCCATAAATCGGACCCCGAAGCCCCATCACTCTAATAGGGAGAAAATGCAGGGCCAGGATACTGTGTCAAAGGCTTTTTGAATCCTTGTTGTTTAGTCCTGCCCACCCAGTTAGTTTACAAAATCGAGATCAAGTCTGTATGTATTGGCTGATGAAAGAAGCCATTCTGTTCGCTAATATTTAGGTGATTTTTTCTAAGTCCTTATTTATGAGGGAGATTGGGCGATAATTTCTGACATCTTCAGGGTTTTTGTCTGGTTTGGGTATGACTGTGATGAATGCTGTATTGAGGTGGATATCTAGGTAAAATTGCCCCTAATGTTATTGATCCCCCACAACGTCCCACTTTTTTTCATAACTTAGTAGGATACTTCCCATGTAAAAAATGCACTGTGCGCCACTACAATATTAGTGGCAGACACAAAACTCTAGAGTTTAAATCTAATGTAACTAACAAAACTTACCCTATTAAGAAATTTTGCACCTGTACAACTAAAAATGTGGTGTACATGATCACCTGTCCGTGTGGAAAACACTATGTGGGCCGTACCACTAGGACTTTTTCCACATGAGTCGGTGAACATGTGGCCAAAATCCTAGGAGGGGACACTAAACATACTGTCCCTAGACATTACTGACAGTATCATCATAGAGACCCTTCAGGATCACAATTTCTTATCATTGACCGCTATGTCCCCCCCTGGCGAGGTGAGGCAATAACTCGCGGGGTATCCCAACTAGAAACGTATTGGATATACGAAATACAGTCCCACAAACCATTGGGACTTAACGTTGAATGGGATATCAACGCGTTTATTAATCAATCATAAATATAGTATCCCTTCCCTTGTCTCTCTGTACATCATCATAAACTTGCTCTTCACTAATATCAATACCAGATTTAGTTATATGATTATGATTACTGTAAAGTTGTTTTACTTGAATTGGAACACCAACATGTACATTTTAATGTATACTTTTTAGATCTCCATGAGATACTGTGGCTCCGTCAATCGAAATATTTTTCACTCTCCTAATAGTTTTTTCATTTATTTGGATGAGATTATTACACAATTTAAGTTTTTTACTATGATATTGTACTCATGTCCAGTATACACTTTTCCCCCTCCCCCTTTTCAGCCGAGCAACCGAGCATCACCGCTATGAGATTTTTTTCCTCCTTTCCCTATGCGGTTCATCGGCTAGCCAAAATGAGGCTTGATGCGTGGCGGCGTGATGTAGGTCATGACTGTGCGCAATGCACAGCCTCGTTTGGCTACTGACCTATTAGAGCGGGGCGTGATGCGCGGCGTCACAACGCTCGTCACGATTTGGAGCTACGCATCACCTTGTCCCAATCTGGACAATGTTATGCTGGCATACAGGTGATACACGTGATGCGTCGCCATGGCGACGCACACGCTTGCATTCCACCAACCTCACCAAAACGAGGCTTGCAACGCACGCAACCGGCGCCATCTTTCCAATACCCGGAAGTGGCGAGGTATTTTCAGCGGCATGATTTGGAGCCACATTGGAACATGGGGGTCTCTTACCTTATATAAGGGGCAGTGTGTGGAGTGGTGCAGCACCCCAGATGATGTCCCCTAGGACGAAACGCGTCGGGAACGCTTGCTGACACCACCACACTGCCATTTTTACTTCTCTTCAGCGCTGTTTTTATCTACACAAATGTGAGTGTTTTACTTTAATAAATACGCTTTACAGCCTTTTTATACAGTATCACACTATGTGTCTTTATACCCTTCCTTTTTATGCTGTGGATACGTGATTTGCCGTTACCATATATACTGCTTACAAGTACCTTGGCTACCCTCGTCCTGTCTTCAGGGATCCACAGATATACAAGCCCTAATAGGCACAGTGGGTGTATACCCACCTGTGTCCACGAGTTCTGGTAAGCCTCCCACTTTTACCTCCGGTGGTGGACCTACTATTACCACTTAAATATTTTGTTATTTACACTTCTGGGTGTTTTCATCTTTCATCCTAATTGGTCTACCCATGAACTTGTATATATGCAATTATTTGTACTAGCATTTGCCTCAAGACCATCTACGCAGTATTAAGCTATGTACTTTCATGTTTTCTCCTTACACGCTGGTGATATTCGAGTGACTTGCCTCTGCCGTGTACAATCCCTACAAGCATCTCTACTACTCCTATCCCATCCACAGAGATCTACAACTATATCAGCTTTATCGACACAGTCAGTGTATACCCATCTGTGTCCATTGTCTCTGGTAAGCCCCCCCACATTTTCAATACGGTGGTGGATCTACTATCAACATTTGATCACTACTTCTTATACTATTCCATATTTCCCTATGGACTTCTATATGTGTGATTACACACGCTAATCCGTGGACTATTAACATACACATATTAGTTTGGATATATGGACACACCTATACAGATAGTCTTCAGGTACACAATCTATGTGGATGTTTTGAAAATTTCTGTCTCTGGATTTTTTCTCCCATACACATACCATATGTGTGCATCTAGATACTGTATAACACTTATTTATGTTTAAATTTCCTTTGTTTAGCGCTGCATTTATTTCCTTTGTTTTATATCACAAGTCAGATCACTTGTTAATGCTAGCTGCTTGTTTGTTGTTTGACAGCGCAGTATTTATATATACACTGATATCTAGGGGGTCTCCTTTGGTTTTAAAGTTGAAAAATTTGGTCAGGTGAGGCTTCAGGGTGTCTGAGAAAGTTTTAGTAAGGTATGAATAGGCCATCTGGACCAGGGGATGATCCCTTTTTGAGGTCTTTGATGACCTCCAACACCTCCTCCTCTGTGATGTTGGAATCCAGCTTGTCTTTGTGAGCATCTTTCAGGGAGGGGATGGGCAGGCCCTCCAGGAACCGTGAGATTGAGTCTGCATGGGTCTGAGTGGTGGTACTGTATAATTTTGAGTAGAATCCCTGGAAGGCTTCAAGTATCCTGACTGGATTGGTTGTGGGGGGTTGTCCAGCTATCCTGATTTTGGGCATATTGTGGATTCTAAGGCAAGGGGAGAGTTTAGTTGCCAATAGGGGACCCATTTTGTCAGCTTGGGCATAGAATTTGTGTCCATTCTATCTGATCGATTTTTCGGCCTTTGCCATGAGGGCGAGGTTTAGGTCTAATCTAGCTTTATCAATTTGGTTTATGAGAAACTTGGATGGGTCCTTTTTGTGTGATGCTTTTAGTGAAGCATAATCCATTCCAGGCGCTCTATATCAGCCCTCCTTTCCCTTTTAACTTGGGTAGAGATCTGAATGAGCTTGCCCCTAATGAAGGCTTTGTGTGCAGCCCAGAGCATTTCTGCTGAGGTATCCTCAGTGCTGTTAAGTGTAAAGTACTCTTTCAGGGCTTTTCTTAGTTCTATTACTCTAACAGGGTCAGAGAGCAAGGACTCATTCAATCTCCATTGTCTTCGTGACCCTCCTGGGGCCCCTGAAAGGATAGAAATGATCACTAATGAGTGCTGTGTCCCTGATATGGGCTTTGAGGACTGCTGGGAGAAGGGTGTAAGGTGTAAGGATATGGTTGTGAGGGCTAGAGTAGTGGGTGAAATCCCTCTTGAAGGGGTTGAGTTCTCTCCATGTATCAGTCAAACCGTATGCATGTAGAATCTTCACTATTGTGAGGCTCTCTTTTGTAGGGCGAATCAGTTGGGACTTAGGAGGTTTGGACTTGTCTAAGCCCTGATCGAATGCAACATTCGAGTCTCCCCCGAAGATGATTGTTCCCTGAAGTTTTGAGGAGAGAGTGGTCAATAGGGTGCTGAAAAATTTGGATTGTCCTCTGTTGGGTGTGCAGTATGATACTAGAGAGTAAAGGTGGTCCTCTAGTGTGCCTTTCACTAGGATGAATCTCCCTTCCGGGTCAATATAGTCAGAGATTTTCACAAATTTGCAGGATTTTGATAATAAGATCGTCACCCCCCTAATTGTGTTATCTGCACTGGCTAGATAGAATTGCGGGTAGTGTGAATGAAGAAACTTGGGGCTATATCAGGCAGGGAAATGTGTTTCATGTAACTTAAGAATGTTTAATTTGAGTGATTTATAGTAATCTAGTACCTTTTCCCTCTTAATTGGGGAGTTGAGGCCTTGGACATTGTGGGAGGCTATGCGGATTTTAGCGCCTGGACCTTCAGGCATGGAGCAAAAGGGAGAAACATAGTTATGATCCACCCTCACTTACCCCTCAAAGTCTTGAGGCCGAAATGGTTTTGGAGGTGTCTCCAACATGTTTGAGTGAGGCCTTAGAACCCAGATCCTGGCAGTCGAGTTGGTGGTCTGGAAAAGATAATGGTATTAGGCACTTTTTCAGGGAAAAGGTGGAGAGGGGGGAGAAGTGGGGAGACAGAGAAGAATAGACAAAAGAAGGAGGTAAAAAACGTATTTCAGGGGGATGCCCCCCGAAGTCCTTATGTAGTACAAAGACCATCGGGTGTCCAAGGGTTGGGTGGAGACACAAGTGTTCCATCCCGGAACAGGGCGCCCTAATTGAATAAAGTTAAAGGTAGAGTGATGCACAGCTTTTTGTGGATTTAGCTAGCGAGAGACATCATTACTTATCTGTTGCCCCGAGGAACCCCCACCTTGAAGAGAGCAGGGGGACCCCCAGTGCCCATCAGCATACAATGACCCCGGGTGCTGGCTTAGTGTAAATCTTCCCAATCCTCCAGTCTCCCCCTGCAGGGCGTCCTTTTGGGGAACAAGGAGAAGTTCCTTCCTTAGCTTGTAGGTGTTATCCCTTCATGGGGTGTGGAGAGAGCTATATGAAGAGATCTGGTTTAACCCGGTCAGTCTCAGAAGTCCCGGAATTATGCCTGGGCTGCTCTGAAAACTTGAACAGGAAACAACAAACTGTAATTTCAACTAATTGAAGGTGAAAGTTCAATAGGAGTCTTGTGACTTGGGCTGAAAAGAACCCAAAACAGCATGGTCACAATGTCCCTGGACCGGACTCTAGGTCCAGAAAAAGAAAGGATCAGTCCATGAGGGTACTTGCTTCAGGGGGGTCCATTGTCCTTGACCTTCTTTGCTCTGCCTTTGGTCCAGAGGGGGGACTGTGGGCTAGTAGGTATCGGTCTTTTGTTTGAGCCAGAGCCGGTGTTGGAGGTGTCCATTGCAGCCTCTTAAGAAATGAGCTTCACGTGTAGGAGCAGTTTTTCTCCTTCTGGCAGGGTGGAAAAAGCGTAGTGTCTCCCTTTTTCAGTGAACTGGACAGCAAAGGGGAGGGCCCATCTGTATTTTATATCTTTCTGGGTTAATGCATGTAGCAGTGGTTTCAGTGCTCTCCTCCTTTAAATCATAGAAGGTCAAAGATCTGCAAAGATCTGTACCTGGTGGCCCTTGCATAACACAGCCAGTGCAGATCTTGCTTGTTTCATCACTTCCTCTTTTTACGGAGTAGTGATAAGGCTTTGCGATGATCTCCCTTGGGGTGCCATCTTTTCTGGGGGGTCCGAGGGCCCTGTGGGCTCTGTCTAGTTTGAGGCAGTGGGGAGGGATATTGGGGATCAGGTTTTTAATTAGGTCCTGCACTGCCTCCGGTATATCTATTATGGTCTCCGGGAGTCCCCTGATTCTGATATTGTACCTCTTGGACCTGTTCTCCAGGTCATCAATATGTGACATGGCCAGATCCAGTTGTTCCTGCACTGTGTGTATGTGCTTGGAGTTTTGGTTCATCACGGATATTTTTTTCTCCATTTTGTTTTCGATCGTGTCTATCCTATTAACCAGATTGTGAAAATCTGCCTTTAAGTCCCTGGTGATTTTTGCGGCTATTTGAGCAAGGCCCCTGTCCAAAAGTTCTGAGAATCTGTGGAAGAGATCCTCCATTTGGTGAGCAGGGTCCTTGGTCTGCGTATGGTGGTAATGATAGCCTGGTTGCATCACTGAATTAGGCCCCAGAGGTGAGAGGGAGAAATCTGTCATTGATCGTTTGATCAGGGATTCAGTGGATGCAGGGGATGGTGTGTTCGCCATCAGGAATTCCATCTGTTTCCCTGGTGTGAGGTGTTGGGAGATGAGGGGTGGCTCTGACCTGTAGTCCGCTTGTCCCTCCGTGCAGGGTTCATGTATCTGAGGTAATGCTGCAGTGGCCATCTTGAATTTTCTGCCGCTCCTGCCTTCTCTAATTACGGCCTAAGGTCTTATTTCACAGTGGATCTGATCATACAGGGCCGTGCTCCGGTGTGTGGGGGTCACTCCGCTGTGACTTAGAAGCCTCCTGGATCGCAGTGCTGGGTGCTATTGCACGCTGCTGCTGCAGTCTGGAGCGGAGCTCTCGGCTCAAGCGGCCATCTTCTGAGCCCCGCGTATGCTCTCTCAATTATGTAAGATGTTTAAACAATTTGAGAGAGAAAAATGAAGGACACTGCGATTGCAGACCTTCCTTCTACAAAATACCAGTTGTTCTGCCATCATACTAACACTTGTGTTTCAGATCAGCATACCTGTACCATTTAAATGAAACAAAATGTGATAAAGCTGTTGCATAAAAATAACCAAATTTTAATCCATGCATTCCTCAGTGTGCTTTATGACCAGGAATATTGTTTTGTTTAAGTGTAATCATTTTGGATAGGGATTTTAACTCACTTTTGACTTCTGTTTTGATGCATGTGTGACCTGCATTCGGATTAACTAATGTTGTACACTTTGTGCCCCATACATGGTCACTTGTACTTAATTTTTTTCTTGTTGGATAATTTCTTGAAAGCTGCTTCTTCACTGTTCTCCCATAAACCATAATTATTTAAAAACTTTGGGTGTGTGAATACCTAATTCCCTATCTGCTCACTGTGGTGTCACTACAGGACTACTAGTCAGCTGAAAAAACCACACTGAGCAGAGTGGGAAACAGGTGTTTGACCAATTCAACAAGTCAAGCATTTGTAAAGGATTGTGTGTAGTAACGCTGAGACTTTTCAAGAAACTGAACACTATAAAGATAAGTACATGCAGTGTTCTTACGGCAGGTGTGTTGTACATAAAATTGACCCTGTCTTAACAGGGTCATGCTAATTGAAATGAAAAAAAAAAAATTGATTACTTTAGTAACAGATGAGTTAAAAACCCAAATATGTTTTGTTTAAAAACATAACAGCGGCAATGTTAACCTCATTGTATAATATAAGAAAAATGTGTAATCCCCTATTTTGTGTCTAGATTTGGACAATGCTATTCAGTGACTCTGTGGCTCAATGGAGATTATGACTGTGCAAATTCTGTCATTACCTGTTTTAAACGTCATTTCCCAGGAGTGCACCTAAAGGTAGGCATCTTGACACAATAGTAAATACTATTAAAGGTTTACTTCTGTATCCTGTTTTTACTTCATTTTTTGTTCTCTTGCTGGGATAGATAGCGATCTTGAAAGATGACATTTGCAATTTATCAGATTGCAATTTAAAATGTACTGCTTTTACATGAGTATAATGTACAGGCTGTATCACATATCACAGTAGTTTGCTTATCAGATCATACATAAAATACTATGCAAATGCATTCCTCCAGAACCTTGAAGAAAAAAAGTATGGGTGTGCTTTATGTGATGAAAGCAGTAAAATATTGTCACACATTGGTGCAAATTGATAAACAGAAGCAATTATATTTAAGATTGATCTCCAGGCAAACAGCTAAATATACCACTACTACATATATTTTACAGTTTTTTATTTCTGTTCATCTTGCACAGATGTATACACCGTCTTCCAGTCAGCAAAGTTAGGTTGGTGACCTGATTTTTTGCTACTGTATTTAGACAAGATGGCTAGGTCACATCCTTGTCCCCAGCCTGTGACTGGTTAAATCATCTCTGCTCTCTCCTAATGCCCAAATTTTCCTTATTCGTACATGTGTATAAAGAGAACCCCAGTGCTGCTCCTTCCTCTTCCATTCACCATTTACACTAGATTTATTAATACAACTTTTTTCTTTATGAATACATAACTGCTTTCCTTGGAATTTTGATATCTATCTGAAATTAATTTTAGGATCACCATCTAAATATTTTGGAATGCCATATATCAATTGAACATGGATGTTTAAATGAATTGTTTCAGCTTTTAACCAGTATGAAGGCACAACAACAAATTAAAAATTTTTCCATTACACAGACAACTCTGGATCAGGTATTTTAATGCTGCTGATAATCAATAAGGATGGATGATGAATCATGATAAATGATGGATGATGATGATGATGATTGATGATAAATCACAATGATGGTGATTAATGATGATAATTGATGATAATGAATTTTTATGATGATAACGAATCATGATGGATGATGAATGATGGATAATGAGCCATGATGACGATTATTGATATTCATGATGTCAAATTTAAACGGGTTCTATGGCCACAGCATACACTTGGAAAGGGCTATGGTCATAATCTGGCAGTCCTCTGGATCTAACTGCCTCCCCAGTTCTTTGTTCCATTGAAGATGATAGGGGTTTAATAGAGGCTTTTTTGCAGAAATTATGGATGAATATATCAACGATATCAGGCCCAGAGAGTGGGGTATGGCTTTACATAGGCTCTCAAAAGGAGTCAGAGTGTATGGGTTAGAGGGGGATTTAATGAGTTATTGAAGAAAATGCCTAAGTTGTAGGTAGCTATAGTGTTCTCGCAAGGGGATATCATGAGAAGAGCGTAAGGCATCAAATGTTAGTATCTTAGTAGGGGTAAACAGGAAATGGATGTGTGTGAACCCTTTCATGGTCCACCATAAAATTTGGGCTGGATTTTCGCAACCTGGAGGGAATAATGGACAATTAAGAAATCGTAAAAGTGGAAAGTGAGGGGAAATCAAATCTACGGAGTCCCACAATTGTAGAGATTGGGCTAAACATGGTCCTATTGTAGTCGGGCGATGCATAGGAGGAAGCCAGGGTAGAGACAAGACAGGTATGGGATCTGAATCAACAGGATCAATTGTGGTCCATAATGGCAGCTGATACATTTTCATGAAGATGGGAAAGTGGAGCTATGCTTGCTGCAATATAATAAGCCTGTAAATTAGGGACCGAAAGGCCACCATTGATCCATCAAGCATACCAAACCTGCTTATTTGAGGATGGGTAGATCCCCATATAAACTGCAAAAGCTTAAGTTGATGTATACGTAAAATATGTGAAGGGATCGGAACAGGCAAGACCCGAAAAAGTACAGCAAATTTGGGAGATAAGACCTACGGATAGCAGTTATCCTACCAAACCAAGACAATGGTAAATGGGTCCTGGAGGACAGAATATCAGACAATCTTTTGAACAATGGTGAGAAACTGGCCTGATACAACCGCATAAGTAAGGTGGATTCCCAGATAGGGCAAAGCGGAGCACCACTGAAAGGGAAAGCCAGCTTTCAAATCCATTAATACTGGATGAGAAAGGTTGACTGAAAATAGCTTCAGATTTGGAAGGGTTGACACGAACCCCTGAAAGAGAAGCAAAAGTGTCTAGAAGAGATAGTAAGTTTGGTAAAGAGATTCTGGGGGAGGTTAGAGTTAACAAGATATCGTCGGTGAATAAGGATAATTCTAGGGGAAGAGCCCGCTACATCAATACCCTTTAGATAGGATGGAACCCTCTGCCAATGGCTCTAGAGCCAGAACAAAAAGGTGGCGAGAGTGGGCACCTTTGACGAGTACCCCTCCCAATATCGAGGAGAGTTGACTCATATCCATAGTATTTAATTTTAGCCTGAGGGGAATCATATAGAACTGTCATCTATTGTAAGAATGAGGCACCGAATGCATAATGACAGAAGTACGGACATAAGATAAGGCCATGACAAAGTATCATATGCCTTATTCACATTAAGCAATAAAAGCATTGATTCTAACAAGCGGCTAAGGGCTATATGTTGTAACTGCAGTATTTGCCGGATAGCATCCCCTGCCTGCTTCCGCAGTACAAATCCTACTTGATCTTTCTTAATTAAGCAGGCATAAAGAGTTTAAACGGTTAGCCAAAATTTTGGTCAGGATTTTCATGTCTATATTAAGAGAAATGGGCCTGAAATTAGTCCAAGAGGAATTATCACGGTCAGGTTTAGGTAACATCACAATATTAGCGGTCAAAAGATACAATGTAAAAGTCTGGCCATCTTTAACGTAATTATTCATTGCTGTGGAGCTATAACGTCAGGTAGCTTTCTATAATAAAGTTCCTTATAGCCATCCGGACCAGGTTGTTTACCCACTTTCAAGTCTTTAATACATTGGAGGACTTCCGAAAAGTGAATGTACCGGCCCATAAGGGCCATATGAGCCGCAGTCAGTGTGGGGATCGAGAGACTGCTGAGGAAACTATCGGTGTCCTGACTGCCCAACTGATCAGGGGCAGAATACAGTTTAATCAGGCGGTAACGGAACTCCTCCAAAACCCGCACTGGGTTACCAATGGTTACGTTATAAAGTACGAAGCCAGTTGGCCAACATCTGATTTGGCCTATTCGCTTTAGCATACCACTTCTGGCGGGACCAACGTAAGAGGTGCTCAGTTTGATCCGTGAGACAGAGATCTAGGTCCAAGAGCGGGCTTGATTAGCAGGAGTGGAGGGATTGTTTAAATGCAGTAGAGAGTACCTCCAGACGGCATCTATATCTCGTTGTCTTAAGCATCGTTCCTGTTTACGCTTCAAAACCAACTGTATAATGTGGCCCCTGAGAACTGCCTTGTTTGCCTCCCAGAGAGTTAGAGGAAATAAGACCGAGCCTACATTAATGTGGAAATATTCCGCAGAGGCTTTCAGAATATCAGCCTGAACCTCTTTGAGGGATAAAAGCGAGTCATTCATTACCCGGGGGAATGCTGAAGTTTATCAAGAATAGAGCGGCAAACTACAGTACCAGAACAGGATCAACAAAGATAGTTCTCCATGCTGCTCCACGGGGTGGCGCTGTTGCAGAGTTTTGCTTTGTCATGGAAATCAGTGCTGAGAACAAGTGTTGAGTGAGAGGAAGCTGCATGCAGAGGACTGGACCGGACCCCACCCCCCCAAGAGTGGCAGCACAGCGCACCAGACCCCCCGACTGGCCCAGACCACCCATGACCAGACCCACAGCGGCGGCAGAGCAGGACATCATGGTGCGGGAGCGGGTGTACTGAGGACAGTATCACACCACAGATACAGACAGAAGAGGTGGGAGGACATCCAGTGGGACCGGGAGGTGGAAGGCTGACAGGGTGAGGTGGCGGGTAAGTGAAGTGAAGTGAAAAAAGGGGAAAAAAACTGCGCTCTGGTGAAAAATAAAATAAATATCAAAATCCTAAAAAGTGAACCTGAATAATTGTGTGAACTGTAAAGCAGCAATTCTTCAGCGCAACATAAACACAGTATAATACACATGAAAAAAGAATAAAATCGCGCTAAATATACACTGATATACATACGTGTACTTAGTAACTCAGCAATAAATTTCTGAATAAATATCACGTGAAATGTGAACAAATTATAAAAAAGTGTTGTGACACCAAAAATTGTTATATAATTAATATTATAGACAATTGAAAATGTAAAAGTGAGTCCAAAAGCATATAATGCCTGTATCACCCATGTGATTAATAAAAAAATTAAAGTGAAAAGTCCATCAAAAACTGTGCAATCCTTGATAATGTAGAAAATAGTGCTCGATCCACCACCAAAGGATGTAGATTGGCAGCTTACCAGAGACCCATGATCCCCCACTACAGAGTATCAGGGAGAGCCTGATTAGGAAACTGTCCTCCGGACCATAGCCAATAAGCCAAAACCTGAGCTTGTTAATAGTGTGGTATCATATCCAAAACACAGCCACCGGAACATATATATTTCAAACTGCAACGTATTATCTCCAGCTTGCAGATGGATTAATGCGGTGAGTAGACCTTTAAATAGTGTTTTTTGGGCCCACAGCGGGTTCCTCAAGGATCTCAATCCCTAATGTAGTCACAGAGGTATATTACAGTGTCAGTGAATTGTGTCAGATTCTGATGGATTCCCAATCAGGCAGAGGCAGTATGCCTCATAGTGTCTGAGTTAGTCTATTACAGGAGCCACCTCCAAATGCATAAGCCCAGGTTCGGATTCTAGGGAAGCAACTGTCAGCGCTGAGAAGACCCTCCATACTAAAAGAAGAGCCAGGAACGTACCCGGCAGGTGCCGGCAGGGGCCAGCACAGAGGCAGGTGGAGACAAAGAGGTGCAGGCACCAGAAAAGAGTAGGTGGGTGACCGTCAGGAAGGATAGAGGGGGAAGTGCCAGGGAGGCCGATCCACGGCTGAAGTATTCCAATAAGTACACTCCTCTGAGTGACATTGATGAAACCAGTCAGGGACCAGCACTACTGGAGCTGAGGATAAGACTTTAGGTTTTATGGTAGACGTTGGTACAATGACAAAGTCAGAGGCAGTTGGAGTGTCCTAAAGAATGATTTTAGGGACTTGGGAGCTAAATTGAGGAAAAGGACCTCCAAGGTAGTATTCTCAGGAATACTGCCGGTACCTCGAGCCACACCAGAAAGGCAGAGGGAGATTAAGGAAGTAAACAAGTGGCTGAGGAGCTGGTGTAGTAAGGAGGGGTTTGCTTTCCTTAGGGCTGGGTCGATTTCTCAGTCGGTCACCAGTACTATAGAAGGTTCGGACTGCACCTAAATGAGGGTAATGCAGATCTGCTGGGAGTAAAGATGGCCAAAAAGTTAGAGGGGTTTTTAAACTAGGCAATGGGGGAGGGTCCAGAGGCAGAGATAGTCCAGAGGGTAGTATTGGGGGCATTAGTGGTAGGTTGACTAAAGCACATAAACCCAAGGTAAGTATAGTAACAAGTCCTAGTTGCAATCTCGGAACACCCAATAAAAGGATAGTATGCGACCGGTCTAAACTAGGTGGCGTGATCTCCAATGCCAGGAGCCTGGCGGACAATATGGGTGAACTGTAGAAGAAGAACAACAATGGCGCCACTCTAAGTGCAGTATTAAAAAGGAATTTTAATAAATCTTAAAAACAGGTACTCACAAAAGTACATGTATTCAGGCATGTAAGTGTTGGACAGGTAGTGCCAGGTGTCCCAGAGGTATGATCCGGTCACATCCTCAGATGTCGTTCCACTTTGGAGACAGGCTGCGCTGCTGTATGGACGGCAGATCCGGCCGCTGGAACGCACTGTGTGTGATGATCTGGAGGAGCGAAGGCACTTCCGGGTCCATGCAGGGGTAGGGAATAGGCGACGCGTTTGCGGAGCTACGCTCCTTCCTCAGGCCTAACGTGACCTGTGATTGGTCGAACGTGTTATAGTCTAAGACGGGCTGGGATTGGGGGAGAGATCTGTCTGTCACTTTGAAGCATAGACTATGTGCTGGACGCTGTGTGCTGGCATGTCAGCGTCTACAGCTGTGTCAGATCTTTAAGCAAGACAGCGCCGTGTGCATGTAAACAGGAAAGAGAAGATAATGATACTTTCTATATTTTCCAATGGGATAATATTATCTATAAGAGAGCAAGGGGGAGAAAAAGGGTTTTATTATAACACATAAGAAAACGGCATGTATAGGTAGAATGTGTAGCTGGAACTGCTGTTATTGGATGCACTAACTGTAATAGCAATGTGATAGAATAGGGGATATGCATACCTAGTGGGATGTGCAGCTGGAACTGCTGTTATTGGATGCACTAACTGTAATAGCAATGTGATAGAATAGGGGATATGCATACCTAGTGGGATGGAGAATAGGGAAATAAAAAAGCTCAATGAACTATGGTGATGAAGACTCCCTGATTCAGACTAAATTGGGGAAGATGAGGAGAGACCTAGATGATTTCAACCTAGGGAGGGTCTTCAATTGGAAGAGGAGCCACCGCGCTCCAAACACAAATCATTCGACCCACCCCCCTACCCACCTCACACCTCTTATGGAATGCATAGTGGGACCCCCAGGTGAAAGACCATGGCCATTGTCGAGGCCTAAACCCTTGCTTCAGTCCACGCATTCCACTAACTTTCACTCCAGAATCATGTCACACCCACTCACTCCCAAACCTCAACGCATACCTAATAAGAGAACCAGACCCCGCTCGAATACAAATCAAAATTCAAATACAAATACCTATTCCAACAATTACCATCCTCATCCCTCCGGAAATATCACCCACACCAATGAGAAAATCACTCCCAGTGGGCCTACAAGAGACAACAACATTAATTCAAGTATTTTTCCTATATCCCAGAACCACACTATGGATTCTTCAAAATCTAATCCCATATCTGGTTCAATGACAACCTCTGTTTTGGCTAAATCCACTAGCCGTACCCCTGTCTCTGGCGCTGGTCTTCAGAAGGCCAACACACAGACACATAGCCCCCTTCCCCATACAGATTCTCTAGCATCTACCATATCAGTCCCATCCAACTGCTCTTCGCCTGTTACACAAGATTTTTTAGTAATTCCCCCCTCGCTGCCCAGCCGCCCACTCACAGGGAAAAGAAAATTAGAAGAAGAGGCAAACGAGGGGGAAAACAACGGCATAAATCACAGGGCCAAATCCCTCAAACCATAAAAATATATAATCTATCTTCCCATCACCTGTCCCCAGCTGAGGTCTCAATTCTACAACGGGGTCTCAATTTTGCCCCCACCTCACTACCTAACTCATTTCAGTTATTTAAAGACCTTCATATGTATATCCGTAACCTTACTCTCAGACGCCACTACAGCATGAAAACATCTCCAGTTACTGATAGTCACATACCTCCCAATCTGGTTGAGCCTAATGTTCCTTCAGATAATAGTAATTTACCTGAATTGAGTATCCTAAAGGAATTATATAACATGGAGAGTGATGATGAGGATGTAGACTTACTTCTTCTCACTCAGCATCTCTCTACCTCTCCCCCCATACAGCATAGTACGTTTAGGCCCAAATCCGTGTTCAATCCCACACACTCAAAGGGACCCTATTTGCAAACCTTCTATCAAGTGGTGTTTTCTGACATTAAAAAACTTTGCCAATTGACACACGACAGCCATCCAAACCACTCCAATTTTACTTCCCAAGAAAAACTATCCCTTAAAAATCTCACTGACAATCACAACATAGTCATCAAGACGGCAGACAAAGGCGGGGGCATTGTGGTCCAAGATCGCAGTGATTATCTAGCTGAAGCCCGCCGTCTTCTGTCAGACGATAGTACATACCGAAAATTGCGCTGTGACCCTTTGTCAAGCTTCATCATAGAAGTCAAACTGCTCACAGATAGAGCTAAAAACAACAATATTATCTCAAAACACGAGTATGCTTTCTTTAATCGGCCATTTTTTTCCGCCCCGTATTTCTATCACATTCCGAAAATACACAAGAGTATTCAAAATCCACCAGGTCGACCCATAGTTGCGGCTATGGACAGTATTACTAGTTCCATCTCCCAATATATAGATCAGTTCCTACAACCACTTGCAATCAGTCTTCCCTCCTACATCCGAGACGGATTCCATCTCATGCAACAGTTAGAACACTACACTTGGGAATCCACATACTTGTGGGCTTCCCTGGATGTTAGCTCTCTTTATACTTCAATTCCACATCACATAGGACTCAGAGCTATCGCCAGCTTCCTTACCTCCGATCCCATGCTGAATCCCGGTCAGGCAGAGTTCATCTTAGAGGCCACAGAATTCTGCCTGACCCATAACTATTTTGAGTTTGATGGCGACTTCTACCTTCAAACAAAGGGCACAGCCATGGGTGCGAATTTCGCACCCAGCTACGCGAATCTGACTATGGGCTACTGGGAGGCCAATTCCATCTGGCTTAATAACCCCTTTACCTCCCATATAGTGTTCTATGGGAGGTATATAGATGACATTATCATCATTTGGGATGGCCCGGAGTCCCTTTTCTTAGATTTCATTAAACACTGCAATAACAATGAGTATGGCCTCACCTTCACCTCCGAACATGATCAGTTCCAACTCGCATTTCTAGATCTTCTACTTTTTCATGAAGAAGGCAAAATATTGGCTATATCTACCTATACATGCCGTTTTCTTATGTGTTATAATAAAACCCTTTTTCTCCCCCTTGCTCTCTTATAGATAATATTATCCCATTGGAAAATATAGAAAGTATCATTATCTTCTCTTTCCTGTTTACATGCACACGGCGCTGTCTTGCTTAAAGATCTGACACAGCTGTAGACGCTGACATGCCAGCACACAGCGTCCAGCACATAGTCTATGCTTCAAAGTGACAGACAGATCTCTCCCCCAATCCCAGCCCGTCTTAGACTATAACATGTTCGACCAATCACAGGTCACGTTAGGCCTGAGGAAGGAGCGTAGCTCCGCAAACGCGTCGCCTATTCGCTACCCCTGCATGGACCCGGAAGTGCCTTCGCTCCTCCAGATCATCACACACAGTGCGTTCCAGCGGCCGGATCTGCCGTCCATACAGCAGCGCAGCCTGTCTCCAAAGCGGAACGACATCTGAGGATGTGACCGGATCATACCTCTGGGACACCTGGCACTACCTGTCCAACACTTACATGCCTGAATACATGTACTTTTGTGAGTACCTGTTTTTAAGATTTATTAAAATTCCTTTTTAATACTGCACTTAGAGTGGCGCCATTGTTGTTCTTCTTCTACAGTTTCCAGAGGATTGCTTCTTCTTTACCAACAGGGCTGCCTTCTACAACTGCTTTTATTGGACTTTAACCCAGTTTCTTTTTGGACTCTAACAGCTTATAGTTTGCTTTTTTTTAATTTTACAGTTCCAGATTGTTATTTCATGATATTTGTTGTACAGCACTTAATCGCCCCATATATTTTCAACCATTTGCAACTAGACTTTTTGGGGGGCATAGCTGTTTTCTGACTATATTGAATATAGCGCTCACATCTACATGTTTAATATGGGTGAACTAGAGAGGGATTTGGATTTTGTGGGAATTTCAGAGACTTGGTTCAACAGCTCGCATGATTGGCTGACAACCATTCAAGGGTATTCCCCTTATCGCAGGGATAGAGAGGGTAAAAAAGGGGGAGGGTTATGTCTATATATCAAGAATAATATACAAGTGAATGTGAGAGATGACATCACTAAGGGAGCAAGGGAAGAGGTGGAATCCTTATGGGTAGAGCTTACAAAGGGATGAAGCTAAGGGGAAAATAATACTGGGAGTATGCTATAGGCCCTCTAACCTGAGGGAGGAGGCAGAGTTGGACCTCCTATCACAATTTGGATTAGCAGCAAGGATGGGAAGTGTCATCATAATGGGGGATTTTAGTTATCCAGGCATGCATATGTCATAAAAAAGGTAATAAAAAAGCAAAGGAGAAGGCCTTCAAAAATACAAGGTTGAGGGATCATCATCAGCATTCAGACTTTATAAAGAATGCAACAAGAAATGTAAGGGTGCAATAAGGAATGCTAAGATAGAACATGAAAGACACATAGGGGAGGAGAGCAAAAAAAAAATCCCAAGAAATTCTTTAAGTATGTAAACAGTAAAAAAGGAGAACAGACCATATTGGCTCCATAAAGAATGAGTAAGGACATCTGGGAGGATGGGGAGATGGTGAAGGTATTGAATTTATTCTTCTCCTCAGTCTTCAAGAGGGAATCGGGGGGCTTCAGTAACCAAAACTGCAGCGTTTATCCTCATGACAAATCACAGAAAGCACCTCCATGGTTAACAGAGGACAGAATTAAAATTAGACTTGGGAAACTTAACATTTTTGTTTTTTGATTTATTTATTTTTTTAAGATGAGTAGTAGAAACCAAAGTGATCAAAAGACCTCCTCCATACCACTCACTACACCTATTTTCAGTGTTACAAACCAAGCATTGCCCCTTAATCCCTCCCCTCTTTCCTACCCCTCCTATTCATTTATCACTCTATAGGGGGGAATCCATTTTTTCCAACCATCTCCTCCACATCTCATAAAATTCCTTAAGGTTGCCTCTCTTTGTATACACTGCTCTTTCTTTACATATAGTCTCATTCACTTCCCGAATCCAATCTCTCACAGTAGGGGTTGTTCTAGATTGCCATCTGGTTGCGATAATTTTTCTGGCTTGGAACAAACACCTCACTATTGCAATTGTGGTACTATTCATCCCCCCCTGCTCCTTCCTGTACCCCAATATGCATACCACAGCATCCATTTTCATTGTTATTTTAAATATATCACTTATGATTTTAAGCACTTCCTCCCAGTACCGATACAGTTTGGGGCACCTCCATACCATGTGTATAAGATCGCCGGTTCCCTGACATCTGGGGCATTTATTGTCTGATCTTCTGCCAAACTTGAACAGCCTCTTAGGAGTATAATAAGCCCTATTTAACAACATCAGGTGGGATATCTTCTGAGGGGGTGAGACCGATACCCTCGAGCCCATTTCTAGGATTCTTTTTCCACTGTTCCTGTGTTATTCTCCCTATTTCCTCTTCCCGTCTTTTTTTCTCTTTGCAGAGTTTCCCCTCAGCATTATTTTCTTTGCTTATCTGTCCATAGAGTTCAGATGTAAGTCCCTTAGTGGAGCCTAATTGGAGTATACTCTGAAAGAGGGGCATTTCGTTCCATACTGGTGGCTGTTTCCTAAATTGAGCTTCAAGGGCATGCCTCAACTGTACGTAGGAATAAAATGAGCGTTGTGATATATTGAACTTTCGTCTCAAATCTGAGAATTTTTTTTTAAGTATTTCTCAGGTACAGTTGTCTGTCTTTTGATGCCATGTATTTCCCATTCTCTTACTTTTCCTATCGAGAGGGTTTCCCACAGATTGTAGTTATTCCAAAGGGGAGTGTATTCAGTTAGCCCATTATATCCCATCTATTTTTTAACAGTTTTCCATATTTTAGTTATCATTTTTAATGTTGGAGACCTATAGCCAAAGGAATCCGCCTCTAATGCTTCAATAATTGTATTATGTGAAGCTTCAGTCAGCATGATTCTCCCATTGGGGGTACCTCCACCTGGAACATCACATCCCATTAGGTGCTGCAGCTGTGACGACAGATAGTAACGCTCAGGGTGAGGTAATGCCACACCTCCTTCCCCCACTGGTAGTTGTAGCGTTCGAAGTCGGATCCTGGCTTGCCCCCCCTTCCATATTAGTTCCCTAAAAAGGGACTCAATTTTGTTGAACCATTTCTTACAAATCCAGACTGGGGAGTTATGCAGCAGGTACAATAATTGGGGCATCCAGATCATCTTAATAAGGCTGCATCTGCCTGCCACTGATAATGGAAATCGTTTCCAGATGCCTAATTTTTGTTTGAATTTGGCCAGCAGTGGTATAAGGTTTTTACAAATAAGTTGATTAGGGTTATTCGTCAAAACTGTCCCCAAATATTTCAATGTATCCACTACTACCAACTGAGGTATTCCTGGTATTATTAACTCAGTAGTGGAATCTAGTGGTAGGAGTTCAGTTTTCTCTCAGTATCTCTAACCCTAAGAAGCTTCCAAATTTCTTGACTAAGCTTATCGCTTTTGTCAATGATTGCCCCATATCTCCCACATAAAGAAGGATATCGTCTGTGTATAGCGCAATTTTTTTCATCTCCCATCTTTCTCCGAAACCCAGTTATTTCAGCGCTTGATCTTATAGAAATGGCAAGAGGTTCCATTGCCAGGGCAAAGAGCAGGGGCGACAAGGGGCACCCCTGTCTCGTCCCCCTCTCAGGCCAGCATAGACGAGAATGGCCGATATATTTTTTTATATTGCTCAATTGGAAATAGAAAGTATGTATTGGCAAATATCTATATTCCTCTGCCATTTAAAATTGATGTTATGATCAGATTAAATGAATTTTTGTTAGATAAAGAACAAGTACCGGTTATAGTAGTAGGGGATTTCAATGAGATCCTAGAGAAAAAGTTAGATAGATTCCCCATACGGATAAACGCGAAGCCCACGGGGAGGGGCCGATTGAGTCAATTTTTGGATGAAGTGGGGCTGATGGATATTTGGAGGGTGTGGAACCCAGGAGCCCAACAATATTCCTGCTATTCAACTTCATATTCCACGCTTTCCAGGATAGCTATGGCACTGGGTAATGATAGAGCACTCCAGATTACAGAGAAGGTTGTATATATGCCAAGAGGAATATCAGATCACTCTCCAACAGTCCTTACATTGAAATTAGGGGGGGAAAAGGCTCAGAGGGAGTGGAAAATAAACCCATATTGGTTTGAACTAATTAAAAAAATGGACGGAGTTCTTCCTCAATTGAGAGAATTTATAGTACAGTACCTGACCGCGAGATTGTGTTTCCAGCGCGATCCCTTCGCGCTGGTTCTCGGCGGCAGGGTACTGTGCATGTCGCGCTGGCTCACTCATCGGGAAAGGAAAACTTTTTCTTCCTTTCACGATGAGCGACAGGCAGTGCTGACAGCTGTCTGGTATGAATCATGAGGGGGAACGTCTCGCCAAATTTTAAATGAATTTAATGAAGTAATTGCCACGCGAATAGGGATTAGTAAACATTAGTGGGTACCTTCATCCTTCAATCATTTTAAGTGGAGGGGAATGGAGGAAGATTTTTTTTCATATGGACTACTCCAATCGAGTCCCACCTCACCACCCAAAGCTATTTGGACTATTCCGGTACCTCATACGGGCGTCTCACAGTGCCGTCTAAGCCCGTATCAGGGCATTGGTTGGTGAGTTCATATATGTTCATCTGAAACCCATTACCATGTTATGTTATTGTTAATGTATTTGCTATTATTCACTGTATGTGTAATTGTAGTTATTTGATCCTTAGAGAACTTACTGGGATGCCTCCTGAAGAAGCGGTCAATCCGCGAAACTGTTGAGGTCACGTTCTCAAGTACTCTAAACAACAGCCTTCAACTATTCTTGCAGGCACTTTTAAATGTTACTGTAAAGTTTGTATTATAACAGTTTTTTGTGATATCTATATTTTGTTTATATAGATGTTTTAAAGTGATGTTTTTTGAATAAACTGAATTTTTTATTTATAATTGTACGCTTGTATGAGGTACCGGAATCGTCCAAATAGCTTTGGGTGGTGAGGTGGGACTCGATTGGAGTAGTCCATATGAAAATTTTTCCTCCTCCCCTCCCATTCCCCTCCACTTAAAATTTTAAATGAAAAAACTGGTGTTGGTTCCCCCCAGGGGCATACCAGGCCTTTAGGTCTGGTATGGATTGTAAGGGGAACCCCCTACACTGAAAAAATCAGCATGGGGGTCCCCCCAAAATCCATACCAGACCCTTATCCGAGCACGCAGCCCGGCCGGCCAGGAAAGGGGGGTGGGGACGAGCGAACGCCCCCCCTGCTGAGCCGTACCAGGCCGCATGCCCTCAACATGGGGGGGTAGGTGCCTTGGGGGAGGGGGCGCCCTGCCTCTTCTCCTGACGTGGACTGCAGTCGACACTGGGTGAGATCATACCTGTTTGCATTCCAAGTTTGGGACAGCTATTCTTATTAGCACCCAGTATCCACCACATGGTACCTGGTCCACAAAGTCAGCTACACAGCTCAGCCCGGATCTACCAGCTATAGTCTCCTGTATCCTCCATTCCCACATCTCAACATCCTGGCCTTTAGTGCTGTGAGCCATCACTGGCCCAGAGAGACTCTTACTACATAGGTCTGCATTTATCAATGCCCCAAAGCTGCTGTTGAGTCAGTCCTTGGTCCCTCCGTCCCTGGCCTCTCCACTACTGCCCCCTCCATCCCCCCTCTCCGGTTCTCCTGTTCCCAAGAGTACCTTATTGTGTCAATCAGGACTGTCATCACATCATCCACTACCCAATTAGCTCCCATTTGTCATCATTTGCTGCCTTCCCTTGACGCTAAAAGGACTTCCAGCAATTCAGCGTATTCAATTTACTTTGAAATCATTCATGTACAATAATCCTGAATGAATTCACATGCTTGGTGTGAGTGGTTGGATGTGATAGGTGGCCATCTGCGTCTGTTCATGACAATGTTGTCCTTTTTAACCGGTGATGGTACCTGTTTTTACAGTATATTTTTGGATTGGTGTTTATAGTGAGTTTTTTCAATAAATAGCATTTATACATAAAATTTGACCATTGCATGTCCCTCATTGATGAATTCACTTTCCCTCTTGTTTTTTTTTTTACCCCAAAGCACCTTGTCCTCATGTTGATGAGGACAAGGACCTCTTCCCAACAACCCTGGCCGTTGGTTGTCGGGGTCTGTGGGTGAGGGGCTTATCGGAATCCGGGAGCCCCCTTTAATAAGGGGGCCCCCAGATCCCGGCCCCCCACCCTATGTGAATGAGTATGGGGTACATCGTACCCCTACCCATTCACCTGGGAAAAAAGTGTCAATAAAAAAAACACACTACACAGGTTTTAAGAGTAATTTATTAGGCAGCTCTGGGGTCTTCTTCTTCAGACTTCGGGGGGGTCTTCTTCCGACTTCTCCCGGTGTTCCACCTCTTCTCCCGGGCCCCTCCGCTATCTTTTTCCAGCTCTTTTGCCAGAGAGGGTGAAGAACGGAAGCGCCACCTGAGCGCAGTATTAGTGAATACTTTTAATGACACAAAGTTTAAAAAACACTTACAAGAGACATGATTAAAAAGGGCTCATCTGTAGATGGATGGTCCTGGTGGGTTCCTCGAGCTCCAGTCTGGATGATGTGTCAGTGTTGTAAGGCTGAAGGGGAAGCTGTTCAGCAGATGGTTCGTCCTGTGGCCATCAGGGGGAGGCTGGGGCCGGCGTGGAGCGCACAGAAGATGTGCGTGACGCCACGGGCTGTTCAGCGGCTTCCGGCTTCTGGGTACACTCCAGGGGGAGGGCTCACATAGAGGGAGGATACTGGCTGTGAGGGAGTTGTGAATAGGCTACGCGCTCGGAGCAGCTGCTCCTTCAATAGGCCTATAATAATCCGGGAGCAGCCCGGGAGAAGAGGCGGAACACTGGGAGAAGTCGGAAGAAGATCCCCCCGAAGTCGGAAGAAGACCCCGGAGCTGCCTAATAAATTACTCTTAAAACCTGTGTAGTGTGTTTTTTTATTGACACTTTTTCCCAGGTGAATGGGTAGGGGTACGATGTACCCCATACTCATTCACATAGGGTGGGGGGTTGGGATCTGGGGGCCCCCTTATTAAAGGGGGCTCCCAGATTCCGATAAGCCCCTCGCCCACAGACCCCGACAACCAACGGCCACGGTTGTCGGGAAGAGGCCCTTGTCCTCATCAATATGGGGACAAGGTGCTTTGGGGTGGGGGGGCCTGCAGGGCGCCCCCTCCCCCAAGGCACCCACCCCTCCATGTTGAGGGCATGTGGCCTGGTATGGCTCAGGGGGGGGCGCTTGTTCGTCCCCACCCCCCTTTCCTGGCTGGCCGGGCTGCGTGCTCGGATAAGGATCTGGTATGGATTTTGGGGGGACCCCCACGCTGATTTTTTTTGGTGTAGGGGGTTCCCCTTACAATCCATACCAGACCTAAGGGCCTGGTATGCCCCTGGGGGGGAACCCACGGCGGTTTTTTTCATTTAAAATTTGGCGCAGCGTTTCCCCTCAGGATTCATACCAGACAGCTGTCAGCACTGCCTGTCCACTCATCGCATCCTTTCCCGATGAGTGAGCCATCTCGGCGCTGGCTCCCGCGACGGGGCTCGCAGGTGTCAAATTGACACATTATCGCGGTCACCTACTGTATGTAATGAAGGTACAGCAACGGCCGGGATTCTGTGGGATACTCTGAAGGCATATCTTAGAGGGGTTCTAATCCAGCAGGTAACTAAATGTAATAAGGAGGCTAAGATATGGGAAGAAAACATTAGAAGAGAGGTAATAGAGGCAGAGAACAACTATGTAACGGATCCATCATCTGAAAAGGAAAAAATATGGTTGGATAAACAACAACACTATAAGATTACCATCATGCGGAAGGTTGAGACTAGACGACTCTTCCTTCGGCAGTCTTCCTTCGCAGAGGGTGAAAGTGTGGGAAAGATGTTGGCGCAGTTGGTGAAGTCCAACTCCCCACCTTCCTCTATCTCTGCTATCAGGTCCCCAGGAGGAGAGATTTTATCTGACACTACAAAAATATTGCAGATATTTAGGGATTATTATAAAAATCTTTATTCAGCCCAAAAGGTGGGGGTAGAGGGCGTAATGGAAGACTTCCTAGGCAACTTGGAAATCCCGACCATTATGCAAGAGGAAAGAGAAGAGTTGGAATCCCCAATAACTTTAGTAGAACTTCAACAGGCAGTAACGAGTATGGCTAATCAGAAATCCCCTGGTCCAGATGGTCTTCCGACAGAGGCATATAAATATTATGGAGAAATATTACTCCCAGAGCTCCTAAAAGCATTGGGGGGAGCGCCCAGGGAGGGAAGACTTCCCATTTCAATGCTAGAAGCAACCATTGTACTTATATAAAAAGAAGGGAAAGACCCCCTGGATGTAGCGGCATATAGACCAATTTCTTTTTTATGCTCAGATGCTAAAATCCTAGCCAAGGTTCTGGCAACTAGGTTGAACAGATTCATTTAAAAACTGATCCACCCAGATCAGGCAGGTTTTATAGCTAATAGATCTACAAGCATAAATATCAGAAGGACATTCTTGAATATACAGACTCCAACGGAGAATGTAGGTTCAAGAGTCGTGCTGTCACTTGATGTGACAAAAGCTTTAAATAGCTTGGAGTGGGGATACATCTGGAGGGTTTTGGGGAAATTTGGATTTGACCTTTCCTTTATTGGGGGGATTAAGATGTTGTACTATAGACCCAGTGCTAGGCTTAGAATTAATAACGAAGTCTCGGGAAACGTAACATTAATAAATCACTGGGACCAGATGGCTTGCACCCGAGGGAACTCAGTCAAGTAATTGCCAGATCATTGTTCCTAATTTTTACTGATAGTGTACTTACTGGAATGGTACCAGCTGATTGGAGAAAAGCCAATGTAGTACCAATATTTAAAAAGGGCCCAAAATACATCCCTGGGAATTACAGACCAGTTAGCCTAACATCAATAGTATGTAAACTCTTGGAGGGGATGATAAGGGACTATATACAAGATTTTAGTAATGAGAACAGTATCATTAGCCGTAATCAGCATGGATTCATGAAGAATCGTTCTTGCCAAACCAATCTATTAACCTTCTATGAGGAGGTGACTTGCCATCTAGATAAAGGAAGGCCCGTAGACGTGGTGTATCTGGATTTTGCAAAAGCATTTGACACAGTTCCCCATAAGCGTTTACTGTACAAAATAAGGTCAGTTGGCATGGGCCATAGGGTGAGTACATGGATTGAAAACTGGCTTCAAGGGCGATTTCAGAGGGAGGTGATAAATGGGGAGCACTGTGAATGGTGAGGGGTGGATAGTGGAGTCCCCCAGGGTTCTGTGCTGGGACCATTCCTGTTTAATTTGTTCATAAACAACCTGGAGGATGGGATAAACAGTTCAATCTCTGTATTTGTGGACGATACTAAGCTAAGCAGGGCAAAAACTTCTCTGCAGGATGTGGAAACCTTGCAAAAAGATCTGAACAATGTAATGGGGTGGGAAACTACATGGCAAATGAGGTTTAATGTAGAAAAAAAATGAAAAATGCATTTGGGTGGCAACAATATGAAGGCAATCTATACACTAGGGGGAGACCCTCTGGGGGAATCTAGGATGGAAAAGGACCTGAGGGTCCTAGTAGATGATAGCTAACAAAGCAAACAGAATATTGGCATGCATTAAAAACGGGATTAATTCCAGAGATAAAACGATAATTCTGCCGCTCTACAAGACTCTGGTCCAGCCACACCTAGACTATGCTGTCCAGTTCTGGGCACCAGTCCTCAGGAAGGATGTAGTGGAAATTGAGCAAGTACAAAGAAGGGCAACAAAGCTAATAAAGGGTCTGGAGCATATGAATTATGAGGAAAGGTTGAGAGTACTGAACTCTCTCTGGAGAAGAGACGCTTGAGAGGGGATATGATTTCAATTTACAAATATCATACTGGTGACCCCACAATAGGGATAAAACTTTTTTGCGGAAGGGAGTTTAACAAGACTTGTGGCCACTCATTAAAATTTGAAGAAAAGAGGCTTAACCTTAACCACTTCAATACCAGGCACTTAGACACCTTCCCGCCCAGGCCAATTTTCAGCTTTCAGCGCTGTTGCAATTTGAATGACAATTACAACACTGTACCCAAACAAATTTTGTATAATTTTGTTCCCACAAATAGAGCTTTCTTTTGGTGGTATTTGATCACCTCTGCAGTTTTTATTTTTTGCGCAACAAATAAAAAAAGACCGAAAATTTTGAAAAAAAACAAGTTTTTCTTTGTTTCTGTTAAAATTTTTGTAAATAAGTATGTTTTCTTCTTCAATGACGGGCACTGATATGGCTGCACTGACGGGCACTGATACGGTGGCACTGATGGGCACCGATGAGGTGGCACCAATGAGGTGGCACTGATGAGGTGGCACTGAAGGGCACTGATGATGGGCATTGATAGGCAGCACTGATGGGCACTTATTGGCACTGATGGGCACTGATAGGTGGCACTGGTATGCGGCACTGATGGGCACTCATAGGTGGCACTGATGGGCACTCGTAGGTGGCATTGATTGGTACTTATGGGTGGCACTGATGGGTACTTATGGGTGGCATTGATAGTTGGCACTGATGGGCACTGATAGGTGGGAACTGATGGGCACTGATGGGCACAGATGGGCACAGATGGGCACAGATGGGCACTGACAGGTGGCACCAATGGGCACTGACAGGTGGCACTGATGACACTGGTAGCACTGAAAAAACTGATTGGTGGCATTGCTGGGCAGACCTGAAACATGTTGGTGCCAATCAGTGCCCATTTGTGGGCACTGATAGGCACAGATTGGGCACATTGGGCACATGTGGATGGCCATGGGGTACATACCTGGCCATCCACATGTTGCCCCTTCCCTCGTGGTCCTAGTGAAGATCCCTGGTGGTCCAGTGTGGTGATCTGAGGGGGGGCTGCACTGATAAACAATCAGCGTAGACCCCCCTGTCAGGAGAACCGCTGATCGGCTCTCCTTTACTCGCGTCTGTCAGACGTGAGTGAGGAAAAGCCGATCAACGGCTCTTCCTATGGACATCGTCATCAGCAGTGATTGGACATGGCTGATCACGTGGTAAAGAGCCTCTGCCGGAGGCTCTTTACCAAGATCGGTGGAGCGGTGTGTCAGGCTGACACACTGCTCCACCGATCACTGCGATGCGCATCCCCGCGGGCATGCGGCGGCATGTTATC
The DNA here is from genome assembly GCA_037952835.1 of Lithobates septentrionalis. Lineage (NCBI taxonomy): Eukaryota > Metazoa > Chordata > Amphibia > Anura > Ranidae > Lithobates > Lithobates septentrionalis. Next base: position 3,404,933 of record JBBDGP010001328.1, on the reverse strand, counting down.
CTGCTGGACGTCATATGACGCCCAGTCAGGATAACTGAACCACTTACCGGACGTCAATCCGCTATAGGGCGGGCGGGAAGTGGTTAAACTACGTAGAGGGTTCTTTACTGTAAGATCGGCAAGGATGTGGAATTCCCTACCACAGGCAGTGGTCTCAGCAGGGAGCATCGATAGTTTCAAGAAACTATTAGATAAGCACCTGAACAACCACAACATATAGGGATATACAAGGTAATACTGACATATAATCACACACATAGGTTGGACTTGATGGACTTGTGTCTTTTTTCTACCTCACCTACTATGTAACTATGTAACATAGACTGGGTGGAGGGAACCACGCATTCGTCTAAGGCTCGCCAGTTCCTAAATGATTTGCAGGACAATTTCATGGGTCAGATGGTAGATTTACCAACTAGAAATAAAACGTTACTAGATCTACTGATTACTAACAATACAGACCTGATCACAGGTGTGGAAATAAGGGGCAATTTATGAAACAGCCATCACAGGTCGATTGGCTTCAGTATAAATCACACAAATAGAAAACATAAGGGAAATAAAGACACTGAATATCAAAAGAGCAACCTTCCCTTAACTTACAAACCTTGCTAGAAGGCATAAATTGGGATAAAATCTTAGGAACAAAGAACACGGAGCATATTAAATAAGGGCATTAGCCAGTGCATCCCATTGGGTAATACATTTAAAAGAGCAAACAAAAGTCCTGGATGGCCTAACTCCAATGTAAAAATGCATATAAAAGCAAAGGAGAAGGCCTTCAAAAAAATACAAGGTTGAGGGATCATCATCAGCATTCAGACTTTATAAAGAATGCAACAAGAAATGTAAGGGTGCAAAAAGGAATGCTAAGGTAGAACATGAAAGACACATAGCGGAGGAGAGCAAAAAAAAATCCCAAGAAATTCTTTAAGTATATGTAAACAGTAAAAAAAGGGAGGACAGACCATATTGGCCCATAAAGAATGAGGAAAGACATCTGGTTACAAAGGATGGGGAGATGGTGATGGTATTGAATTTATTCTTCTCCTCAGTCTTTACAAGGAAATCAGGGGGGGGGCTTTAGTAACCAAAACGGCAGTGTTTATCCTCATGACACATCACAGGAAGCACCCCCATGGCTAACAGAGGGAAACTTAATATTAATAAATCACTGGGACCGGATGGCTTGCACCCGAGGGTACTTACGGAAATCAGTCAAGTAATTGCCAGACCATTGTTCCTAATTTTTACTGACAGTCTGACTGGAATGGTACCAGCAGATTGGAGAAAAGCCAATGTAGCACCAATATTTAACCACTTAAAGCAGAGGTCCGCCGAAAAAAAAATATTAAAAGCCAGCAGCTACAAATACTGCAGCTGCGGACTTTTAATATATGGACACTTACCTGTACAGGGAGCCTACAATGTCGTCAGCCGAAGCCGATCTGTCTGTCGGCTCTTGGCTACTGCTGCTGCCATCCTCGGTAAGGGAATCAGGAAGTGAAGCCGTGCGGCTTCACTTACTGGTTGCCTACTGCACATGCGCGAGTCGCGCTGCACGTCCTCACTGGTCCCTGCTGTCTTCTGTCTCCCAGAAGAAAGCGGGGGAGGACAGAGTAGGCGCCGGAAGTGGCGTAGGTCATCGTGAATGCCGCGTGATCTATGCCAGGAAGTGGGAGCAAATACCTGTATTAGACAGGTATCTGCTCCCTCCTCCCCCCTGAAAGGTGCCAAATGTGACACCGGAGGGGGGGGGATTCCAAAAAGTGGAAGTTTCATTTTTGGGTGGAACTCCACTTTAAGGACAGAGCCTCTTTCTGAGATTTTGGTGTTTAGTTAAAGTTAAAAACAGTTTTTTTTGCTAGAAAATTACTTAGAACCCCAAAACATTATATATATGTATTTTTTCTAACACTCTAGATAATAAAATGGCGGTCGTTGCAATTTTTTTTGTCACACCGTATTTGCGCAGCGGTCTTACGAGCAAACAGCACAACACGGCAAACATTATTTTTTTTGGAAAAAAATCACTTTCTTGAATTAAATAAGACAACAGTAAAGTTAGCCTTTTGTTTTATATTGTGAAGGATAATATTATGCCGAGTAAATTGATACCCAACTTGTCATGCTTCGAAGTTGCGCCCGCTCGTGGAATGGCGACAAACTTTTACCCTTAAAAATCTCCATGGGCGCGTTTAAAAAAATCTACAGGTGGGGGACGTGGCCTGCAGCGGAGCCGGATGGTCGCATAATCCCGCAGCTCCGTCTACCCAGGGACACAGCGGCATCAAGCAACCTGACCCCAGCATCATTTCACCCCGTTTTCATGGCGGTTCAGACCAGGATACATCCGGGACGATGCCTAATAAATGGCAGAATGATAGCCGACCCCAGCGCCTAACAGACTTTTATTCTATCACAGAAGCTGGAGGTAAGCAAGATGGCGCCGAGGCCTATACACCGCGGACGGCCCCAAACACTAAAAGCACATCAAAACAGGGCAATCGCCACTCCAAAGCAGCATCCCCTAATAATCCACACTCCTGTCCCTCTACCCCATCATCAAATAGCCCAGCCAAGTCCAAGCCCAGACTGGATGGCACTAGATGGGGTTCGCCAGTGAGCCCTGCAACAGAATCAGGGGAGGACACGAGGGAGATGCCTGACTCCATTGAAACCTTCCCCACACAAAATCTACCAGTGATGGACACAGTCCTAAAAGACATGCTAATGTCCCTGAGAAGCACTATCCAGACAGATATGGCTTCATGTATGAGCAGATTCAACAAGGATATCCAAGCAATAGGGGACAGAGTAGATCATGTGGAGGTTAAAATGGGAGAGTATGCTCACACCATAAACGATCTGGTTGATGCATATGAAGTTAAAGAAGGGGAAAATGAATGGATTAAAGCAAAATTGGCCGATTTGGAGGACAGGTCGAGAAGGAATAACTTGAAAATCAGAGGTAACCAGAGTCAGTACTTCCTTCTGACCTGCGTTCCTATGCTGCGACTTTATTCAAAGTTCTTCTCCCAGGCCTTACTGAATTAGATGTCACAATAGACAGAATTCATCGTTTACCCAAACCATCCCACCTATCTGAGCATATACCGAGGGATGTGTTATTACGTTTACACTTCTTTCATGTTAAAGAAAATTTAATGCAACATATGAGAAAGCAGGAGCAATTACCACCAACATATCAGAATCTGCAATTCTTTGCTGATCTATCACAGCACACGCTTCTGAAAAGGAAAAATCTGAACACAGTAACCAAAGTTTTGAGGAACCATAAAATTCCTTACAGATGGGGATACCCAACCAAAATTACTGTGACCAGAGAAAATCGCACTTATGTTATAACGTCCTTAGATAAGGGCCTTGCCTTATTGAGAGAATGGGGCATTCTCCTGGAACCAGATGAAGCTACCCCAACCACCAGCACACCACGCCAAATTGAAGGCGAATGGAAAGCAGTCACTGCTAAAAATGCGAAATTCCATGCTTGAACACCAGCGGAAACCTTTCTCAGCTCCCTATTCCCTGGGGGGGCGAAACATGGGATTTATAGGCTGAACTAAAACCCCCTAATACCAATTAGCAGCAACAGCTGCCTAAGAGTGCATTGCACCAGTTATCTACGTTGCACCATGTTAAGTGCATTACAGTTATCTTATCCGTTTCACTTTCTTCTTTGTTTTCTTTTTATATTTTTTTTATTTGTTTTTTGGGATATCGATGACGTCAACCCAAAAGAAGGAACACTACAACAACCCTCAACCTCAACTGCGTTCTCTCATACGAAAACATCTCTTCAACAGCCACACGCAGGTATGGTTAATTTTTATTTCGCACATTACAACTACACCACAAAGATGACACGTGATGCCAGCAAGGAAAAGAATGGGTTTAAGACCCCTCCAAGATCCTGACACGCTTTAAAACCCACTTAAATGTCAATTAATTTTTTATCCATTAACGCAAAGGGACTCAATCACCCGGCAAAACGCAAATCCCTATGGACTGAGGCACTTCTACATGACAGTGATATAGTCTGTGTACAAGAGACCCACTTCAGCGCAACAGCGCCACCTAAATGCACACACAAGAAATATCCTTTCATCACCACTGCTAATGCCAATTCCAAAACTAAAGGAGTGATGATAGCTATCAGAGACTCAATAGCATTTAAAGTACATGAAGAAATTAAAGACCCGAACGGCAGATTCTTAATTCTCACGTGCGATCTAAATTCAACTACTTATACGATAGTCACAGTGTACTCACCTAACAAGCGACAAGTCCATTTCTTCAACAAATTAATGAAAAAAATTATCACCCATCTCCGAGGCCTGCTTATAATTTGTGGTGACTTCAATACTATCTCTGACCCAGAAATAGACTCAACATCTCACCCAAAACGCAAAGTCCCAAAGCTACTCCCAGCAATCCACAACCACAATCTTTATGATGCCTGGAGATGCTTCCACGCCAGTGAAAGGGACTTTACCTACTTCTCTCCACCACACCATACTTATACAAGGATCGACATGTTCCTAATAGACCAACGGGTCCTATTCCAAACCATATCCACTACAATCAACACAATATCATGGTCCGATCACGCCTCTATTGTCCTTTCTATAACCGACCAGACATCCTCCAAGCAGAAACCAATGTGGCAGCTGAACCCTTTTTTACTACAACAGGAGGAATACAAGATGACTATCCAAACCCGTTTGAAAGAATTTTTCACCACTAACGAAGGATCAGTCCAGGACCCTTTTATATTATGGAACGCCCATAAGGCGTATATGAGGGGTATACTGATACAGTTGGGGGCTAGGGCAAAGAGGCAGAGACAAAAACGGCTAGCAAAAATAACTGAAAATATATCAATTCGAGGGACCAAAAATAAAAATACAACCACCCCAGCCCTAACCAAACAAATATCGCAACTTAGACAGGATCTTAGACTATTACTACTAGATAATTTTGAAAAATGCTCCCGTAGATTAAAAATAAACTACTACGTTCAAGGAAACAAAGCAGGGAAACTACTAGCACAAAATTTAAAAGGACTTAGATAAAGAACTAAAATACCCTCCATTATACACCCAGAAACTAAACAAAAAGTATTTCACCCTCAAGAAATAGCTGATGCTTTTAGTTTCTACTATGGAACACTATATAATTTAAAAGATGACCCCAACACAATACAACCCAAAACTGAAGATATTAATGACTTTCTTTCCAAAATAAAAATACCAAAATTGACCGAAACACAAACTCAATCCTTAAATCAACCATTTACACTGCAGGAATTACATAAAACGATAAGTTCCCTTCCATCGAACAAATGTCCAGGTCCTGATGGTTTTAGTGGAGAATATTATAGAGAATTCATAAACTACCTATCCCCATTTTTACTCCAAGTTTGTGACTCTGCCGCTGTCTCTGCCTCTTTTCCTCCCGAAATGTTAGAAGCTCTTGTTGTCACGTTGCCGAAGCCGGGGAAGGATCCTAATTCACCGACAAACTTTAGACCGATTTCACTTTTAAACATCGATTTAAAGATATATGCTAAGCTTATAGCAATGCGTCTAATAGCCATATTGCCTAAACTCATTCATCCTGACCAAACAGGTTTTACTCAAAACAGACAAACCTCCAATGCTGCCCGTAGAATTGTGAATATCATTCACATGGCAGAACTACAGAAAAGGCCTTCTCTGCTTCTTACCCTGGATGCAGAGAAGGCCTTCAATCGCATACACTGGCGGTATCTGGCCGAGGTTTTAAGATCATTTGGGTTCGATGGAAGGATATTCACGGCCATATTGGCCTTATATTCTAAACCATCGGCTAGAGTATATATGTCTGGTGTCCTGTCTACCCCCTTTACCATATCAAACGGCACCAGGCAGGGGTGCCCACTGTCCCCTTTAATCTTTTGATGGAACCCCTGGCCTTATACATTAGAAACCACCCTCATTTTAAAGGCTTCCCAACTAATGGAGGAGACCATACGATCAGCTTATTTGCTGATGATATAATTTTGATATTAACTGAAGCGGGTCCTTCGCTAGCAGCGGCATACGAAACCTTGACTATGTTTAATAGAATATCTTATTATAAGATTAACGAAAGCAAATCTCATATACTGGGTCTAGGAATAGACAAACACACAGAAAACAGTCTTAAGGCTCAATATCCATTTTCTTGGAATGCAGAAGGTATACAGTATCTTGGCATTACTTTGACTGCAAGGACTGAACAATTGTTTGAAGCAAACTACACCTCTTTTTTAAACCAACTCTCCACCAAGTTAGAAGCCATCTCTAAAACCGAATTGACTTGGTCGGGAAGGTTGGCAGCATTTAAAATGAATATACTACCACAATTTCTTTATTTGTTCCGCACCCTCCCCATCCCGGCCCCAAACTCTTTTTTCTGCAGGGCACAATCACTAGTCAATAAATATCTATGGCAAGGGAAAAGAGCCAGATGTGCCTTTCAGAAATTGATCAAAGCTAGAAATGTGGGAGGAGTGGGACATGTCCTTATAAAAGATTATCACCAAGCAGCCATTCTAGCACAGATTCGCCAATGGTTCTCACAAAACCACATACCCAGATGGTATGAATTAGAAAACCAACAAAGTCCAAACAGTAAAATATCAGACCTACTCATGGCAAGCTCCTTTATAACACAAACAATCAAAGACATCTCACCCACCATCATAGCAGCTCTAGGTGCCTGGAAATCTCTTTTAAGTACTCCAATATATGATACCCCCCATAAATCATTACCTTTACCCATATCATCCCTGCAACTTTTACTACCCAACTTAAAGGTTAAACATTGGAAATCTAAAGGTATTATTTACGTCACAGATCTCCAGGTAGGCCCATCTATCAAAACTTTTAGATCACTCCAAATAGAGTATAACTTAAATGATAAAGATCTATATATATATCTCCAAATTTCACACTTATTAGCAAAAATCCCTACGCCATCGATTAAACTACCTTGGAAAATAGCTTTATACCTATTGAACCCCACCACTGCCATCAAAGGCATCTCATTATTTTACAACACTTTGAATCACAAAACAATCTTTGTTAAATCAACTTCCATGAAAACATGGGAGATGGACATGTCAACCATATATTCGAATGAACAGTGGAACAAGGCGTTGACATCCACCTATAAGTCCACCAAGAGTGCTAACTTATGGGAACTTTATCAAAAAATATTACTGAGATGGTACTTAACACCCTCGAGAATAGCAAGGTTCGACACACAAACCTCACCATTATGCTGGAGACAATGTGGTCATAGAGGTTCACTGATCCACATATTCTGGAAATGCCCAATAATACAGCCCACTTGGTCATCCATCTTTAACATAATAGACCAAATTACAGAGACCGAAACCACTAGGAAACCAGAATTAGCAATTTTATCTCTAGGAATTGAAATGATCTCCCCCCCATTGAGGAAAATAGTAACACACATATTATTAGCTATGAGATTAGAAATCACTAGACATTGGAAACAAATAGCTGTACCAACTTATACTGAAATAATAAGAACCATCAATTTACACATCTCGTATGAAATAATGTTTGCCACGTCCCAAAATAATACTAAGTCTTTACACTCACTCTGGAAACCATGGTTAGACTGGTATAAACTAAATAAAGTCTAAAACACAACACCCAATACCTACCTAAATGGCAACCTATGTTCCTTCTTTGTTAAATATATCCCAATGTTAACTCACAAACCATGTTGACTACTAGCTCAAAGTTATGTGAATGAGACACTAGAATCTCTTTAGACAGCAGTTACTGAATATAAACCACAATACCCGAAATGGAGAGGAGGGGGGCCCCGACCTCGTGGGCGTGCAGGACGTTCGTCTGTCCTTCTCCAGCACTGCAGTTTGTTCCTAGATGGGGCGGTGAGGGAGAGGGGGAGATGGGGCGCGTACCACGGGGTATGGAGCGCCACAATGGTATTAGTGGAACCATGGCCGCATTTCAGGTTGCGGTTAGGGGCCCACACTTACTTATACAAAGTTGTATTTTTTTCCCCTTCTCTTTGTAGTAGAATGGCATACATATTACAAGTATGGTTATTTCGAGGGATTGTATTGAATCTACATAAGATCTGTCTATTCAAGATGCATAACTGTATTCACTGTATTTTCCTATCTCTTATTTATTTTCTTTTATGCTTTGTATTGTTCAAGAAAAATATCAATAAAAATCTATTGAAATGAAAAAATTCTACAGGTTGCATGTTTTGAGTTACAGAGGAGGTCTAGGGCTAGAATTATTGCTCTCACTCTAACGATCGCGGCAGAGGCGTAACTAGAACCTTCAGGGCCCCGGTGCAAGAAACCATGATGGGCCCCCCTTCCACCCGAGCCCCGGCTTCCAATTTTGGGAGGGTGTCCATGGACATCCTCCCAAAACCGTTCTTCCCACATGACCCCTTGGACATGCATCCAGCGCAATCACATCGGCCCTTTACCATGTGATCAGCTGATCACATGTAAACAGACTGGTTATCCACAGCCCTTTCCTCACACGCTGTGTTTGTGTTAGGAAAGGACTGCCATTAACTGTCAAGAATGTCAGTAAATTGTTTACACTGATAATCATTACCCCAATCATCAGTGCCGCCTATCAGTGCCCATCACTTCCAACTGCAAGTGTTACCTATCAGTGCTCATTAATGCTGCCTATCAGCACCACCTATCAGTGCTCATTAATGCCACCTAACTGCGTCCATCAGTGCCACCTATCAGTACTCTTCAATTCTGTCCATCAAAGCCCATCAATACTGCCTGAGTTCTGCCTATCAGTGTTCCTCAGTGCCCATCAGTACCACCTATCAGTGCCCATCAATGCCACCTATCAGTGCAGCCTTTCAGTGCACATTAGTGCCTCCTATCAGTGCTGCCTATCAGTGCTCATCAATGTGGCCTATCAGTGCTCATCAGTGCCTCCTATAAGTGCTCATCAGTGCCTCCTATCAGTGCCCATCAGTGCCTCCTATCAGTGCTCATCAGTGCCTCCTATCAGTGCTCATCAGTGCCTCCCAGTGCCTTCTATCAGTGCTCATCAGTGCCTTCTATTAGTGCTCATCAGTGCCCATCAGTGCCTTCTATTAGTGCTCATCAGTGCCTTCTATCAGTGCTCATCAGTGCCTTCTACCAGTGCTCATCAGTGCCTTCTATTAGTGCTCATCAGTGCCTTCTATTAGTGCTCATCAGTGCCTTCTATTAGTGCTCATCAGTGCCTTCTATTAGTGCTCATCAGTGCCCATCAGTGCCTTCTATTAGTGCTCATCAGTGCCTTCTATCAGTGCTCATCAGTGTCCATCAGTGCTCATCAGTGCCTTCTATTAGTGCTCATCAGTGCCCATCAGTGCCTTCTATCAGTGCTCATCAGTGCCTTCTATTAGTGCTCATCAGTGCCCATCAGTGCCTTCTATTAGTGCTCATCAGTGCCTTCTATCAGTGCTCATCAGTGCCTTCTACCAGTGCTCATCAGTGCCTTCTATTAGTGCTCATCAGTGCCCATCAGTGCCTTCTATTAGTGCTCATCAGTGCCTTCTATTAGTGCTCATCAGTGCCCATCAGTGCCTTCTATTAGTACTCATCAGTGCCTTCTATCAGTGCTCATCAGTGCCTTCTATTAGTGCTCATCAGTGCCTTCTATCAGTGCTCATCAGTGCCTTCTATTAGTGCTCATCAGTGCCTTCTATCAGTGCTCATCAGTGCCTTCTATTAGTGTTCATCAGTCCCTGCTATTAATTTCTATCAGTGCTGTCTGCCTTCTCAGGACAGCACAGCTCTGAGCGGAGATCGTGTGTCATATAACAATAGCACAGAGAGACACCGGCGGCGGCATTAACGTTCTATTTGTCGGTCCTCTCTGGCACAGATGAGAGAGGAGGACACACAGCTGATCTCACTGCTCCCCCTTCTCCCCCCTCCCCTCTCCTGTGTGTTCCGCGGGCAGTCAAGTGTGAAGCTAAAGAGCTCATATTTCCCGCGGAGCACACAGGAGAGGGGAGGGGGAGAAGGGGGAGCAGTGAGATCAGCTGTGTGTCCTCCTCTCTCATCTGTGCCAGAGAGGACCGACAAATAGAACGTTAATGCCACCGGAGTCTCTCTGTGCTATTAATCTATGACACACGATCTCCGCTCAGAGTCGTGTGTGAAGATCAACCCCGCTGGGCCCCCCCACAGTGGCTGAATGCCGGGCCCAGTCGCAACTGCGACTGTTGCGACCCTGGTAATTCCGCCACTGGATCACGGTGATACCTCACATGTGTGGTTTGAACACCGCTTTCATACGCGGGCGCTGCTCACATATGCTTTCGCTTCTGCACGTAAGCTCGATGGGATGGGGCGCATTTTAAATGTCTTTTTTCTTATTTATTTTCCCTTTTTATTTTTGATTTTTGCAATGTTGTTTTAAAAAAATAAAATTGTCACTTTTTTTCCTATTACAAGGAATGTAAACATCCTTTGTAATAGAAAAAAGCATGACAGGACCTCTTAAATATGAGATCTGGGGTCAAAAAGACCTCATATCTCATATATACACTAAAATGCAATAAAAAAAAATGTAATCATTTAAGAAAAAAAAAGTTCCTTTAATTTCCCTGGCGATATGATTATTTCAGATTTTTGATGCTGAAAGCGGCACCATTATTTTGCATGGAAATTTGGCGTTTTATATTATAGGCCTGTAATTCTTATGCCGCGTACACACGGTCGGACTTTCCGGCATACTTGGTCCGGCGGACCAGAGTGTGCCGGACAATCCGCCCGTGTGTGGGCGGCGGCGGACTTTTCCGGCGGACTTTTTCCCAAAAGCCCGCCGGACCTAGATTTGAAAAAAGTTTTAAATCTTTCCGTCGGACTCAGTTTCGGGTGGAAAGTCCGCTCGTGTGTGTGCTGGTCCGACGGAAAGCCCGCTCGTGTGTAGGCTGGTCCGACGGACCAGATACGACACAAGGGCAGGGTATTGCATCTCGCGCTCGCTGCAATAGGAAAAACAAATCTTCCTATTGCGGCGAGCGCGGTGCATACCAGGCCCTGGTCTGGTATGGATTATAAAGGGAACCCCGCTATGCCGAAAAAACGGTCCCCCCTAAAATCCATACCAGACCCCGATCCGAGCACGCAGCCTGGCCAGTCAGGAAAGGGGGTGGGGACGAGCGCCCCCCCCTCCTGAACCGTACCAGACCGCATGCCCTCAACATGGGGGGTGGGTGCTTTGGGGGAGGGGGGCGCCCTGCGGGCCCCCCCCACCCCAAAGCACCTTGTCCCCATGTTGATGAGGACAAGGGCCTCTTCCCGACAACCCTGGCCGTTGGTTGTCGGGGTCTGCGGGCGGGGGGCTTATCGGAATCTGGGAGCCCCTTTTAATAAGGGGCCCCTAGATCCCGGCCCCCCACCCTATGTGAATGAGTATGGGGTACATGGTACCCCTACCCATTCACCTAGGGAAAAAGTATAAGTAATAAAACACACTACACAGGTTTTTAAAATATTTTATTAAACAGCTCCGGGGGGGGATCTTCCTCCGGCTTCGGGGGTCTTCTTCCGGCTTCGGGGGTCCCTCCGCTTCATCTTCTCCCGGCGTCCGGTTGGTTCTTCTCCGCTCTCTTCTCCCGGTGTTCCAGTTCTTCGGCCGGCTCCTCTGCTGTCTTCAGGTAGCTCTCTTGCCAGCAGAGGTCCGGACTTCTGGGCTTCTGGGCTTCTTGTCTTCTTGTCTTCTCTTCCCCAGATGTTGACACGACGCTCTCTCCTGCTGGACTGCTCTCCGAGGGCTGCGTTGTGACTTATATAGGCGGAGACCCCGCCCCCTTTTGATGTCACAGTCCCTGGGCATGCTGGGACTGTGACGTTTTAGGGGGCGTGGTCACTGGGTGATGTTGACCACGCCCCCTAAAACATGACATCAAAAAGGGGCGGGGTTTTTTCGGCGTAGCGGGGTTCCCTTTATAATCCATACCAGACCTAAGGGCCTGGTATGACCCGCGACAGGGCTCGCAAGGTGTCAATCTCGCCGATAAAAGCCGCAAGATTGACATCCTTTGCTAGTCCCAACGCACCTGAGTCACGTTCAAAATGAACGGACTTGTCCATGTGTGGGCAAGTCCGTTCATTCTGAAAGTCCGCCGGAACTCCGGCGAAAGTCCGTCGGAAAGACGGGTGGACGGTCGTGTGTGGGCAAGTCCGTCCGTTTTAAAGTCCGGCGCACCTGGCGGACAAAGTCCGTCGGAAAGTGTGCCGGACCAAGTAGGATAGAAAGTCCGACCGTGTGTACGCGGCATTAGGAATAACTCACTTAAATCTGTCCAAACCAGAGTCTAGTAGACATCTCGGTTATGATTAAGTTTGAAACATGAAATCATAAATTATAATATAATAAATAACTATAATTATACCAAATAATAATAATAAAAATTATTCAATAATGTAATCAAATCAAAAACACTGAAATTTGCTCAGTTGCAGAATTTTCGCTGTCATTACTTTTCAGTGTTTGATGACGGATCTCCCCACAAATGACTATCACTCTATTCTACAAGTGATTCTAATTTATTATTGCTGTTTTCTAGCTGGTCTAAAACCCCTTTTGATGTAAAGGGATGGTTTTGGTTGCTATGGACAATCTCCAGTTTCCAGGCAGAAAGAACAGTTTTTATAATATAAAACTGCATGCAGGGCACTGGAGAAACCACTAGGGACAAAAGGGAGGTGAAATAATTTCATACAGTAATGTAATCTGTAAGATTACAGTATACTGTATGTATTGTGTGTGTTTCACTTTTTGAATTTGGTACCGTTCTCTATCCCTGTGCGTCGCAACGCTCGCATCGCATCACAGGATCCAGGGGACAAGGTAAGTAGGCTCTTCCTGGATCCTACGATGTGATCCCGAGTCTGGCTTGGGGTTACCACTTTTGGTTCTGAAATTCCACCCCGAGCCAGACTCGGGAATACCGCCAGGGAGGTTAAAAGCATTGGGCGGAAGTGACATTTTGATGTCGCTTCCGCCCTGCAATGATATGGAGATGGGTGGGGGCCATCTTCCCCTCACTCATCTCCATATCATACTAGGGAGCGGATCCGACCACCTCCGTCGCTACCGATGGATCGGATAAGCAGCGGAGGGCTTACCATCGATAAAAGTGATCTTGCGGTGAATTTGCTGCAGAGACCACTTTTATCTTGAAGTGGACCACCCGCTGAAGAAGAGGATACTGGGGTTATGGCAGCTAGCTGCTTCCATAACAATGGTATTCCTCTTCAAAGTAGCGACGTAAAACGACGGTGGGTTGTCCGTAAGTGGTTAAAAAGGGCCCAAACTACATCCCTGGGAATTACAGACCAGTTAGCCTAACATCAATAGTATGCAAGCTCTTGGAGGGGATGATAAGGGACTATATACAAGATTTTAGTAATGAAAACGGTATCATTAGCAGTAATCAGCATGGATTCATGAAGAATCGTTCTTGCAAAACCAATCTATTAACCTTCTATGAGGAAGTGAGTTGCCGTCTAGATAAAGGAAGGCCCATAGACGTGGTGTATCTGGATTTTGCAAAAGCATTTGAACCAGCTCCCCATAAACGTTTACTGTACAAAATAAGGTCCGTTGGCATGGACCATAGGGTGAGTACATGGATTGAAACCTGGCTAAGGGGGCGAGTTCAGAGGGTGGTGATAAATGGGGAATACTCAGAAAGGTCAGGGGTGGGTAGTGGGGTCCCACAGGGTTCTGTGCTGGGACCAATCCTATTTCATTTATTTATAAACGACCTGGAGGATGGGGTAAACAGTTCAATCTCTGTATTTGCTGTTGATACTAAGATAAGCAGGGCAATAACTTCTCTGCACGATGTGGAAACCTTGCAAAAAGATCTGAGTAATTTAATGGGGTGGGCAACTACATGGCAAATGGGGTTTAATGGAGAAAAAAAAAATCCATTTGGGTGGCAACAATATGAAGGCAATCTATACACTAGGGGAGAACCTCTGGGGGAATCTAGGATGGAAAAGGACCTGGGGGTCCTAGTAGATGATAGGCTCAGCAATGGAATGCAGGAAGGATGTACTGGAAATGGAGCAAATACAAAGAAGGGCAACAAATCTAATAAAGGGTCTGGAGGATATTAGTTATGAAGAAAGGTTGCGAGCACTGAACTTATGAAAGCATAAAAATGAAAAATTCCTTCCAATATAGTGCCTGGGGGGTCCCCTTATGCCACGTACAGGCGATCAAAAATTCTGTCAGAAAAAACGTGGATGTTTTTTCCGATGGAATTCCGCTCAAGCTTGCCTTGCATACACACAGTTACACAAAAGTTCTCTGAACTTTCGACCGTCAAGAACATGGTGACATACAACACTGCGACGAGCTGAGAAAATGAAGTTTAATGCTTCTGAGCATGCGTTGAATTGTTTCCGAGCGTGCGTGTTTTTTTGCACGTCCGAATTGCATACAGACGAACACATTTTCGAATAGGAACTTTTTCCGACCGAAAAATAGAGAACCTGCTCTCAATCTTTTGCTAGCTGGAATTCCGCAAGCAAAAGTCCGATGGAGCATACACATGGTCGCATTTTCCGACCAAAAGCTCTCATCTGAGTTTTGCTGGTGGCATTTCCGATCGTGTGTATGGGGCATAAGTCTACCAATAAAGTAGCAGATTTGTACCATGTCTCGAATCTGCTGCAGCAATAATTGCATTTATAAAGCCAAAAAAAAGACATTTTCCCTGCAAGCTGCCTTTATTTTGCTCAGAAACAGCTGGGAGCCAGTGTGCATGATGAGGCCACAATGTAGTGCACTGGGATCAAGATTAGAGATTCTGGTGTCACTTTGACTTTGGATAGAAGTAACGGGTGCGTAAAATTGGTCTTTGGGCATCCTTGGCACCCTCCCACCGTAACCCTATAGAGGTACTCTTGATGAAAACAAGAATTGGTCTCGCTGTAAAAAATTGCAATGATTTGCACCTGTCAAACAGGTGCAGAAAAATTACTCTTTGGGTGTCGGGGAGCCTTCCCATCGTAACCCTATAGAGGTACTCTTGATGAAAGCTAGAATTGGCCTTGCTGTAAAAAATTGCAATAATATGCACCTGTCAAACAGGTGCAGAAAAATTGGTCTTTGGGGGTCGGTGGCATGCTGGGCAAGTTCTGGCCAGTGGTCTATTCTCATGACGTCAGCTGGAAAGCTCTCCATCTCTGTTTTGGCCCCAAGGTAATCGTCCACCATGAGATGCAGATGCTGCCGTTGGGATGTGGAAGCTGACAGCTGACAGCCGAGGACTAAAAAAATTCCGAAATGCCTCACCTAGCCGGATGCCTTCTCCAACGCTCCTCTCTTGACCAACAGAAGACTCAAAACTACGTTTTCCACGACACTGTAACCTACTGAAATCTGGAAAAGCCTTCAATAAAATCCTCTTTAACGTGTCCTCAAGAGATTTTATCTTCTGCACTCTCTGTGGGGACTGGATGAGTTCTGAGACCTTCCCCTTATAACTGTGGTCAAGGAGGGTTGCCAACCAATAATCATCCTTCTCCTTTATGCCACGTATTCTTGAGTCTTTTCACAGGCTTTGAAGCATGAGTTTGCCCATGCACCTCAAATTTGCCGAGGCTTGAGAAACAGACTCCTCGGGGTCACTCGGGATGACAGCATCTGGAACTTCCTCCTCCCAGCCACGTACTACTCCCAAGGGTCCTGGGGTTGGAAAGCCATCGCTTACAGATTGACGCATGTCTTCTTTTTCTTCGAAGCCTATGGAAGTGCCAGAATTTTCCTCCTCATCCTCCTCCCCCATCTTCTCCTGTGTGTTCTGTGACATAAGAAATGATGGTGTCTCGATAAAGTGGGCCTTGAGAGGAAAGGAAGTACTCCTCTTCCTCCTGCTGCTCTGCCTCCAGTGCCCTGTCCATTAGGCATGTGCAATTAGTTTCGTTCCAAATTCATTTTTTCGACAAATTCATTAATTCGGGAATATCTGAATTAACGAAAACCCGTTTAACATATTTTTTCAGAATATTCGTAAATTCGATAAAATTGGACATTCGTAAATTCGGGCATTCGTACATTTGTACATTCGCAATTTACGAATGTACATTCGTACATTAGTAAATTAGTGAATTCGTAAATTTGTAAATTCGGAAATCTGAAATAATAGTTAACTAATAATAACTTAACTATTAGTAATTACTAGTAACTTTTAAATTATAGGTATTGTAATTTCCTTTCAAATTTAGCTGTTAGTGAACGTAACACATACAAATTTATCCGAAGTTATGGATGATCCGAAAAAACGGAATGGAACGCAATGATTTAATAATAATAAATAACAATAATAATAATAATAATAACAACATTTTATTATTATTATTTATTATCCATTTGTTCCATTCCATTTGTTTAGATGTAGCATTCATTTTGGATAATTCGTAACTTCGGATAAATTCGTATTTGTTACGTTCGCTGACAGTCAAATTTGCAAGAACATTACAACACCTATAATTTAATAGTTAGTTACTATTTCAAATTTTTGAATTTTCGGGTTTTTGGATTTTCAAACTTTGAATTTACAAATTTCCGAATTTTCTAATTTACAAATGTACGATTTTACGAATGTACGAATTTACGAATGTACAAATGTACAAATGTAAAAATGTACAATGTACGAATGAACGAATGTACCAATGAACGGATGTTCGAATGTACGAATGTATGAATGAACGCATTATCGAATTCATGAATGAACGAATTTACGAATCGCGATCATAACGAATGACCCGAAAAATGAAAAAAAATAATAAACGAATGAAACTAAAACGAAAATTAATGAATTTTTTGGCTGTGCACATGTCTACTGTCCATAATGCCACACAGAGTCTGCTCCAGCAGGAACACAACAAGGATTGTGTCACTGATGCATGCACTGTCACTGCTCACCATCTTTGTGGCCTCCTCAAATGGTGACAATACAGTGCATGCATCCTTAATGATCAGCCATTGGCGTGGGGTAAAAAAGCCGAGGTGGCCTGTGCCTGTTGTCGTGCCTTACTGGCACAGGTACTCCTTGATGGCCCTCTGCTGCATGTATAGCCGCTGCAGCATTGCCAAAGTTAAGTTCCACCTGGTGGGCATGTCACAAAATAGGCGGTTTACGGGCAGGTGGAATTCTCGCTGAATTTCAGCCAACCGAGCACTGGCTGCGTATAACCACCTGAAATGGCTACAGACTCTTCTGATCTGCTTTAGTACATCTTGCAACCCTGGGTACGTATTTGGGAAACGCTGCACCACCAAATTGAGGACATGTGCCAGGCATGGCACATGTGTCAACTTTCCCTGTCTAAGGGCGGACAGGAGGTTTGAGCCATTATCTGACACCACTATTCCTGGCTCCAGCTGGCATGGTATGAACCACCTCTGGGCCTGTCCCTGCAGAGCTGCAAGAATCTCTGCTCCGGTGTGGTTCCTGCCCCCTAAACACACCAGCTGAAGCACTGCGTGGTTGACATTTGCACACTGAAATATTTTGTTTCGGAATTTAGTTTTCGTCCGAAAAATAAATTTATTTAGTTACTCCTGAAATTCGTTTTTATTTATTTAGTTTCGTTTAAAAATGTATTCATCCGAAAATCCGAATTAAGGTCGAATCTGTCAATTGAAGGCTTGTGGTGTCTGTCGAATTCTCTAAGAAGATTAGACGAAGCAGCTAACAGTACGACGCCACAATCGCCATTTCCGGTCGAATGCTCCGCCCACAAGCTATAGTTGAATTCTAATGTTGTATGACTAGTAATAATTATATTTATTAATTTTTATTACTAGTCAACCAACATTAGAATTCTTCTATAGCCTATGGGCGGAGCATTTGACTATAAATGTCCGCTCGTGGCGATCGTATGTTTTTAGCTGTTTCGTCGAATCTTCATGTCTCTATAATGTCAAATCTTTTCTCTGTATGTCGAGTAGTCTTGAACTAATAGAGTTAGGTTAGGCACATTCGACCACATGGTTTGATAGACACAGATCGCTATTGTCATTGTCATGTTGAATCCTCGATCTATATCGAACTGTTGTCGCAACAAAACAAAAATAAAGCATTATTTATGTCGGATCTTTCGGATTTTGGATTCTGCGCGTTCGTTATAGTTTGTTAAAACGAATGCGAAAATCCCCGAAATTTGGACGAAAATGCATTCAGACGAAAATGAATGCACATGTCTACTGCATGGTACCTTTTAGCCTGACTCTGGGAATAGCCCTTTGAACGCTTAGTGGGTACCTGATGTTCATAGGACAATTCTGCAGAGGAGGGCATGGAGGTGGCGGAGGAGGAGGAGGGGGTAGAGCTCACAGGTCTGGCATTATCACCACCAGGTGTTTGGAGGCATGGGGGGAACAAGTTGCAGCACCGAGCCCTGTCCTGTATCCTTTAGAGTTGCAAGCAGCGTTACCCAGTGTGCTGTGAATGTAATATATCGTCCATGCCCATGCTTGCTGGACCACGTGTCAGCAGTAAGGTGGATTTTACTGCTGACTGCCTTGCCCAACTATGCCAGAACTAGGGATGAGCTTTGAGTTTGAGTCAAACTCATGTTCAACTCGAACATCGGCTGTTCGCAAGTCCGCCGAACAGCGAACAATTTGGGGTGTTCGCGGCAAATTCGAATGCCGCGGAACACCCTTTAAAAGTCTATGGGAGAAATCAAAAGTGCTAATTTTAAAGGCTTATATTCATGGTATTGTCATAAAAAGTGTTTGGGGACCTGGGTCCTGCCGCAGGGGATATGGATCAATGCAACAAAAACGTTTTAAAAACGGACGTTTTTTCGGGAGCAGTGATTTTATTAATGCTTAAAGTGAAACAATAAAAGTGTAATATCCCTTTAAATTTCATACCTGGGGGGTGTCTATAGTATGCCTGTAAGGGGGCACATGCTTCCCCTGTTTAGAACAGTCTGACAGCAAAATGACATTTCAAAGGAAAAAAAGTCATTTAAAACTACTTGCGGCTATTAATGAATTGCCGGTCCAACAATACACATAAAAGTTCATTGATAAAAACGGCATGGGAATTCCCCATAGGGAAACCCCGAACCAAAATTTAAAAAAAAAAATACGTGGGGGTCCCCCTAAATTCCATACCAGGCCCTTCAGGTCTTGTATGGATATTAGGGGAACCCCAGACAATTTTTTTTTTTTAAATGGCGTGGGGTCCCCCTCAAAATCTATACCAGACCCTTCAGGTCTGGTATGGATTTTAAGGGGAACCTCCCGCCAAAATTAAAAAAAAAAACAGCGTGGGATCCCCCCAAAAATCCATACCAGACCCTTATCCAAGCACGCAACCTGGCAGGCCGCAGGAAAAGAGGGGGGATGAGAGAGAGCCCCCCCTCCTGAACCGTACCAGGCCACATGCCCTCAAGATTGGGAGGGTGCTTTGGGGTAGCCCTCCAAAACACCTTGTCCCCATGTTGATGAGGACAAGGGCCGGGGGCTTATCGGAATCTGGAAGCCCCCTTTAACAAGGGGACCCCCAAATCCCGGCCCTCCCCCCTGTGTGAAATGGTAAGGGGGTACAAAAGTACCCCTACCATTTCACTAAAAAACTGTCAAAAATGTTAAAAATGACAAGAGACAGTTTTTGACAATTCCTTTATTTAAATGCCAAATGACACCACAGGAAAGTCCCATCAAGTCACCATGCATCAGAGGGGGGCCGGGTCACCAGGTGGCCCCCGCCCCCCTTCTTTAAGAACCGTCAGAAGAGAAGCGTTGCACAGCAGGAGCCTCCCTCCATGCCATCATGGATGCGGAGCGGCCCGAAAAGAAGATGAAGACAAGAAGATGAAGACAAGAAGATGAAGACAAGAGCGGGAGCCTCCCTCCATGCCATCATGGATGCGGAGCGGCCCGAGAAGAAGAAGGGAAGAAGACGCCGATGCCACGGAGGAAGATGCCGGACGAGAACACCGGAGGAAGAATTAGAAGATTCAGAAGAAGAAGAAGATGGAGGAAGAAACTGAAGGAAGATAGAAGATAGAAGAAAGAAAGAAGAAGCATTTAAATAAAGGAATTGTCAAAAACTGTCTCTTGTCATTTTTAACATTTTTGACAGTGTTTTAGTGAAATGGTAGGGGTACTTTTGTACCCCGTTACCATTTCACACAGGGTGGAGGGGCGGGATCTGGGGGTTCCCTTGTTAAAGGGGGCTTCCAGATTCTGATAAGCCCCCCGCCCGCAGACCCCCACAACCACCATCCAGGGTTGTGGGGATGAGGCCCTTGTCCTCATCAACATGGGGACAAGGTGTTTTGGGGGGCTACCCCAAAGCACCCTCCCAATGTTGAGGGCATGTGGCCTGGTACGGATCAGGAGGGGGGCCACTCTCTTGCCCCCCTCTTTTCCTGCAGCCTGCCAGGTTGCGTGCTCGGATTAGGGTCTGGTATGGATTTTTAGGGGGATCCCACGCCATTTTTTTTTAAATTTTGGTGCGGGGTTCCCCTTAAAATCCATACCAGACCTGAAGGGCCTGGTATGGAATTTAGGGGGAGCCCCCCCACGTCATTTTTTTTAAATTTTGGTTCGGGGTTCCCCTGTGGGGAATTCCCATGCCATTTTTATCAATGAACTTCTATGTGTATTGTCGGACCGGCAATGCATTAATAGCCGCGAGTAGTTTTAAATGACTTTTTTTCCTTTTGAAATGTCATTTTGCTGTCAGACTGTTCTAAACACGGGAAACATGCGCCCCTTTACAGGCATACTATAGACACCCCCCAGGTACGAAATTTAAAGGGATATTACACTTTTATTGTTTCACTTTAAGCATTATTTAAATCACTGCTCCCGAAAAAACTGCAGTTTTTAAAACTTTTTTTGCATTGATCCATGTCCCCTGGGGCAGGACCCAGGTCCCCAAACACTTTTTATGACAATAACTTGCATATAAGCCTTTAAAATTAGTACTTTTGATTATTCATGTTAGTGTCCCATAGACTTTAACAGTGTTCGTGTGTTCGAACAAATTTTTTGCCTGTTCGCATGTTCTGGTGCGAACCGAACAGGGGGGTGTTCACTCATCCCTAGCCAGAACATTTCCTTCCATGTGATGATGGTAGAGAAATGGAACGGCCTTACGTGAAAAGTAGTAGCAACTAGGAACCTGCCATTGTGGTACAGAACATTGTGCGAATTCACGGAAGGGGGCAGAATACACCAGGCTGAAAGGCAGAAGTTGGAGAACCAACAGCTTTGACAAGCTTGCATTCAGATGCTGGGCATGTGGGTGGCAGGGACTGTATTTTTTTTCCCACTGCAGCAGATGGGGCAGAGAAATTTTCCGGGCTACAGTCTACAGCTGGTGGTGTGCTGCTGGCAGATGTGCTGCTAGGCCCTGGGACACCCTGTGCTATACCATCATCCCTGTCAGTGAAGGCTGCTGAGAGGTAATGACTGGGTATCGCAGGGTAGGACTGAAGTGGGTAAGGAGGAGGAGGTACAGATTTGAGCCCCTTTTGTGTGGCTTTTATGTGCTCTTGCCAATGGGCTGAGTGGTTGGACTTTAAATGCCTTGTTAAGCATGTGGTACCCAAATGGTTGGTTGGTTTTGATGTTCCTGTGACACAGTTTGCAGATAGCAACAGTGCAATCTGCTGCAGATGTTCTGAAAAAGGCCCAGACAGCTGAGCTTTGGGGAGTGGGCCAGGAGTAGGGATGAGCTTCGTGTTCGAGTCGAACCCATGTTCGACTCGAACATCGGCTATTCGCCCGTTCGCCGAATTGCGAACGATATGGGCCGTTCGCGCCAAATTCGTGTGGCGCGTCACTGCCCATAATTCACTGCGGCATCGCAGTGCATTGCTTGCTAATGATTGGCCAAGCATGCACTATGACCCGCATGCTTGGCCAATCACAGCGCCGCCTGAACAGAGAGCCGTAATTGGCCAAAGCCAAGGAGGCTTTGGCCAATTATGGCTCAGGGGATTTAGTACACGCCCCACACTATATAAGGCCGCCTGCACGGCGGCCCTGTGTAGTGTGTGTTCCGGCGTTCATAGAGAGAGAGAGACAGACAGTGTCATTTGATTTGAGTTAGATAGATTAGGCAGAACAGTCAGTCAGTTAGCTGCACTTACAGTGTATTGTGTATATATATGCATCCCAGGTGTTGCATATATATATATACACTGTATTCAGTTTAGCTAGATCCGTTCCTGTTATCTTCTAGACTATTTACATTTAGTGCAGTGCATCCTGCTCACAGTGTTCAGCTAGATCCCTTCCTGTTAAATTCTAGACTATTTACATTTAGTGCAGTGCGTCCTGCTCACAGTGTTCAGCTAGATCCGTTCCTGTTATCTTCTAGACTATTTACATTTAGTGCAGTGCGTCCTGCTCACAGTGTTCAGCTAGATCCGTTCCTGTTATCTTCCTACTGACAGGCAGGCTTGTCTGGTTACAGTATATAAAGCTACCTGAAGAAAATTACTGGTGTTCTTTTGATCCTATTAGTACCACGGTCAGGCAGATAGACTATTTACATTTAGTACAGTGCGTCCTGCTCACAGTGTTCAGCTAGATCCGTTCCTGTTATCTTCTAGACTATTTACATTTAGTGCAGTGCGTCCTGCTCACAGTGTTCAGCTAGATCCGTTCCTGTTATCTTCTAGACTATTTACATTTAGTGCAGTGCGTCCTGCTCACAGTGTTCAGCTAGATCCGTTCCTGTTATCTTCCTACTGACAGGCAGGCTTGTCTGGTTACAGTATATAAAGCTACCTGAAGAAAATTACTGGTGTTCTTTTGATCCTATTAGTACCACGGTCAGGCAGATAGACTATTTACATTTAGTACAGTGCGTCCTGCTCACAGTGTTCAGCTAGATCCGTTCCTGTTATCTTCCTACTGACAGGCAGGCTTGTCTTGTTACAGTATATAAAGCTACCTGAAGAAAATTACTGGTGTTCTATTTGATCCTATTAGTACCACGGTCAGGCAGCTAGACTATTTACATTTAGTACAGTGCGTCCTGCTCACAGTGTTCATCTAGATCCATTCCTGTTAAATTCTAGACTATTTACATTTAGTGCAGTGCGTCCTGCTCACAGTGTTCAGCTAGATCCGTTCCTGTTATCTTCTAGACTATTTACATTTAGTGCAGTGCGTCCTGCTCACAGTGTTCAGCTAGATCCGTTCCTGTTATCTTCCTACTGACAGGCAGGCTTGTCTGGTTACAGTATATAAAGCTACCTGAAGAAAATTACTGGTGTTCTTTTGATCCTATTAGTACCACGGTCAGGCAGATAGACTATTTACATTTAGTACAGTGCGTCCTGCTCACAGTGTTCAGCTAGATCCGTTCCTGTTATCTTCTAGACTATTTACATTTAGTGCAGTGCGTCCTGCTCACAGTGTTCAGCTAGATCCGTTCCTGTTATCTTCTAGACTATTTACATTTAGTGCAGTGCGTCCTGCTCACAGCGTTCAGCTAGATCCGTTCCTGTTATCTTCCTACTGACAGGCAGGCTTGTCTGGTTACAGTATATAAAGCTACCTGAAGAAAATTACTGGTGTTCTTTTGATCCTATTAGTACCACGGTCAGGCAGCTAGACTATTTACATTTAGTACAGTGCGTCCTGCTCACAGTGTTCAGCTAGATCCGTTCCTGTTATCTTCCTACTGACAGGCAGGCTTGTCTGGTTACAGTATATAAAGCTACCTGAAGAAAATTACTGGTGTTCTATTTGATCCTATTAGTACCACAGTCAGGCAACTAGACTATTTACATTTAGTACAGTGCGTCCTGCTCACAGTGTTCAGCTAGATCTGTTCCTGTTATCTTCCTACTGACAGGCAGGCTTGTCTGGTTACAGTATATAAAGCTACCTGAAGAAAATTACTGGTGTTCTTTTGATCCTATTAGTACCACGGTCAGGCAGCTAGACTATTTACATTTAGTACAGTGCGTCCTGCTCACAGTGTTCAGCTAGATCCGTTCCTGTTATCTTCCTACTGACAGGCAGGCTTGTCTGGTTACAGTATATAAAGCTACCTGAAGAAAAGTACTGATGTTCTTTTGATCCTATTAGTACCACGGTCAGGCAGCTAGACTATTTACATTTAGTACAGCGCGTCCCGCTCACAGTGTTCAGCTAGATCCGTTCCTGTTATCTTCCTACTGACAGGCAGGCTTGTCTGGTTACAGTATATAAAGCTACCTGAAGAAATTTACTGGTGTTCTTTTGATCCTATTAGTACCACGGTCAGGCAGCTAGACTATTTACATTTAGTACAGTGCGTCCTGCTCACAGTGTTCAGCTAGATCCGTTCCTGTTATCTTCCTACTGACAGGCAGGCTTGTCTGGTTACAGTATATAAAGCTACCTGAAGAAAATTACTGGTGTTCTTTTGATCCTATTAGTACCACGGTCAGGCAGCTAGACTATTTACATTTAGTACAGTGCGTCCTGCTCACAGTGTTCAGCTAGATCCGTTCCTGTTATCTTCCTACTGACAGGCAGGCTTGTCTGGTTACAGTATATAAAGCTACCTGAAGAAAAGTACTGGTGTTCTTTTGATCCTATTAGTACCACGGTCAGGCAGCTAGACTATTTACATTTAGTACAGTGCGTCCTGCTCACAGTGTTCAGCTAGATCCGTTCCTGTTATCTTCCTACTGACAGGCAGGCTTGTCTGGTTACAGTATATAAAGCTACCTGAAGAAATTTACTGGTGTTCTTTTGATCCTATTAGTACCACGGTCAGGCAGCTAGACTATTTACATTTAGTACAGTGCGTCCTGCTCACAGTGTTCAGCTAGATCCGTTCCTGTTATCTTCCTACTGACAGGCAGGCTTGTCTGGTTACAGTATATAAAGCTACCTGAAGAAAATTACTGGTGTTCTTTTGATCCTATTAGTACCACGGTCAGGCAGCTAGACTATTTACAGTTAGTGCAGTGCGTCCTGCTCACAGTGTTCAGCTAAACCTACAAGTTAGTGGGGTGCGTCCACCTCACAGTGTTCAGCTAAAGCTACCTGTAGTAGAAGGTTGGTGGTGTTCTCATACTACAGGCAAGCAGTTGATTTTGCTAGCTGCAGTATCAGTACATATATATATATATATATATATATATATATATATATATATATATATATATATATATATATATATCCCAGCTTAGTGCAGCTACAGGCCATTAGTATGTCTGGAAGGCCAAGAAGGAGAGGCAGACAGTCACAAGCCAATAAGAGAGGGTAAGCAGGCTCTGTGTCTAGTGCTGGTCGTGGAGACGGTGCATCCTCATCAGCACGTGGCCATGGGACACGCTTGGCCTTTTTTTCGGCAGCTGGCCGTGTTGAGCCGCAACATGCGGAAGACTTGGTCGAGTGGATGACCAAGCCGTCCTCATCCTCCTCATCCTCTCTCACCCATGCCCAGGGTGCTTTGTCTGGCAAAGCAGCGGCCTCTTCCCTCAGCTCAATGTCATCAGTGACTCCTTCCCTAGCTCCACCATGTCCTCCTGAGGAGTCCCTCGAACTGTTTGACCACAGTGTTGGGTACATGCTCCAGGAGGATGCCCAGCGTTTGGAAGGCTCTGATGATGATACTGAGCTCGATGAAGGCAGTAACATGAGCACGGACAGAGGGGGTGCCCAAGAAGGACAGCAATCTGGCAGTCATGCTCCCCCTGCTGCAGCATACTGCCAGGTTTGCTCCAGTGATGAGGAGGGGGGGGGATGATGAGGTCACTGACTCAACGTGGGTGCCTGATAGGAGAGAGGAGGAGGAGGCGGCACATCACCAACGAGGCAGGATGCCCTCCAGGGGCCAGCCTAAGGGCAGCACATTGACTGCATCACACCCCAAAGCTCCACATGTGCAGGGCGCTGCAGTCTCTGCGCGTTATTCAAAAAGTTCTTTGGTGTGGGCCTTTTTTGAGACAAGTGCATCAGATCGCACCGCTGCTATTTGCAACATATGTCTCAAGCGTATCTCACCTGGCCAAAACATCTCCTGCTTGGGTACCACATGCTTGACCAGACATATGTTGACCTGCCATGCAGTTCGTTGGCAAGCGTATCTAAAAGACTCACACCAAAGAACAAAGAGGATCTCTCCTTGCTCCTCATCAGCTGAGATTTCCAACCCCACTAGACCTCCAGTCCTCTCTGAGACCTGCAGTGAGAGGAATGAAGGTGTAGAATTAGGTGTGTCACAGCCAAGTACTTGTGGGCAATCTGATTTTGGTACACCGACGTCAGATTGTATCAGGCAAATTTCCCTGCCCCAGCTGCTGCACCGCCGAAAAAAGTTTGCTCCCAGCCATCCACATGCCCAGCGTTTGAATGCTAGCTTGGCAAAATTGCTAGCACTTCAACTGCTGCCTTTTCAGTTGGTAGACTCTGCCCCCTTCCGTGAGTTTGTGGAATGTGCGGTTCCTCAGTGGCAGGTACCCAAACGCCACTTTTTCTCACGGAAGGCGATTCCGGCTCTCTACCGGCATGTGGAAGGCAATGTCCATGCCTCGCTGGACAGGGCGGTCAGCGGTAAGGTGCATATTACCGCTGACTCATGGTCCAGCAGGCATGGACAGGGACGTTACCTAAGTTTCACGGCGCATTGGGTGACTCTGCTGGCAGCTGGGAAGGATGCAGGACAAGGTGCAGTAGTGTTGGAGGTTGTTCCGCCATCACGCCTCCAAAATGCTAATGATTGTGACACACCTCTCTCCTCCACCCCCTCCTCTTCTTCTTCCTCCATGGCCTCTTCCTCGGAACCAGCGGTGCTCCGTAGTCATTCAAGGGGCTACGCAAGTACGCAGGCCAAAAGATGCCATGCGGTGCTTGAGCTGGTGTGCTTGGGGGACAGGAGCCACACTGGGGCAGAGGTTCTGTCAGCTCTGCAGGGGCAGGTTCAGAGGTGGTTGACGCCACGCCAACTTAAGGCAGGAATGGTGGTTTGCGACAATGGCACCAACCTCCTCTCTGCCCTCCGACAGGGACAAATGACCCATGTGCCCTGTTTGGCTCAGGTCCCTAACTTGGTGGTGCAGCGGTTCATATAATGCCAGTGCTCGGCTGACGGACCTCCAAAAGGAGTTTAACCTGCCCAAGAACCACCTAATCTGTGACATGCCCACCAGGTGGAACTCAACGTTGGCCATGCTGCAGCGGCTGCACACGCAGCAGAGGGCCATCAATGAGTACCTGTGCGACTATGGCACCAGGACAGGGTCAGGGGAGCTTGGTTTTTTTTCCCCACGCCAGTGGGCCATGATCAGGGATGCATGCACTGTCCTGTCACCATTTGAGGAGGCCACGAGGATGGTGAGCAGTGACAGTGCATGCATCAGTGACACTGTCCCCCTTGTCCACCTGTTGGAGCACACGCTGCGTGGAATAATGGACAGGGCACTTGAGGCAGAACAGAGGCAGGAAGAGGAGGGCTTCCTTAGCTCTCAAGGCCCCCTTTATCCAGACAGTGTTCCTGCGTGCCCGCCGATCACACAGGAAGAGGACGAGGAGGAGGAGGAAGATTGTGTCAGTATGGAGGTGGAGCCTGGCACTCAGCATCAGCAGCAGTCTTTAAGGGATCAGTCCCAAGAAACACATGGACTTGTACGTGGCTGGGAGGAGGTGGCTGCGGACGTTGTCGTCCTTAGTGACCCAGAGGACTCCGGACCGAATGCCTCAGCAAACCTACGCTGCATGGCCTCCCTGATCCTGCAAAGCCTGCGTAAGGATCCTCGTATTCGTGGTATCAAGGAGAAGGAACAATACTGGCTGGCAACCCTCCTTGATCCACGTTACAAGGGTAAGGTTGCGGACCTTATCTTGCCATCGCAGAGGGAGCAGAGGATGAAACATCTTCGGGAGGCCTTGCAGAAAGGTCTGTGCAACGCGTTCCCAGAGACTGGGAGGTTACAAACTCCTGTTTCTGGACAACGTGTTGCTGAGGCTTCGGTCAGTCAAAGAAGGAGCGGTGGAGAAGGTGGCCGTCTGACCGATGCGTTCAGACAATTTTTTGGTCCGCAGCCCCAAGGTATGATCGGTTCCAGCAACCATCGCCAGCGTCCGTTTTACATGGTGCAGGAATACCTAGGGGCAAGATCAGACTTGGACACCTTTCCCACCGAAAATCCTCTGGGTTACTGGGTCTTGAGGATGGATCACTGGCCAGAGCTTGCACAGTATGCAATTGAGCTACTGGCCTGTCCTGCATCCAGCGTTCTTTCGGAACGCACATTCTGTGCTGCTGGAGGCGTGGTAACCGATCACAGGGTGCGTCTGTCCACCGACTCGGTCGATCGGCTGACCTTCATAAAAATGAATCAGTCTTGGATCACCACCAGCTACCAAGCACCTGATGCTGATGTAACCGAATAATTTTTTTTGAAATCTCAGATCCCTTCAAAGACTGCCTATGCTGATGCTGAGTGACTATCCCTGAGTAATTATCCTCTTCCTCCTCAATCATCACGCTGATAGCTTGTAAGAACATTTTTGGTTCTGGGCGCCACCACCAGTGCCTAAGGCACAATTTTTCAGCCCCTGTTGGGGCGTGTAATTACAATTTTTGATGTAATACTTTGCAGCAGGGCTCGTTCCTGCATTCCAACTAGAGTGTCTGTGAGGGGTTGCAGTGTTGTGGCACCAGTGCCTAAGGCCCAATTTTTCTGCCCCTGTCTAACAGGGGCGTGTAATTACAATTTTTGATGCAATACTTTGCAGCAGGGCTCGTTCCTGCATTCCAACTAGAGTGTCTGTGAGGGGTTGCAGTGTTGTGGCACCAGCACCAGTGCCTAAGGCCCAATTTTTCTGCCCCTGTCTAACAGGGGCGTGTAATTACAATTTTTGATGCAATACTTTGCAGCAGTGCTCGTTCCTGCATTCCAACTAGAGTGTCTGTGAGGGGTTGCAGTGTTGTGGCACCAGTGCCTAAGGCCTAATTTTTCAGCTCCTGTTCAACAGGGGCATGTAATTACAATTCTTGATCTAATATTTCACAGCAGGGCCCTGTGAGGGCTTACAGTGTTGTGGCCACAGCAACACCTAAGGCCCAAATTTCGGCTAAGTATATAAGGCAGGACCCTACTTTCAAACATCTAACTTACAAACGACTCCTACTTGCAAACGGAAGAAGACAACAGGAAGTGAGATGAAATCTACCCCTAGGAAGGGAAATTCTCTCCTGTAAGAGTTAATATGGGAAAACAATTTCTCCTTTCCACTGATGCTTTCCAATCCTTGTTCCACAAAAAAACCCAAATTTTCAAAAAACATTTTTCATTGGGACAAAAAGTGAGGTGAAATCTTCTGAAGAGGAGGAAAGACAGCAAAACAAATATCACAGGGGTGATAACCCTTCCCTATGTTTTCCAAAAAGCTTAAAAAAGATTTTTTGGCTGGAGCTAAACACGTTAAAAATGTACCCGTTCAAAATTACAAAGAGATTCTACTTAACAACAAACCTACAGTCCCTGTCTTGTTTGCACCGCCTGTATACTGCTGTTCAGAGTATATAGGGCCTTTCCTTATTTTAATTTGGGTGCGGGGTTCCCCTTAATATCCATACAAGACCCAAAGGGCCTGGTAATGGACTGGGGGGTACCCATGCCGTTTGTCTCACTGATTTTCATCCATATTGCCATGACCCGACATGACATTAAACCCGCAAGCAGTTTTAAATGAGATTTTTTCCTTTTAAAAATGACATTTGGTGCAGGGACTGTTCTAAACACGGGAAACACGCGTCACTTTACAGGCATACTATAGACACCCCCCAGGTACGATATTTAAAGGAATATTTCACTTTTTTTTTTTTACTTTAAGCATCATTAAAATCACTGCCCCCGGAAAAACGGCCGTTTTTAAATGTTTTTTTTGCATTGATACATGTCCCCTGGGGTAGGACCCGGGTCCCCAAACCCTTTTTAGGACAATACCATGCAAATTAGCTTTCAAAATGAGCACTTTTGATTTCGAACGTTCGAGTCCCATAGACGTCAATGGGGTTCTAACGTTCGTGCGAACTTTCGGTCCGTTCGCAGGTTCTGGTGCGAACCGAACCGGGGGGTGTTCGGCTCATCCCTAGCCAGGAGATAACAGCTGCAGAATGTGATGGAATAGGGTGGCTGCTCTCTACTCTTTCTTGATGTATGCCTCCTTGGGGTTGTGCCGCCTCACCTTCAGTTTCCTCCTCTGCTCTATCTGGCACCCAAGTCGCATCAGTGACATCATCATCTCCATCTCCTCCATCTTCATCATTACCACTGGAGACAACTTGGCAATACGCTGCGGCTTGGGGAACATAAATGCCAATTTGTCTACCAGTGTTCCTCCCTCTCTCTAGGCTCATGTTCCTGTCATCCTCAACCTCAGAACCAACATCTGAATCCAGTAATGGCTGGGCGTCATCAAGGTGCAAGTGGCTGACGCTGTGGTCAATTAACTCAGCTGACTCCTCAATGGCTGATGTTGGGGCTATGGCAGGAATAGATGTGGACAAGGAGGCAGGTTTATTCACTCTGGCAAATGGGAACGTCTGCCTCTCCTTGTCCTCCCAGACATTATTGGGAGAGAGGGGGTGGTGCTTATAAGCAAATGTAAAGAAGACATTGAAATCTGTATGTGGATGCACTTTAATTAATGTACAGTAAAGAGGTGTTTGGTGCACTTTATTTTGTGTACTCACACTACACACACACTCCACGGATACACTGTGATATACTGCAATATAATGCGCCAAACGTACACTGATGCACAGAACTATATGGCGTTAAACTGGCAGTAACGCACACAGAACTATATGGCGTTAAACTGGCAGTAACGCATACAGAAGTAAATAGCATTAAACTGGCAGTAATGCACAAAACGATATGGCGTTAAACTGGCAGTAACGCACACAAGGCTATATGATGTTAAACTTGCAGTAATGTACACAGAAGTAAATGGTGTTAAACTGGCAGCAACACACACAGAACTACATGGCGTTTAACTGGTAGTAACGCACGCAAAACTATATGATGTTAAACTTGCACTAATGCACACAGAAGTAAATGGTGTTAACCTCCCTGGCGGTATGATTCTTTCGGATTTTAGGTGCTGAAAGCGGTACAATTATTTTGCATGGAAATTTGGCGTTTTATATTGTAGGTCTGTAATTCTTAACAATAACACACTTAAATCTGTCCAAACAATAGTGTAGTAGATATCCCGGGTATGATAAAGTTTGAAACACAAAAACATAAATTATAATATAATAAATACAAATAAATAATTAAAAAATAAATAAATAATAATAATAAAAAAAATTTCCCCACGATTCACTATCGTCCAATTCTGCAAGTGTTCTAATTTACTATCGCTGTTTTCTAGCTGGTCTAAAGCCACTTTTGATGTAAAGGGACACTTTTTGGTTGCTATGGACAATCTCCAGTTTCCAGGCAGAAAGAACAGTATATATAATATAAAACTGCATGCAGGGCATGGGCCAAAGCACTGGGGGCAAAAGGGATGTGAAATCATTTCATACAGTACTGTAATCTCTAAGATTACAGTACTGTATGTGTTATGATTTTTACATTTTTTTTAATTTGCCGCCAGGCTCCACCACCGTGCATCGCGGCGCTCGCAGGGAACGGAGCCTGGCAAGGAGAGGCTTCGGAGGAGGACAGACCCTGCAGACAGAGCGGGGGACATCGCAGGATCCTGGGGACAAGGTAAGTAAAGCCACACCAGGATCCTGCGATGTAATCCCGAGTGTGGCTCGGGGTTACCGCTAATGGTGCTGAATTTTAACTCCGAGCCACACTCGGGAAAACCGCCAGGAAGGCTACACTGGCAGTAACGCACACATAAGTAAATGGCGTTAAACTGGCAGTAATGCACAAAACTATATGGCGTTAAACTGGCAGTAACGACACAGAGGTAAACAGTGTTAAACTGGCAGTAACGCACAAAACCTATATAGCGTTAAGCTGGCAGTAACGCACACAAACCGATATGACGTTAAACTGGCAGTAACGCACGCAAAACTATATGGCGTTAAACTTGAAGTAATGCACACAGAATTAAATGGCGTTAAACTGGCAGTAATGCACAAAACTATTTTTCGTTAAACTGGCAGTAACGACACAGAGATAAACGGCGTTAAACTGGCAGTAACGCACAAAACCTATATAGCGTTAAACTGGCAGTAACGCACACAAACCGATATGACGTTAAACTGGCAGTAACGCACGCAAAACTATATGGTGTTAAACTTGCAGTAACGCACACAGAAGTAAATGGCGTTAAACTGGCAGTAACACACACAGAACTACATGGCGTTAAACTGGAAATAACGCACGCAGAACTATATGGTGTTAAACTTGCAGTAATGCACACAGAAGTAAATGGTGTTAAACTTGCAGTAACACACACACAACTATACAGCGTTAAACTGGCAGTAATGCACAAAACTATATGGCGTTAAACTGGCAGTAACACACACATAAGTAAGTGATGTTAAACTGGCAGTAACGCACACAGAAGTGAATGGCATTAAACTGGCAGTAATGCACAAAACTATATGGCGTTAAACTGGCAGTAACGCACACAGAAGTAAATGGCGTTACATAGTTACATAGTAGGTAAGGTTGAAAAAAGACACAAGTCCATCAAGTCCAACCTATGTATGATTATGTGTCAGTATTACATTGTATATCCCTGTATGTTGCGGTCATTCAGGTGCTTATCTAATAGTTTCTTGAAGCTATCGATGCTCCCTGCTGAGACCACCGCCTGTGGAAGGAAATTCCACATCCTTGCCGCTCTTACAGTAAAGAACCCTCTACCTAGTTTAAGGTTAAACCTCTCTCTTTTCCTCCAATTTTAATGAGTGGCCGGTTTGGGGAGCCAAACAAATGGTCAAATGACCCTTTTGTTTTCGGCTGTTTGCCAAACAACTGAACAGCGAAAGTTCGGCCCAAACTTATGCTTGTGCCAAACCGTTGGCCCATCCCTACTGGTGACCCCACAATAGAGATAGAACTTTTTTGCAGAAGGGTAACAAGACACGTGGCCACTCAATAAAATTAGAAGAAAAGAGGTTTAACCATAAACTACGTAGAGGGTTCTTTACTGTAAGAGCGGCCAGGATGTGGAATTCCCTTCCACAGGCGGTGGTCTCAGCGGGGGGCATCAATAGTTTAAAAAAACTATTAGATAAGCACATGAACGACCAAAACATACTGGATTATACAAGGTAATGCTGACTTATAATCACACACATAGATTGGACTTGATGGACTTGTGTCTTTTTTTAACCTTACTTACTATGTAACCTACTATGTATATACAGTAGCGGTATTGTAGACTAGGTGTTGATCTATTAATGTGGGTTTTTTAGAGATTATGGAAATTTTATGTTTCTAATAAAATATATTTTTGTATAACTGATTGGTTGTGCCTAAAAAGTCCAAGCCCTATTCTCTCTTTCTATACTATGTAACTATGATCTGGCCATGGGGTGGCAAGAATAGAAGTAGATACCACTAAGGGGAGATGCTTCCTTAACATAAACATATGATCTATTGTAGAGTGAGAATGATGGGGGTGTGCATAATACATTCAATCTTTATCCAGGGGATGAAACTCCCTCCAGAGATCGACCAGATCATGAATTTGCAAAACGCGAACAAATTTCTTGGCTTCAGGGGAGGGGACAGCGCGTTCCGAGGTATATTTGTCCAAAGAAGGGTTCAAAGCCAGATTGGAGTCTCCCGCAAGAAGGAGAAGCACCCTTTTGGTGGGATGCCAGTAAGCAACAGACATGGGTCAAAAAAGGTCCCGGGGTAGAATTAGAAGCATAATAGGTCATGATAGTAATCCCTGTATCCTGAATGGTACCTTGTAGTAACAGATACCTACCGTCTAGATCTGGTATCTGTTTAGTGCACCTGAAAGGAACCGATTTGTGGAAGGCAATAAGCACCACTTTTTACTTGGTCGGAGCATTGGCAAAAAAAAAAACTGGGTATATTGAACATCAAAATATTTAGGGCAAAAGGCAGTTTAAAAAAGGTTTCCTGCAAACAAGCTATATCTATCTGCTGCCTCTTGAGGTAGTTAACAACTTTCACACTTTTTTTAGGAGATATCATGCCCTGAACATTCAGGGACAACTAATTTAGTGTCATAGTAAATATGAGAAAAAGCATAACTTGGCTCCTCCGAGCACAAACCCCACGGACTCAAAGAAAGGGAAAAAGGGTGAAAGGAAAAAAGAGTCAAGCGTGAGACAAGAAAAAAGGATCACGTATAAAAACGTAAAAAGACTGAGTAATACTCGGAGCAAAAAAGATCCCTACAACATAGTTGCGAATAGTAGGCCCACTGGGGGTCAAAGGTTGGTCTGGGGGAGCAGTGGCCTGTAGTGATCAGGTATATGTATTGGGTGGATAGTATGTAGAGTGGTATATATTTTTTTAAATTATTCACATTTATTATGATTGGAGTTTATGCTATTATGTCACTTATATGTTTTTTTTTTTTTTCCAAAGTAATGTTTATTGTCAGAAAAAGTAAAGTTACACAAAAGCATAACAGAGTAAAGATACAGAGGAATATTTTGGTGTATAATATGTGGTACAATGAACATCTTATTCAGTAATCCATCGCATGGTCAACTAAACTATCAATAAACAAAAGTATGATATAACCATGAGTAACTGTATTCCCGTGATAAACCTAAAAACAATAAGGTCTATGCCTAAAGGCTATTCAGTGTACATGTTTTATTTTGGGGACCCAGATGGGACTTTCTATGATTCATGCGATGTCCCCGAGCCATTGTGCGTTTAAATCATTCAGGGGGCCTGTCAGTTGTCGTTTATCTCGTGTCGACCCCTTGTGAATGGCTCAGATAAAGTTATATGTCCGACTGGGGTGCGTGAAGGTATGTGTGAGGTCGTTCCATCATACTTCTAATTGTAATTAATGGAGTGGGGTTCTGGTAGTGTCTTTGTGTGAAGTGCTACTCTTCAGAGTAATTTGCCTCTGGGCATGTTTACGTGTGGTAGGATTGCGGTCGCCGGACCACAAGCAATCCTAATCTTAGTTGTGTATGGGGGACGGAATTTCCTATCAGGAGGGGGTGGGGTGATTAAGAGGTTAGGGGAGGAAGGATCGAAGCGGGTCTGGGTTACTTATAATGACTTTTTGTCATCTAGAAGAATCCCAAATGGGTAGAGGGGAGGCGAGGAGTAGGGTGGACTATGAGAGGGGGGGAGAGTATAGGCGGGAGAAGGGTAATAAAAGATAAAGAGTAAAGTAAGTATGTTAAGTAAAGAAAAGTAATTCCTCCTCCGACAGAGTTTCAAATGATGGTATAAGGTCTTAGGACAATAGTTCCTTATATTCGGCTGTCGTTTGGAAATGTTGCCAGTAGAGTGGTATATTAGAGTAGTATCATGGGTAGTGGTAATTAATTAGTAAGTACTCTTCCGCAACAACCCAATTCTTCAAGAGAGATGCACTTTATTGACTTCCAACACAGAACAAAGTCCAAAGTCCACAGATGACAAAAAATCAGACAGAGTATATAATTCAAAGTCCCATTTCTTTCTAGGTCTGCGTGCTCATACACAGACAAGCCTCTCTAAAACTATAGACTGAATGCTGTGTTATATTCAGTAGACACTGAATGGCTGAGCAATTTGATTGACCGTTTCAATTTAGGACTTTGATAAGCTTTAGTCTATCAAACAGACAACAACCCCCAGCCGTGAACAGCCGTGAACCACCCCAATTTGCACTCATGCATATCAACATCAACAAGTCCCCTTAGATATGTGTAATTAGATTAGATTAACAGATACCACCTGAACACCCTTTTGAGCCCTTGGAATACCTACATTCCTAATCTGTATTCTTGCATATCAACAAGCCCCCCTGATATATTAGCCCCACAGAAGGGAGCCTCCGCTAGGCCAACCCAAAACACTCCTTGATCCCATTGTTACCCCCTCAAGTCTAATTACCATCAATAAATACTTCTTCTATGGTCCTTTAAACAATGTACCCTTTGAAATGTTCAATTAGGTTAACAGCCCATACCTCACACCCCTAGGTAGACTTGCATAAGATCAACACATCAAAGGGTTTTCAGCTGTTATATTAAAATTGAGTTGGCTTGGACAAATCGACCATTGTCAACTCAATTCTGGCCTGGTTAATATAATAATGTCCTACATAAATCGGTGAACATATTACAACATATACCCCCACTTGGATCGGTTTGAATCAGAATCGATTCACAACCAAACTGCTCAGACATCCCTGGCTCTTAAGATTGAAGCCATCTCTATGCTTTCCTTCTTCCTCTGGATTGTTCTTGGTTGTCTTCTACCACAACAATATAAACCAAACAAAAAACATATTAATATAAATTGAATAAACACAAAAATTATGGACAGAGTTCTCAATAGCGGGTGAGTAAAAGTGTTATTGGTTATGCTCCACCAAGGCTCCTGAAATTCTTTAGCAATTTTATTAGAACTAATGAGGTTTTCCTTTACCAGTTCTTGTAATTCTATAATTTTCCTACTATCCCTCTTAAATAATGTATCCAATTCAACTGTAAGTGGTGGTATTTTCTTAAATAAAGGAGAAATCATAGAGTCCCAATTGCCAAGATCAGTTTGCTCAATGTCCATAGATACTTGATTCATCTGGATATTGGCTCGAATGTCTTCCTCTCCAATTGTTAGCAGTCCATCCATGAGATTCACACACCATCCTGTGATAGGGGTCCGGCACTGAACTTGTTTCTGCCAAGTGAATGAGGGAACCCCCAATGCACAGACCCTTGGGCCTTCTCCATGAATTATTCTCTTCCAGACTGGTTCAAATTTTTGCAATCGAACCAGGCAGTTTCCAGAGTGTGCAGCAGCACAGCCCTCTATGTACTCCAATTGCTCAAAAGAACAGGAACAAAGCCAAGCCTGGGCACGTCTGGTACAGCAGTTGGGGTCCATGGTTTTCCACACTTGGTTGTCCTTGACAACGAGTTTGCTTTCTGGTAGCAGTTGTTTCAGTATATTAGTGCCATTTCTCACCTCCACCTCACCAAGAACGATCATCTTGTATACGGGTAAGGGTATTGTTGACCATGTAGGGATGTCGACAGTCAGAGGTATTTCCTGCTTTCCAATGTGATCTCTATTACATAGAGTATCCAGGCTCCTTACATTAGCAAGGGCAAAGTTCCTACAAGTAACACCACTGTCTTTGATAAGATTGAATAATAAAGTTGAGTTCATTATCCTTGGCCATTCTCCTTGTTTGATTTCTTGAAGCCCTAGGCTCAGGTGTTCACTCAGCAAGTTTCCTATAATACCACAGACTATAGACTTGGATACATTATTGGTTTGAAGGGTTTTATTCAGTGCACTCACCGACATTTGAATGTTCTGCAAATCTGCAGCAATGGTGTGAATGTTCTGAATATCTATTTTCATTTCAGCTAGAGTGTTTAAATCCACTCTTCCCCCTTTAAGCAGTATCTGCTGTAATCCACCCACAAAATTCTGTTCTCTTATATTTAAACTCTCTATATCAACCCTATTCCAAATCGAACTACCCAAACTGAGGCCTGATATGATATCAGTACCCAGATCCCTCTTTGAAATTTTCTTAAAATTAAGCCCTTGTGTAGCATCCCAAAATAAGTTTACATGTGTTTACAATGTTTACAATGTTTACAATGTAGTGATCGGGTATATGTATTGGGTGGATAGTATTGTGTTATCGTGGTTATGATAATTAATTAGTAAGTACTCTTCCGCAGCAACCCAATTCTTCCAGAGAGATGCACTTTATTGACTTCCAACACAGAACAAAGTCCAAAGTCCACAGATGACAAAAAATCCGACAGAGTATATAATTCAGAGACCCATGTTCCTAGGTCTGTATGTTCATACACAGACAAGCCTCACTAAAACTATAGACTGAACATCATGTTATATTCACTAGATATTGAATGGCTGAGCAATTTGATTGGCCATCTCAATCTAGGACTTTGATAAGCTTTACTCTATCAGACAGACAACAACCCCCCCCCCCAGCCGTGAACAGCTGTAGTCATAAACCACCCCAATTTGCACTCCCGCATATCAACATCAACAAGTCCCCTTAGATATGTGTAATTAGATTAGATTAACAGATACTACCTGAACACCCTTTGAGATGTTCAAATAGACTTGCATAAGATTAACACATCAAAGGGTCTTCAGCTGTCCCCTTGCTATGTTAAAATTCAGTTGACTTGGACAATTCAACTGAATTTCTGCTTAACATGGCACTCCAATACAATATTATACATAAATTGGCCAACATATTACAACATATACCCCCACTTGGGTCGGTTCTAACTACTAGAACTGACCCATAAATCAAACAACAAAAAAAATATCATTTCGATTTAAGGTACTGGATGCTTTACAATGGCTCATATAAAATATGAAGTTGAAACGGGTTACATCTCTCTTCGCCAGCCTCTAAAATATCCCCATGAAACAGTTATTAGATAATATAACTTTTAGACCATGACTGGAAAAGGATTTGGTAAACGTCAGTGGCCCATATAGCTGTTAGGCCTTTTTATATCACATCAAGATTTTGAATATTGCACAAAGATGAGCTGATGTCACAGTCCATCCTTTGGTCTGACTTCATCACATCTCTCACCATCTCACTGAAAGTAAACTTGGTATACTCTGGGAACTCCAATCCACATAAGTCCAGGATTTTTTTTCATCTCCAGGCTCAAGCTTTCTATTTTTAAAGATGCTTTTACGCAAACACTCTACTTTTTTTTTTTCTTTTTTTTTTGCCACATCAGTGTCCATTTTCGGGGGTGAAAGTTTCACCTTTACGGTTCAATACTTTCCCGACTCATTACTCACATCATAGTGGCTTCGATACCTCTTGTCTCTTATTTTTCTTTCCATATTTCAAATCTCTTTTGTATCTATCTTGCTTTTTTGTAGCAGCCAACTATCCTACCTGAATTTTAATCATAAGGGCAAAACTTAAACCCAGCTTAAACCATACTAGTCAAACCCCCTACCCTTCCCCACCCACCCACCCCCCTATCTACTCCTTCTCAACATTCTATATTCCTTCCTCCGTACACCTTCGTATTAACTGAATCCCCCCCACCCAATGGACACCACTCCTGTTGCCTGTTCCCCGTCTATCCTTCTCACAAGGTTCACCCTAGCAAGATCTATTGAATTCTCAAGACCTCTACCACCCTTGGTGAGCTTTTAAATTTTTGCCACTTCTTCCATTTTTCCTCGAACTCTTCCAATTCCGCTTCCTCCGCACATCTCAAATATTCTAAGTTCTGGGTTTCATTTATTTTGTCGTACCATTCTTGTATTGTTGGACCATTTTTCTTCTGCCAATGACTTACAAACAAACTTTTAGCTGCATTCAACATTTGTGGGATTAGTGTTCTCAGATATAATTCAGTTGGCATTCTAAAACCATGAAAGAGGCATGCCCATGGGTCGTCCGGCACTGCTATTTGGGTTATCTCGCCAATGATTTCCCTAATATCATCTCAGAATTCCCTTATTTTTGCGCAGTGCCACCAAATGTGTGCCATTGTACCCAATTCCATACATCCCCTCCAGCAAAATTGTGAAGTTTCGTTCTGGTACTTAGAAGCTCTATCTGGGGTAATATACCATCTTGACAAACATTTGTAATTTAGCTCAGACATTTTATAATTTACCGAAGTACTGTGAATTCGCTTCAACAAGGTTATAACCTCATCTTCTTTAAGCTTTGTTTTTAATTCTGACTCCCATTTTTTAATGTATGCTAGGATGTCTGTTCCCTTCAGATCCACCAGTATCCTATAGGTTTTTGAAATCCCCTTCTTCCCATCCTGACCAACACAAAGTTTCTCAAACGGCTTGAGGTTGTCCATCATTCTAATTGGTTGGGGGAGCATTTCAACGAAATTTTTTAACTGACTGTATTGCCACCTGTTGAGGGTCATGAGGTCACTTTTTTTTTTCAGGTCCTGAAATGAGCATAGTTTACCTTTCTGTATAACATCCTTTAGCTGATCTCCTCCTTGCAGTATCCATCTCCCACACAGATTCTCCATTCCTGGAGCAAAAAACTCAGTGTCCCTCAGAGGGATCAAAGGGGAGTTATACTCCCATTTCTCCCTCCTATGCAAATTATCCCATATTTTCAAAGTGTGTCTGGTGATACTGTGTGTCTCAGAACAAAGTTTCCTAAAATGTGAAGGTATCCAAATTACTTTACTTAACTCTACTTTACTAATTGTGTTTTCCATTTTTACCCACCTCTTCTCTTTGTTTCCTTTTACCCAATCTATAATTCTTGATAAAGTGATTGCTTCATGATATAATCTAATGGCTGGTGCTCCCCACCCCCCTTTCTCTTTATCCCTTGCCAAAGTGTCATATCTTATACGTGACTTTTACCCCCTCCAAATAAATTTAATAATAAGAGAATGCAATTTTTTAAGATATGCTTGTGGAAGCGGAACTGGTAACATCTGCATTTTAAATAGAATCTTTGGCAGGATTGCCATTTTAATATTATTAATTCTACCCCCCCATGACAGCTGTCCTCTTGTGATTCTATTCAACTCCCTCTTGACCTCATTAAGGAGAGGTATGAAGTTAGCTTGAAACAGTGACTCTCTATTCCCTGTTATTTTTACCCCAAGGTAGTTTATCTCCTTTTTTCCCCATAAAAATGGGAATTCTTTGTGGACCATAAGATCTTTTTTATCAGTCTTAATTTCTAATATTTCAGATTTAATTGGATTGATCTTGAAATTTGATATTTCCTCGTATTCTTTCAAAGTTTTTTTGTTTTTTTTTTATCCACTTCAGCGAAAGTTTTCCGAGAGACATTATTTCAACTTTATGTGTCAAACTTTATC
Source organism: Lithobates septentrionalis (assembly GCA_037952835.1). Classification (NCBI taxonomy): domain Eukaryota; kingdom Metazoa; phylum Chordata; class Amphibia; order Anura; family Ranidae; genus Lithobates; species Lithobates septentrionalis. The sequence continues at coordinate 3,363,851 of JBBDGP010001328.1, read as the reverse complement.
TCTTCTCCTTTTCCACATCATTGTGGATTGTTTCCGTCACATCTTTATTATTTTTCCCTTCTAGAATATTCTTAAATATTTTTAAAAACCGGCGACAAAACGCCTTCTATAATTATAAACCCTATTATTATCTTAGTCTCTCTCAGTCCCTCTTATTTCCCCCCGTCCCCCCCTCCCCCTCCCCTGTGTCTGGTCCGTTCCTTTATGTTATTTATTTATCCACTTGGCTCTGCACCTGTTCTTTCTTTTATCCTATCTAAATAAATATCCGAGACTTTGTAGTTTTTCCAACTTTCCCATCTACTATTATCCCCTTTCTCTCCTCCTTCCATTTTGTAGTGATAATCTATTTCCTTTAGCCAGTTTCTAATGTCTGGTTTTCCACTTTTTAGCCAATTCTTAGGAATTAAGGCCTTGGCCGCATTCAGGAGGTTAGGTATTATTGATTTTCTATATTGTTTCTTAGGTTTATTGTAGATATGGAAGAGGCAAGTCCAAATATTTTGTTCTATTTCTTCTTCAGTTATTTCCTTTATGTTATTTAACACTTCCTTCCAGTACTCCATTATTATTGGGCATTCCCACCATATGTGTGTGATCGTTGCTATTTGGCCACATTTTCTCCAACACAAGGAGGTTCTTTCTTGATGGAATCCGTGTATTCTTACTGGGGTCATATACCATCTTGATACTAGTTTATAATTCATTTCTATGGTCTTCATGTCCCAAGCCTTATTATATCCCATTTCTATCATTTTTTCCACTTTTTGGTTATCTATTTTTAAATTCATTTCTTTTTCCCATTGATTTATATATTCTGGTCTTTCTTGTGCTTCCAAATCTGTCAGTATACTATAAATTTTTGATGTTCCGTTTTTTAATGGTGTTTCATTGCTACATAGCTTTTCCAGTGCAGTTAATTTTGTTTCATCTCTCAGTGGGTGTGGTATTGTGCTTACTAGGTGCCTTATTTGAGTATAATTCCATTCATTCATCTTCCATCCATTCCTTTCCTCTATTTCTACTCGTGTTCTTATTTTGCCATTTCTAATGATATCTTTCAGTCGTGGGTTACATATTCCTTGGATTTCAAATATTTCCCTCCCAGGGGTGAAGAGATTCGATCCTGTGAGTGCTAATAGTGGTGAATTATATTTCCATTCATTCTTTAAGTGAATGGTGTCCCAAATTTTAAATACATTTTTTGTTATTTCGTGCGTGTCGGTGTCCAATATTCTATATTTCCGTGGAATCCAAATATTCTTATGTAGTGTGGCTCCACTTATTGTGTTTTCCATTTCCACCCATTTTTTTTCATTTTTCTCATTTGTCCACTCTAACATTCGTGTTAAAACTATGGCTTTATAGTACCTACTTATATCTGGGACGGCAAGACCCCCATGCTCCTTTTTCCTTGTGATCTGCGTGTATTTAATTCTTGGTTTTTTATTAAGCCATATGTATTTTAGCAGGATTGTTTTAATTATTTTAAAAAAGCTCTGCGGGATTTTTACTGGTAACATCTGTAATCTGTAGTTTATTTTAGGTAATATCGTCATCTTAAACATATTTATTCTTCCAATTCATGAAAGTGGCTGTATTCTTAACTTTTTCATTTCTTCTTTGACCTCATTGATCAGTGGAATAAAGTTTGCCTGATAAATTTTTTCGACTCTAGGAGTTACCATATTTATCGGCGTATAACACGCGCCGGCGTATAACACGCACCCCAAGTTTAGGAGAGAATTTTAAGGAAAAAAACTTTTAGGAGGGAAGTTTAAGGAAAAGAAACTTACATTAAAATGCCCATCAATGCAGCCTCATCAGTGTTCATCTGCAGCCTTGTTAGTGTCATTGCAGCCTTTTCAGTGTCAGTGCAGCCTTGTCAGTGCAGCTTTGCCCCAGTGCAGCCTTGTCAATGCAGCCTTGTCCCCAGTGCAGCCTTGTCAGTGCAGCCTTGTCCCCAGTGCAGCCTTGTCAGTGCAGCCTTGTCCCCAGTGCAGCCTTGTCAGTGAAGCCTTGTCCCCAGTGCAGCCTTGTCAGTGCAGCCTTGTCCCCAGTGCAGCCATGTCAGTGCAGCTTTGCCCCAGTGCAGCCTTGTCAATGCAGCCTTGTCCCCAGTGCAGCCTTGTCAGTGCAGCCTTGTCCCCAGTGCAGCCTTGTCAGTGCAGCCTTGTCCCCAGTGCAGCCTTGTCAGTGCAGCCTTGTCCCCAGTGCAGCCTTGTCAGTGCAGCCTTGTCCCCAGTGCAGCCTTGTCAGTGCAGCCTTGTCCCCAGTGCAGCCTTGTCAGTGCAGCCTTGTCCCCAGTGCAGCCTTGTCAGTGCAGCCTTGTCCCCAGTGCAGCCTTATTAATGCAGCCTTGTCCTCAGTGCAGCCTTATCAATGCAGCCTTGTCCCTGCAGCCTTGTCCCCAGTGCAGCCTAGTGTCCATGCCTCCTGCCTTCTGCCGCCGCCGCCGCCCTACACATAGTAGTAGTTTTAAATATGGCGCCGCGGAGTTCGGAGAGACTCGGCGCCGGCGGAAGTGAACGAACGCCGCCGAGATACACATTGCCGAGGGTTCTCGGCTCTTTCCGGCGCCACTCACAGTCCCGCCCAATGATGGACATAACACAGGTCCAATGGCGGGACTGGGCGTGACAGTGAGCGGCACCGGAAAGAGCCGAATACACCCGACTATGTGTATCTCGGCTCTGTGATTTCGGCGGCGCTCGTTCAGCACCGCCGAGTCCTTCCGAAGTCCGCGGCGCCATAATTGAAACTACTCGCTATGTAAATGTCGGCGGCGATCGACATTCACATAGCGATAGCGGGGATCGGCGCACCCACGACTTTCCCCTGATTTTAAGGGGAAAAAAGTGCGTGTTATACGCCGATAAATACGGTATTTTAATTCCAAGGTAATTTAGTTCTTTTACCCAAGTGAATGGGAATTCTTTTTGTAAAAACTGAACTTCCTTTTTCTCTAGGCCTATGTTTAATATTTCCGTTTTTATTGGATTAATTTTGAAGTTTGACAGTTCTCCTTATTTTTTAATTTCTTTCAGTATGTTTGGGAGTGACACTCTTGGGTTGGATACGTACATCAAGATGTCGTCCGCGTAGGCAGCGATCTTTTTGTGTTTTTGTTCCAATTCATAAATTTCTTTAATTATTTGTTGCATGTTTGTTTTCCTTTCCTGTTTTTTTCTTGCCCCTATAGCTATTAACTTGCCCCTAATAACAGATTTATGCGCCTCCCATATTGTTGCTTTCGATACCTCTGGTGTATCGTTTTCTTCAAAATATCTTTTAATTTCTTCTATGATGCTTTTTTTGGTCTCACTGTCTTCTAATAAAGTTTCGTTGATTCTCCATGGACCCCTTTCAAGGACTTCTCCTTTTATTTTCATTCTCAAGATTACTGGGCTGTGATCTGAGGCGGTTATTATGCCTATTTTTGTTTCTTCTATTTCTTCCAAGTTTCTATGTTCGACCATGATGTAATCCAATCTGGAGTAAATTTTGTGTACTGTTGAGTAGAATGTGTAGTCCTTTGTGCTGGGGTGCTGAATTCTCCAAGGGTCTATTAGTTGCTGTTCATATAATGTTCTTTTTAATTTCTTTAGTTGATTTACCTCTTTGTCCCTTACTCTTGAGGTACTGTCCATTTTATTATCCATGCTGAAGTTGAAGTCTCCAGCTAGTATTAATTTTCCTTGCTTGAATTCCATTAGTATTTTAATTATATCTATCAAATATTTTTTAGGGTTCTTATTAGGACAGTAGACATTGGCCAATGTATATTTTACCCCGTGTATAGTTCCTGTAATAAAAAGATATCGACCCTCCGGGTCTATTTTCCTTTGATCTATTAGAAAACGTACATTTTTCCCTATACCGATGGCTACTCCTTTGGCCCCTCTTATTGGCGAGTCTCCTTGATACCATGTTGGTATGTTTCTTGAATAAATTTTGGCACTTGAGTTTTGGGTTATATGCGTCTCCTGTAGGAAAATTATTTCTGCTTTACTTTTTTCTAGTTCTCGGAAGATGATGTTTCTCTTCCCTGGGGAATTTAGTCCTCGGACATTGTAAGAGATTATTTTTATGCTGTTTACGTTTTCCATTCTTGTGCCTTTTCTTCCCCGCCCGTCCTCCGGCCCTCCCCCCCACGCGGTCCCCCTAGGAGACCGGATGGAGGGGACACCCAGCGGACGCACGGGGTCTCCTCATCTCTTGTCTCTGCATAGGTGTGCCTATGTAACCACTCATGTGACTCAGACCTCTCCCTCCCCACCCTCCCTCCCCCTCCCCTCCCTCCTCCCACCCTCCCCCTCCCTTTTTTCTGATATGGGTTTTTTACCCCCATATTCTCTAGAGCTGAGAGCGTTTTACTTTGTTTTGTGGGGCACGCTCTGCCCCCTCTGCTCTATTTATTGTGAGGCGGAGCTCTGTAAGACACCCTATTCCCCCCCTGCCTAAGCACTAATAGGGCGACCCCCTGTCCACTCCGTGAGTCCCTGTCTCCCTCTCCCTGCGTTTTTGTTGTGTTTTACCAATCCTTTCACTTTCCTTTTTTCCCATCCCATCAACCCCAGCCCCCCCCCCCTTTCCACTCTAAGGCCCCTTGCACCGTTGTGTGGTATTTTCTCAGATATTAATTTCCTCGAGAGTCCACATCTTGATGTCTGATCCTTGAATTTACTTGCCACTGTAGGTCATCTCTTGCCGTTATTCGCTCCTGACTATTTGCGTATTTTTCCAGTTCTGGGGAGGGGATTTCTAGTTTGTTGCAAAAGTCCGGAATCTCCTCCACATGTCTTAGCCTCGCACTTATTCCGTTTTTCCTTGCTATTAGACATGCTGGAAAACCCCAGTTGTATTGAATTTCTTGCTCCCGGAGGATTTCTAATAATGGCTTTAGTATCCGTCGTCTTTTCAGCGTTTCTTGAGATAAGTCTTGAAATATTTGTAATTTACCTCCCGCAAACTCTATTTGTGTTTTCCTCTTTAGGTTTATCCAGATCTGCTTTTTTTCTTCCCATTTTTCAAAGCGTACGATTACACTACCTTAAGTACATTAAGCATTTCTTGGTGCTGTTCAATTGTTTAAGCGTTCTTAAGCTGAAAAAAAAAAAAAAAGCGCTCAAAAACGCTATTGCAAAAATGCTGAAAAAAGCTGGAAAAAGTTAAAAAAAAAAAAAAAAAGTCACTGCAAAGACACCGGCGTCTTCACAGCGCTTTTCCAGCAGCCCGTGTGCATGGGGGCCCTGGTGCTCAGCAAAATAATTCAAATGTTTTAGCGATATAATGCATTCTAATTCAAGTATTCAGCAAGATGATTTATATATTCAGCAGTATAGTTCCAGTATAAGCTTATATGTTCCACATTTTTGTTACTATGAAATTTCTTCTTATTCTATAGTTTGTACTATCAAGCCTATAATTAGTACCATTTGCAAAAAAAAAAAAAAAAAAAAAAATTCACAAGAAAGGGAGATATTGCAGCAGCAGCAGCAGCAGCAGGCAGGTGGGGGCTGGGAGACAACTCTTCCGTTGGCTTGTCTTTCTTTCACCTTCTCCTTCTCTTCTCCCCTGTTCCCCCCCCCCTGTTTTTATTGTTTTTCTTAGCTCACTTGATTCTACTTTTTCAGCTCTTTCGCCTTTTCCCCTGCTTGTTCAGTTCAAGACAATTGCAATAGATAAGAGCCAAAAGAGGAGGAAAAAAAAAAACGCTCAAAAACGCTCAAAGACGCTATTGCAAAAACGCTGAAAAAAAGTTAAAAATAAAAAAAAGTCACTGCAAAGACACTGGCGTTTTCACAACGTTCTCCCAACAGCCCATGTGCATGAGGGCCCAGGTGCTAATAAAAATAATTCAAATGTTTTAGCGATATAATGCAATCTAATTCAAGTATTCAGCAAGATGATTTATATATTCAGCAGTATAGTTCCAGTATGAGCTTATATGTTCCACATTTTGTTACTATGAAATTTCTTCTTATTCTATAGTTTATACTATCGAGCCTATAGTTAATACCATTTGCAAAAAACAAAAACAAAAAAAGACCAAAAAAAAAAAAAAGATCACAAGAAAGGGAGCTACTGCAGCAGCAGCAGCAGCAAGCAGGTGGGGGCTGGGAGACAACTCTTCCGTTGGCTTGTCTCTCATTCACCTTCTCCTTCTCCCCTGTTCCCCCCCCTGTTTTTATTATTTTTCTTAGCTCACTTGATTCTACTTTTTCAGCTCTTTCGCCTTCATTTACTTTCATTTACTTTCGCTTTTTATTCCATTTTATTTCGTTTTATTTCAATATGTTCTTTCCCTTTCCCTTTCTTTTGTTCTATTACTTTTCCTTTGCCTTTTCACTTCAAGACAATTGCAATAGAAAAAAAGCCAAAAAAAAAAAAATACGGTACTTATCTTTTAGTTGTTGTTGAAGTTGGGACAAAAAGGGAAGCTCACTACTGCTTGTTGCTGCTCTCTGATGCTGCGAACGCTCAGGTGCTGTCTCTGATGTTATCAATCTGCCCAGGTCTGTCTGACCCGCTGAAGTCTCAGCTGTTCTCTGCTCTCAGCTCTTCAGTGTCCACTGCCGCTGCTCCTTGCTCCACTCACCCACCTTCCTGGCTCTCTCCTCCGAAATTTCCCCGGTGCACTTCAGCTGGTTCCTCCGCTCTCCGCGGCCGGCAACACCGCTGGGGACTTGAAACAGCCCCCAGCAGCGCACCGTTTTCCCTGCTGCCGTCACTTCCGAAGCGCTCCGATCTCCGCGGTTTTCCAGTTCTCCTAACCCCCCGTCCTTGATGAGCCTTCTAGCCCATCCGACTACGGAGGGGTGGGGGGGGGGATGCAGGTACAAACTTCCTCTGGCTTACACCACAAGACAGCTCAGTGAGTGATGAGCAGGGGGGGGCGGGGAGGGAAGCTACCTACACCTTCTCATCAGGCCGATCATTCCTCTCAGCTGCAGGGAGAGGGTTCTCAGGATCCTCACGCCGTGCACAGAGCCATTACCAGGCTCCTCCCTCCATCGGATAAAAAAAAAAAAAAAAGTTCAAAGTTTTGAGCAGGTTAGGAAGAGTTATTCTGGGTCTAGTAATATACAACAAAATATCATCTGCAAAAGCAGCCAATTTGTGTTCTTCCTCACCGTCCGAAAGACCGAAATATCCGGGTTTTGCCTTATCTGTTCGAGCATGGGCTCGAGCGTCAACACGAACAAAAGAGGGGACAATGGGAAGCCTTATCTTGTTCCGTTAGTCATTTTAAATGGCTCTGATAGCATTCCATTAACCTTGACCCTTGCTGAAGGACATGTATACAGTGCCTTAATCCTTCTGATCATAATTGGCCCAAATCGTATTTCCTTCAGTGCACTAAACATAAAGCCCCAGTCTACCCTGTCAAAAGCTTTCTCAGCATCTATTGACAGGAGTAGCCCTGGGGCTCCGCTGTCCCTCATTTTTTGAATTACCATAAGGGTTCTGATCCCATTATCCCGTCTCTTCCTACCCGGAGTGAATCCCGCCTGAGTGTATCATATTATATCTGGGTGTATCATATTATTTAGGATGTTCTTCACTCTCCCTGCCAGTATTTTCGCAAACAGTTTTGTGTCTGCATTTAGGAGCGCTATTGGTCTGTAGCTAGAACAGAGTGTACTGTCCTTGCCCTCCTTCAAAATGATGGCAATAATCGCTTCTGACGCTTCTTTTCCCATCTCCCACTTCGTGCCTATCCCGTTCATATATGTACAAAGTTTAGGGATTAGGAGGTCTTGGAACCTTTTGTAATATAATACGGAGAAACCATCCGGCCCGGGACTTTTCCCTACTGACGTCTCCCTCAATGTTTTTTTAATTTCCTCTTCTGTAATGAGACCCTCAAGTAAATTATATGTATCTTCTATTTTCTTTAGACCGAGTTCCTGAAAAAAAACTTTGGTTCTCTCCCTTTTTTTTCTATCTCTCTTTTTGAGGTAGTGTTATTGATCGAATACAGTCCCTCAAAATACTTTTGGAAAATTTTGGCAATTTCTCTTGTTCTATACTTTACCTCTCCTTCTAAAGTCTTGATTTTCTCAATATAGTTGTTGGACTTCCTTTTTTTTAGGATCTTTGCTAGGAACTTCCCCGGTTTATTACCTCCCACATATCTCTCTTTCTTTAGTAAGTTGTACGTTTCCCGTGTATCTTGTTCAATTAGGGTTCTCATGGCCTCTCTTTTGTTGTGAAGTCTAAGGAGCACCTCCTTCCCCGAATCTTTTTTATGGGTCTGTTCAAGTTCCGCTATTTCACTCATAATTACAAGTTTATCTTCCCTTCTCTTTCTCTTCTTTTCAGCACCTGCCTTAATCAGGATCCCCCTAATATAGGCTTTGTGTGCCTCCCATATTATTGGCTCTGAGACTTCAGCTGTTTCATTAATTTTAAAGTAGAACTCTAGTTCCCTCGACACCAGGTCCCGTATCTCTTTATCATTTATTAATTCTTCATTTAACTTCCAGCTAAAGCTTTTGTTATGGGTCTGTCTCATATTCACTGTTAAACTTATAGGCGCGTGGTCAGAAAAAGTCACCACCCCAATATCTGAGCTAGCGATCTCCTCTAACCAGCAGTGCTCGATCAAAAAAAAGTCCAGTCTGGAATAAGTCCCATGTACAAGGGTAGTAGAAAGTATAGTCCCTATTGTCAACATGTTGCGCCCTCCACACGTCCACCATTTGGCACTGGTGCAATTTCTTTCTCACTCTATTGCTCCAAGCCACCAGCCATTATAGCTAGGCCTTCCTTAAATTCGGTAAATTCTGCCAACCTCTTGATCATGTAACTATGTGGGTTTTTGTTTGGGCCATAAATGTTTGCCAGTGAACATTCAATACCATTGACTTTCCCTTTTAGGAACAAAAACCGACCCACCGAGTCAGTCCTTTCTCGTGTAAATCAAACCTAACTCCATTAGCAAACCCAATGGCTACTCCTTTTGCGCGTAGTGCGGGTGAGTCACCGTACAACCAGACTGGGAAGTCCTTGGAGAAGATTTTTTGGTTCCTCTCCAGGAGAAAATGAGTCTCCTGAAGAAATACCACATAAGCTCCCCGGAATTTCAGTTCCTGCAAAATATTAGCACACTTCACCCGTACGTTCAAACCTTGTACGTTATATGAAATTATTTTAATATTGCTCATCTATCCTACAGAAGTTCTTTCCTAATCCCTGCAACAGAGTGGTGTCCATGGGAATCACAATTCAAGATTATTCGTTGTACTCTCTTACCGGACTTCAGCTCCCGCCTATTCTCACACCCCATACCCTCCCCCTCCCTCCAACCTCTCCCATTACCCACCCCGCTCCCCCTTCCCTCCCCTTCCCCCGTGGGGGTATTAGGCCATCTCATGACCTGAAAAAAAAACGTGGCTCCTCCAACTCCACCCGCCCCTTCGGTTCTCCCCCTGAGGTTGAGATCGGACTGGGCCGCCCCTTCCCCAATGCTCCCCCTGATATTGAGGGGTGCCCAAGCCTGGTTGACCCCCCCACCCCCACCACCCCGCCCTCCCCCCCCTCACACACCCCCAGATCCTACTTCAACCTTGTTCGGCTAGATCCTATAACTGTTCCATTATGATTTTCTCATTTTAAATATTGGCCTCCAAGCCTGCTGCACCCCAGGAACTTCTGCATCCCCAGTCTTAACCCACCAACCCGGGATTTCCACCAGAGGCACCTCTAATCGATCACAAAATTTAGCTGTTTCTTCTGGGAATCTTAAAGTGGCCGATCGGCCATCTTTACGTCCAGTAAGGCAGGCTGGGAACCCCCATGAATAATGGACATCATACGTTTTTAACTGTTCAAGGAGTGGTTTCAGTATTCTTCTCTTTTGCACTCTCCGAAGCATACACCATCCTCCCAAATATTTTGTCCAATACTCCCTGTAGGTCTTCAATTCCCCCTTGTGGTTCTGGCAGACCCCTGATCCGTAAGTTTTTCCTTCTACTCCAATTTTCCTGGTCTTCTGCTCTATAATGTAAATTCCTCTGCTCTCTTTGTAACTCTTCCAACTGAGATTTAAGTTCCTTTATCTCTTCATCTTGTTTATCCATCTTTGTTTATGCTTCTTCCACTCTTTGCAGCATATGGTTCATCTCTTCTCGGAGAGAGCCTATTTCCCCCTTTATAGTTACTTTCAATTTAGCAAACATTTCTGCCATTTCGCTTTTAGTAGGAAGTAGTTTTTTTTGTTGGGGTTCCATTGTTGCCTCTTCAGCTACCTCGCTGCTTCCTACGTGGATATCGGCCTCCACTGTCTGTCTTCTTGTCCCTATCCTAGGGGTGCACTCTGGTGTTTTAATTTTGGTCTCTTTTTGTTTACCTGGGCTATTCTTGCCAGTGTCCTGCACCATGTACTTTCTAATGGTTCCCGGGCTTGCACTTGTCCTGGGTGGGTTAGCAGTGTTGGCAGTCGCTCCTTTCATGGCTTTACCTTTCATTTCTTTCCTGGTACTGCTCTTGAATCAGTCTTTTTGCCCCGGCCACCTACCGTTTCCCAAGGGCTCACTTCTGGGTCCCCGGAAGCACCTGCTTCCTTTAACAGGCCTGACCCAGGCTTAGGATATCTGCTGAAAAAGGGCTCCTGAGTCTTAGACAAGCATCTCCTCCAGGCCCTGTTCTGAAAACAGTTAAAGAGTCCAGCCCTAGGGGTCCCTTTTGCTGGATGCCCTTATTCAGTTCTGGTCGCTACGTGTCCATACAGCCTACCCCCGACTACATTGGCCACCATAATAATTTGTTCAGTTTGGTTACTGTTGCTTAGCGACTAAACAGCTTACTGCTTTCCCTCTATTAATTAGGGCCGCTTTATCCAAGGAGTTCAATGTCCTAGAGAATAGTTTTTATAACCGCCCCCTTTTTCACTATAGCACTAACTCAAGCGAGCTGGTTGTTGTGGCCTGTCCCCACACCAGGATATCCCCTCTGAAGCAAACAATCCCCTAGTCTCACCAGAGCAATGACCTCTTCCCCTGGCCTATATATTAGCAGTGAGAAATCAAAATATGTTAATAACCCAAAGCAGCCCTTTTACTTAGAGTGAATGTTGTACAACCAAATCCACAATTATGCTCTGTGCGTAGATATATATATCGCAGATGTTCCTTGATGTATGGTCGGACAGATTTTCCCCTATAGACAGCTTGAGTTTCAACAATCCCTATTTCCACTTTTATACAGGTAGAACTAGTCCCCTTTCCTCCTGGTCCAGAGATGTTCTATTATGTGTGGTCGTAAGGTGTAGGCTTAGATATAATTATTACACAAGCGTCCCCTTTCGTTGTAAAGGAAAAAAAATGTTGTCAGCTAAATCCGCAATGCTCCTTGATAAACTGCTATTTAAGTATGCCGCATAATTTACTGGAACAAGACAGACAGACAGATGCTACAGACATTCCTTAAAGTATGGATCATACAGTTTTTCTCCCCTTTGAGCAGCTCAACTTTCAACAGGCCAGAGCCTTCCTTTACTCGGGTCTTAAGACCTCCACCTCCTGTAATCACTGCGAGGCCTAAACTGCCCCCCCTTTCCTCCTGGTCAGGGGGTATTTTTGGTATATTAGTTATGTGGAGCAGTGGGCTATGAAGCCGGAGTATTTTATTACAAAATATAGAGGGAGACAAAAAAGAGAAAACAAAAACGTCCTTCTTGGTTGAAAGTAAATGTTGATCTATTTAAGACCCCAGTATTACTCAATACATCACCTTCCAAGAGAAAGAGGTACTTAGTTTCCTGGGGCCAGACCCTCTTAAACGCAGCCTTTAGACAATATTTATACAGTATTCAACAGCCTTGCAAAAAATTCATCATCCACTTCAGGCCATACAATCTATAATATAAGACAGCATAGCCGGACAAAAATAAAGTATAAACTTGTGTTACTTGCCCATCTTCTTCTTTCTCTGTTCCGTTCTGGAGACTTTTATTTTTCTTTATTGCCATCAATTTTCCCCCTGGCTGGGCTAGAACTGAGGTTAACAGCACTTACCCCTTCCTGCGATTTTTAGGCTCTCTCCTCTGTTTTTTTTTCCCAAGCTATCTTTCCACACTGCCTTGTTCCGTATTTGAGAGATCCAATCCTATTTTACTGTGGCCCGAGACCCTGCACGCTAGGGCAGCGGATGTCTCAGGCCGGCCTGAGAGAGACAGCCAGAGGGCGGGTGCATTCCACTTAGTGCCGCTTCGGTTCCTCCATTGAGCCGCCCGGCGTCTCCGCGGCAACGGCGTTCTCGTAGTGGAAAGGGAGATAGCGGAGAGGCAGTGTAGGCTGGAGCAGTGTAGGTAGGCTGGACTACGGAGAGTCTGTGAACCGCCAATTTTCAGTGGAACAGACAGGCAGCCGAGAGGTCAGCTCCCCATAGGGAGATACAGAGGGGCGAGGGGGAGAGATGAGCAGCAGGCCGGACGAGGGAGAGGACGCACCGGCCCTAGCTATGCATGAGCCGGCGTCTCAGGGAGGGGATCCCAAGCCTCCCGGGCTTAGCATCGCGTCAGGTGAACTGCCCACATCCGGCTCCTCCCTCCCCCTTCCGAAAACACTCTACTTTCATCTTTATAGTAAGAAGAACTATCAATGTACCAGCACTCACTTTCAAGGTAGAAAAGGTTTGGATATGGCAGTAAAAACTGTGCTGCAAACTATTTCCTTGCACTTGACATTCATGAGTCCATCTTTGTTGATTGCCAGTCACAATTTGCTTTTGTAATTTGCTGTAGGCCGACCCCTCATTGCCTTCAATAGAGCAGTTACTTGGATCATTCAGTCCATACTTCCACCTGAATGGTATACCAACATATACATATACCTCCACACGATGGTTCAGATAGAATCAGCTTGACATCGGTGTTTATCAGATCTTCTATCCAGACAAAGCGGCAGTGGAAATTCTTGCCAGTATCTTCACCATGAAAGGTGGAAAGGTCTTTTCCATCCATATATGTCATAGCCTTTAGCATATTATAAACAACTGAGTCAACAAAGTTTCAAATCATGACTAGAGTGATGAATTTCACTCACCCCTCTTATAAATTTAGGAAAACCACCCAACATACTATAATTTATGCTATGCCAAGCCATTGTGCAGCATCTCACCTTAGATGTCAAATATATTGATCAATACGCATTATGTAATATGTACAGATGTTATGAAAATTATTTTAGGTTTAAATGCTTCTCTTTGGTTTTAAGATAAAGTTCAAGAAATAAAACATATAGAAAAAATGAAAAGCAAAATATATCAGGAAAAGGGAGAAAAATAAAAAATGAGGGGATTTGAAGAAAAAAGAAAAAAAAAAAAGGTCCATTGCTTGATGAATTTCGAGAGAGTCCATGAATGCTTTATAATTCCTTGTTGTCTATTCAGCATTTCTCCCATAATTCTCCCCCACTAGCCAGCAATTTCAGACTGTGCTTCTGCTATTCACCGTCATTTAAATGTCAATATCTGAAAGACAAAAAAACTCTCCAACAAAACTAATTAGCAAGGTCCTTAAACATTGTTTGAAGTTAAAACAAAACACTATTTACACGTTTACAGTTTGGAGCTAATTCACCCCCACTGCTAGAGAAGTGCCATCTGCATTCAAAAACAGATCTGGAGAATGTACATCTTGTACATTCATGACATCCTGTACCCCCTTCAACTGCTCTAATAATTTAACACGTTCCCCTCTCATCTTGTCATACTCAATCTTCAGGTGGTCATATTTCTGTTTTAACTGAGAAAACGGTATCCAAGTCTTGGACCTTTTCTTATTATTATTTTGGTCAGGTCTGTTTTTCATATTAATATCACCTATGTTTGACCCGGTGTGTCCTCTCTGGGTGTTTTCATAGGATATTATCTTCTGATCTTTATGTTCAATATTTGTCCTAAACAATGTGGCTAAATCAATTTTGACAGCCTGCTCATTTGACTTTCTCCATAAATGGTCTGCTCTCAACAATATGTCTTTTAAATCATGAGGATTTGGGGTAACTAATAAAATATTTTGTTTGATATCTTTATGCAACGCATCTAGAAACATACTCATATGTATCAAGCCACTACGCTCAAATGCAAGATTATTACCGACCAATAATTCCATAATAGTTGCTATCCTGTCTGACAATTCATATGGAGATTCATTTTGCATTTGTTGCATCCTCCCATGAATGGTAACATCAGAACGTACACCATACAAAACACATAATAATTCCAGTAATATGTCCCTTGTCCTCAGAGGCTGAATACAGATCTGATTAATTCTCATCCAAAGACCACTTCCTAAAGAATGTTGCAAAACTCTTTCTAAGTCAGATGGGTTGAGATTGTACATATCTCTGACCTGCTGCACGTCACAAAACCATTTTAAAAATCTGTTTAAATCATGGTATGGAACCATTCCTATTTCTTTAAGAATTGCGTCTAATTCTTTTGGTTTCAAAGGCTTCATTACAAGCTGAACTTCACTTGTATTATTATTATTGTTATAAACTGTGGTAGTCACAGTGGGGGCAGCTGGTAATGAATTATCAGATTTAATATGAGGTTCTGTTTGCTGTAGATTGCTGAATCCAAGATTTGATGCATATCTGCATTCCTGAGATCTCTTCTCTAATTCCATAATTCTTAATTTTAATCTCTCATTTTCCTCTGATAATTCATCACAACGTTTAGATTTCTCAAGCAAAGCTTCCCCAATGGTAACTACATGCAATTTTAAATTTACTGTCTCAGTGTCTGATTGGTTTTGTAACCTCTCACAAACATTGTTGCTATTATCAACTGCCTTCTGTAACTGGGTAATTTCCTCAACCTTACCATTCAAAGAACTTTCCATTGTTAAACAGCAAGATAACAAGCCCTGTATAATACAAGCTTTTCTTTTACTTTCTGAAATTTTGCTATCAAAAACATTTTTCTCCCCAGGTAACATTTATCAATGCAAAAAATTTTTTTGAAAAATGGTCATTTTTTCGGGAGTAGTGACTTTTTTAATGCTTAAACTGAAACAATAAAAATGAAATATTCCTTTAAATATCTTGCCTGGGGGGTGTCTATAGTATGCCTGTAAAGCACTTGTTTTCCGTGTTTAGAACAGTACCACAGCAAAATGACATTTCTAAAGGAAAAATTGTCATTTAAAACTGATCGAGGCTGTAATGTATTGTCGGGTCTTGGCAATATAGATACAGATAATTAAAAAAAAGAGCATGGGATCCCCCCATCCATTACCAGGCCCTTTGGGTCTGGTATGAATAATAAGGGGAACCCCAAATCAAAATGTAAAAACAAAATTGCATGGGGGTCCCCCTAAAATCCATACCAGGCCCTTCGGGTCTGATATGTAAATTAAGGGGAACCCTGCGCCAAATCTAAAAAAAAATGTGTAGGGTTCCCCCCAAAATCCATACCAGACCCTTATCTGAGCACGCAACCTGGCAGGCCACAGGAAAAGAGGGGGGATGAGAGAGCGCCCCCCTCCTGAACCGTACAAGGCCACATGCCCTCAACATGGGGAGGGTGCTTTGGGGTAGCCCCCAAAGCACCTTGTCCCCATGTTGATGGGGACAAGGGCCTCATCCCCACAACCCTTGCCTGGTGGTTGTGGGGGTCTGCGGGTGGGGGGCTTATTGGATCTGGAAGCCCCCTTTACCAAGGGGACCCCCAGATCCTGGCCTCCCCCCTGTGTAAATTGGTAACGGGGTACAAATGTTCCCCTACCATTTCACAAAAAAGTGTCATAATGGTAAAAAGACAAGAGATAGCTTGGGACAAATCCTTTATGAAAAAATAAAAAAATAAAAATGTCCCACAAAGTAAGTTCACGCCACCCGACGGACCGAAAAAGAGAAAAAAAAAGCCTCAACCGACCCGCCTCCATGGGAGGCTTCCGCCATCTGATGCATCTTTGCTGTGACAGCTCTTATATAACTGAGGGCGGGGCCACCCAGTGATGTAACTGGGTGACCCTGCCCCCCTCTGATGCATGGGGGCTTCCCGTGGAGTCAAAGGGGGATGAGGTCACTCGGTTACATCACTGGGTGGCCCTGCTCCCCTCTGACGCCATGGGGAAGCCCCCATGCGTCAGAGGGGGCGGGGTCACCCAGTCAAATCCCCAGGTTGCCCCGTCCCAAGTTATTTAGGAGCTGTCACAGCAAAGACGTGTCAGATGGTGGAGCCTCCCATGGAGGCAGGTCGGTTGATGCTTTTTTTTTTCTT
The DNA here is from genome assembly GCA_037952835.1 of Lithobates septentrionalis. NCBI lineage: Eukaryota > Metazoa > Chordata > Amphibia > Anura > Ranidae > Lithobates > Lithobates septentrionalis. Next base: position 3,347,612 of record JBBDGP010001328.1, on the reverse strand, counting down.
TTTTGGTCTGTCGGGCGGCGCAAACTTACTTTGTGGGACATTTTTATTTTTTTTATTTTAATTTTTTTTTTGTTTCATAAATTTTTATTCAAGAAAACATGAGTTGTACAAATGAGATAACAGTACATAGTAAAATTTTACAGAGGTAAATAATTAAACAACAAATTCGATAAAGAGATCTGTAAGCTTCAGGGTTAAGGCATTCCTAATTTGAGTACAGAGTAAAAGTAAAGTAAAAGTTTATTCGTAAATCAATAAGAATGTTTATTATTAAGTACATGAAAGGTCAGGTAACCTTATATAGTCTGTAGCTATCCCAGTAGAAATGAAGCTGTCTAAAGATAATATGCACTGGTGATGGTGTTTTGAGGGTGTATCCAGTAATGGTATGTGGATCGAGGCAAGACTACTCCCAGCCCAAGCACCCCTAACGGGAGCAGACTGTGCGAGGGGGGAGGGTAGTAGTTACCTAATGTGTGATAATTTTAATGATGGTCCATTATGTGGCACAGTGTTCCCTCTAAATCTTGTAGGGCACACAGTATTTTTATGTCTGTAAAAAATGTAGGGGATTAAAGTAGGGGGAGGGAAGCCAGAGATGTCGTAGCTTTTAGTCTGAAATTAGAAGGGAGATCTAATGTCAGATAGGGCAGGGGTACAATCCGCACTTTTCTGTGGGATGAGAATATAGGTAGGATAGATAGGAATATATATAGGTAGCGTAAGAAAGCATGATATGTGCATTGCAGGGGTAGAAACTAAAGTGAGTGGGTATGGACATGAAAAAACACTCCAACCACAGCCTAGGGTAAGCATCTATTGCGTGTGTCAGTTAGTTTCCAGTGTGAGTCCAGGTTATGGGTCAAGTAGTATTGTCTTAAACTCTGTGGATTCTCAAAAGTGTATCCAACAGGCCCAAGTATTGCGATATTTTGTTAGGTTGTCTTTAGCTTGGTGTATTAAGTCCTCCATCTCTGCTATTTTTTCAACACGTTTCAGCCAATCAGATAATGTGGGTGAAGTAGTGTTTCTCCAACGTAATGGAATACATTGTTTAGCTGCGTTGATGAGGTGAAGCATTAGAGACTTCCTGTAAGTCGATTGTGGTAGAGACGTGTGGTGTAGCAAATATTGAGCGGGAGTAAAGTCTAGGGTGTAAGTAGTGATGTGAGTGATCATGTTGTGTACTTTTTCCCAGAATGGTTTTATGTGAGTACAGTCCCACCATACATGGAGAAGAGAGCCCACGTCAGATTTACATCTCCATCACAATGGATAGTTGGATGAAACACATGGATTCGTTCGGGGTGCGGTACCACCTTGAGTACAGTTTATAATTGTTTTCCTGTGCTGAAATGTTAATAGAGCCTTTATGAATATGCTCATATATATGCTCCCATTCCTCTTTGGTAAGGTCTAGGTTAAGCTCTCTCCCATCTCTGGTTGACCGTGTTGGATTTGTTGTCGGTCTCACCGAAATGTATGGAATATACAGTCGAGATTAAGAGAAAAGGGGATGTTACCATCTGGGAATCGAGAGGGCAGGTCAGTGAATGGGATGATTGAGCCATTGTGAAAGAAGTGATGTGCTCTCGGTGTAAATTCTGTGTTGGCTAAATGCATATTGTTTTCTAGGAGGCCAGGGATTGCCAGTCAGAGGTGTCATTGGCACTGGTGAGGGAGTCATTTTGAGAGAGTGGCAAGTGTTTCTGATGCTATTCAGTGTAGGTCCTGTTAACGGATGTGTGGAGTGTTCCTTAGGGGTGGCCTTAGCGCTAATCCATGGCATGTGGGAGAGAGGAATTTGGGCACATGAATCCTCAATTGTGATCCAGTCCTTAGAGTGTGCATGTATGTGCCAGTCAATTAATCTGGTGATGTGGCAGGCAGTGTGGTATCTATGCATATCCGGTATGCCTAGCCCACCTTTAAGTTTGGGGAGAATCATTCTATCCCAGACGATTCTTGGAGATTTATGGGCCCATATAAAATTTCTGCAAAGTCTTTTGACTAAGTTTTAAAAAACGTTGGTGGGAGTTTGATTGGGACAGTTTGTAAAATATATAATAATTTTTATATTTTGGAGTATGGGAGAGTAATTTCTGTCGTAGAGTTCAGTAACCTTGGTGGGTATTTGAATATATGGAGAGTGATGGATGAAGGGCGCGTGATCAATAGCTCACATCAAAAGGGCGCGTGATCAATAGCTCACATCAATTAGCCAATTCTAAACACCCGCCTCAACATGGGCTTATGATATTATTTAACCCATTTTTAATTTTCCATGCCTTTTATATTTTGTTACCTGTTTGCATGATACGTAGTATTGGTATTATTCAATTGCTTTTATTTGCTTCTAATTTCTTTTGAATAAATTTTATATGTTTTGATGTGAGCTATTGATCACGCGCCCTTCATCCATCACTCTCCATATAGCCTTAGCTGACCACCCCGGGGTCAATTTCTGGGCAGCGGGACATGCAACACCATCTTTTAGCTTTGCTACAGTTCACAATACTACTCTTCTCAAACCCAAACAGACCCTCACAAGCGCAGAAGTAATCTTTCCTTGTCCACAAGTGGGTATTTGAATACCCAAGTACCTAAGGGCATGTGGTTCCCAGCTAAACGGAAAATTAGCTTGGCATTAAGATACTACCGTTGATGGGAGGGAGATGTTGAGGGCTTTAGATTTCGTAAAGTTTATTTTCAAATTGGATAATTTGTGGAAGAGGGTAAAATCCTGCAGTAGGTTAGGTATAGTGATTAAAGGGTTGGAGAGGAAAAGAAGAATGTCGTCGGCGTATGCCGCTAGTTTGTAGTGTTTGTGTCTGATATCAATTCCCATTATATTTTGGTTGGCCCTAAGTTTGTGTAGTAGAGGTTCCAGTGAGAGTACAAAGATGAGGGGGGATAGTGGGCATCCTTGTCGAGTGCCATTCAAGACGGAGAAGGCGTCCGACAGGTGGCCGTTGACCCTTATTCTGGCTGTGGGGGAAGCATATAATGCCAGGATTCATTGGAGGAAGTGTGACGGAAACCCCATAGCCTGTAGCACTGCCACCATGTAGTCCCATGCCACCCTGTCAAACGCCTTCTCCGCGTCAAGGGACAGAAAAAAAACCTTGTTTGGAGGATGTTGAAAGCCAATGGTGAATGTTGATAGCTTTTATAGTGTTATCCCTAGCCTCCCTGCCAGGGATAAAGCCGACCTGGTTGAGTGAGATCAGTTTGGGGAGGAAAGGGAGTATACGATTGGCGAAAATTTTGGCATGGATTTTCATGTCGACATTAAGCAGAGATTTAGGTCTGTAGTTAGATACCAACGTCTCATCTTTGCCTGGTTTAGGTATGAGTGTAAAGTGGGCTTCGAGTAGGTCTTTATTGACTTGTGACGAGGAAGAGAGAGCATTAAACGTCGTAGCGAGGTGGGGGGTAAGTATGTCGTGGAAAGTCTTATAGTAACTCAGTCAGACCATCTGGGCCTGGGCTTTTACCCATTTTAAGTTGTTTTAGCACTGCTTTAATTTCATCTGAACTAATGGAAAGGTCAAGACTTGCCGCGTCTTCTGGTGCAATAGAAGATGGGCAGTATTGTGTTAAAAAATCTCTAATTGCAGCTTGTCTATCTGGAGTATTACCCGTCTATTTGGAGGAGTGTAGATTATAAAGATCAGAAAAATATTTGACAAATTGGTTGGCAATATCTTCCGATGAGACAAAAGAAGTGCCTGATGGGTCTTTGATTGTGTGTATGGTATTTGCCGCTTTCCTAGATTGTAGTGCTCTGTCTAGTAATTTTCCTGATTTATTTCCGAACTCATAGAACAATTTTTGTGTTAAGACATATTTGCGTTTCAGGGATTTACCTAGTTCTTCAAGAAGATCCTCCCTAGCTTTTAGCAATTCAACAAGGGATTTGGTGGCCAGCAAGAGTTTATGCGCTGGTTCCAAAGTATGAATTTTTGCAGACAGGGCAGCGATGCGATTCCTTTTGAGTTTGTGTCTGTTGGCAGTCAGAGAGATGATTTCTCCACGTATTACGCATTTATGTGCTGCCCATATGCTGGATTGTTTTGAGTCCTCAGAGTTGTTTTCCGCAAAATATGGTATTAGTTATGTGTTAAGTTTTTGAGTGATGTCAACGTCTGTTAGGATTGAGTTATCTAGGCGCCAGATCATATTTTTGGATCTTATTGTCGGTATGTCTAGAGTAATGGATACGGGGTTATGGTCAGATAGAACCATTGGGTCAATGGAAGCCTTCGAAAGGAGTGAGAGGTCTGACTGGGATATGAAGAAGTGATCAATTCTTGTGTATTTATTGTGGGGTGAAGAGTAGAACGTGAAGTCCCTCTCATTCGGGTGTAGTGTTCGCCAAGCGTCATGGGAAATGTGTACGGTGTATCGTCAGAGGAATCAGGCCTGAACTCAGGTCCAAACCGTTCCACTGCACCGTGTGGGAGTTGGCAAGTACCTAGCACAGAAGATATTTCCAAAAGCGAGCAAGCCCGCTGTTACCAGCCCTAGAGGCAGACAAGTGGAGGATAGTGATTGTCAAAGATAGGAGAAAATGTAACAATTATGAGGGGTATGTTATGAGTTGTTTGAACATTGGGAGGAGTGAGCGAGAGAGCATGGGATAGTTAAGGAAGCCACAAGGGTATGTGTCAAGAGTGCAGGTGCATAAGTAATTGACCAAGCTCTGACACGTCAACTGCAGCAGATGCTAATAAAGAGCATTACACTCAGTGCGTATGTGTGCACAGGGAGGTGTTGAACCTGGTAGAGGAGTATTCTTATGGTCACTATGTATATCAGGCTCCTAAAATACTGAAGTAAGTTAAGAAGGTTAAAGAATACAAGAAAACAGAGTATGAAATGAACCTTAAACTGTATCACAAACATTGCTGAGTTATGAGAATCTTCAATCACAAAGTTCCTGCAGCTCTATCAGAGTCTTGGAGGAAGCTGTGAATAACTATACATTTGATCTTGGTAACAGTCCCTCAGCCTTGATGTCCCCACCACCCGCTATGTGCCAAAGTGACATGTGTGGTAATAAACAGCCATAGAGCTGTAGATATACTGCTGGAGCAATTAACTGATAGACAAGTGGGAGCAGAATTAGATGAGCAAGTGTCCTGTCTCAAGATCTGTGAGCCTCAGAGTGTATCTGAGGGCCTGGAAGGTAAAGAGTCAACATCACCTAGTAGCATAAGGAGTTCAAACCCGTTAGTAGCCATGGTATGAGGATAGGTGGAGATTTCTAGCTAGCCTAGATACCTGACTGTCGTGTGCTCCTCATTCTCTTATCTTACATAGGTATTTTCCATATCTATGGGGAATTGACGCCTTGCAGGCTGATCCTGCGGAGGTGTACGTCCATAATGGGCTGCAATCAATTCAGGAGATCACGTCTCAGAACACTGAGAGCATGTAAGGAGTTTGAGCGATTCATTATTCCTCCTGTACCCTCCCATCAAAAGGCTGAAGCATTGGGATCTGTACTTTCATGTGTTGTTTCATAAGGGCGGTAGGGGTAGCTAGTAAAGGAAGAGGAAAATTGCTGTTAATAAATAAATGCTAAATAAAGAATGGTGAAATCCCCAGTGTTATGAGTGGACAGCATATGCAGGGAACCTAGAGTGTGATGTTGCACAGTATGCTGGGACATATAGGCCATTGTAGTATCAAAGCCACAACTACCCATTAGTGATTAAATTAGGCTGGACAACACACAGTAACCCATTCACAGTAAATCCTGTCATACATTACCCACGCCAAAACATACTTGCACAGCTATAATTACTGTAGTCAAGCAAAGATAATTGGGAGGGTAGCAGTGTTCAGGAGGAGAAGATGTCATCTATTGCAGGTACAGGATTGTCCCAGTAGAATGAGCAGGAGTCAGGCGAGGGTGATGAGTAAGGACCGGGCGAACAATGCAAGGACAATCGGAGGTGGCATATAATTAGGTTAGTTCATCGTTAGTCATCAGAGATTCAGGTGATGGGATGTCCGTGGCAGGGCGATGGAAGAGAGGGGAGAGATGGCTGCATGCACCTCCTTCTCAGCGGTATCACAATTCAGCTGCCCAAGGTTGTTTTAGTGAACTCAGTTCCCTTTGGCCAGTGCCATTTAACGACAATGAAGCGATTGGGTAAACTCACATTCAACATAACACAACTGAAAGCAAAGTTACATAACTGTGCCGGAACATGGCAACAAACGATCAAGGAAGGGATCAGTAGAGCGCCCATCTCAGTAATCCCGCCTGGCTCTTTGAGACCGCGGAGAGTCAGAGGGGCTAGTGCCATGTTGTGTACCATGGTGTGGGTTGTGTCTTCTATTGCCAGATGAGGATCTTCGTCCGCGGATCCGTACGTCTTGAGCCTCCATCGGTTCTTCCTGTGGTGTATGTTTCCTTACAGTCGAATGGCGGAATTTTGCGTACCAGTTAGGTACGTTCACTAGGGGGATGCCCAGAGTGTCACAGAATGGACGCAGATCTTCTGGGACTTTCAGCATGGCGGTGCGACCCTGGTGAGTAGCCGAGAGGCAGAAGGGGAACTTCCACCTGTACTGGATTCCTTTTGTGCGCAGGACATCCAGTATCGGTTTAAGATCTCTGCTGTGCTGCAGAGTTATACTAGATAAGTCCTGAAAGATTTGGATGGTTGTCTCTTCATGTTGTAACTGCTGCCTGCTTCTAGCTTGCCTCAGGATTTCTTCTTTTAGTCTGTAATCCACGACGCAACAAATGATATCCCTCGGGGGATCTGTTTCCCTGCCTTTGGGGCGTAGGGCCCTGTGTATTCTTTCCATGGCGATTTGTGTTTGAGGCGGAGAGAGATGTTCTGCGGTTATGGCTTCAGGCATTCCTCTAATCCTGAGGTTGTGATGGCGACCCCTATTATCGAGGTCCTCGACATGACTCTGGATTTCTCTCAGTTGCATGGTGTGTGTGTCAATCCGTCTAGTAGCTTTGCAAAGTACATGGTCATGTTGCGCTGTAACTTGTTCCACTTTATGAACCCTGTCAGTTAGCGTATGTATGGTAGGGGTAGGGGAAGGGAACCTGGCTGTAGTGGCTCCGAGGTCTGAGGTGGTCTGTGGCAGGAGGATGCCATGTTGCCCCTTTGTGACCGGAACATCCCTGGGATATTCTGACTGATTCCCCCAGTATGCTCTCTAGGGGAGCAGATCTAGAAGCTGAGGAGTGTCTGGAAGCTGTTCCCATTGTAAGGAGCGGGTTTTGTTGTGTAAATACCTCCGGTAATTTAATCAAAAGACTGGCAACGGCAGGAGCTCTCCAGTTACGCGGCCATCTTCCTGCTTGGCCAGACCACGCCCCTTTTTTTTTTTAATAAAGGACTTGTCCCAAGCTGTCTCTTGTCTTTTTTACCATCTTGACACTTTTTTGTGAAATGATAGGGGTACATTTGTACCCCGTTACAAATTCACACAGGAGAATGGCAGGATCTGGGGATCCCCTTGTTAAAGGGGGCTTCCAGATTCCAATGAGCCCCCCACAGACCCCCACAACCACCTCCTCATGTTTAGGACATGTGGCCTGGTACGGTTCAGGAGGGGGGGGCGCTCTCTCGTTCCTACTCTTTGCCTGTGGCATGCCAGGTTGCGTGCTCGGATAGGGGTCTGGTATGGATTTTGGGGAGACCACCTATGTCATTTTTTTTATTTTGGCACAGGGTTCCCCATAAAATCCAGGTCTGGTATGCATTTTGGGTGGACCCCTATGCAATTTTTTTAAAATTTGGCACAGGGCTCCCCTTAATTTCCAAATCAGACCCGAAGGGCCTGGTATGGATTTTAGGGGGCCTCCACGCAATTTTTTTTTCAATTTTGATTCGGGGTTCCCCTTATTATTCATTACCAGATCCCAAAAGGTCTGGTAATGAATGGGGGGATCACATGCTCTTTTTTTCAATTATCTGTATCTATATTGCCGAGACCCGACAATACATTACAGCCGCGATCAGTTTTTCATTTCCTTTAGAATTGTCATTTTGCTGTGGTACTGTTCTAAACACGGGAAAAATTTGCCTCTTTACAGGCATACTATAGACACACCCCAGTCAAGATATTTAAAGGAATATTTCATTTTTATTGTTTCACTAAGCATTAAAAAAATCACTGCTCCCGAAAAAACGGCCATTTAAAAAAAAAAAAAATTTGCATTGATACATGTCCCCTGGGACAGGACCTAGGTCCCCAAACACTTTTTTCTGACAATAACTTGCATATAAGCCTTTAAAATTAGCACTTTTGATTTTTCATGTTAGTGTCCCATAGACTTTAACGGTGTTCCGGCAGCTTTCGTATTTGCCGCAAACACCGCATGTTGCTCGCTGTTTGGCGAACAGGTGAACACCCGATGTTCGAGTCAAACTTACGTTCGACTCGAACATCGGGCTCATCTCTAGTAGGCATCAATGCAATGTTGTACAGAGTTTGGTTTTTCTTATCCATATCCATGAGAAGATCCCTTAATGGACTCTGTACAACATTCAACTTTAAATTAGCTCTTGAACATATTACACCATAGGATTCCTCTTCAAGGAACCTTCAGCAACATTCAGCCATGAGCTATATATCATCACTTTATAATATAGAGGAAGCAATGTCACACAATTTTTTATTTAGTTGACACAAATCATATCCCCCTACTGGGGCACATACATTCATGAATATGTGCTGATATTTTTGTTTTTATTTTTTCCCCTTTTGGGAGAGGAGGTTGTTCATACAATTTCCTTGCAGCTGCCATATTTATGTGTATTTTTAAATAAGTGGCCAATTATGTTTTTATGAGATAGATAGTGGATTTTGTATAGTTTAGATATTTGTGTTTAATAAAGCTGATTTCTATATTTCTATACATGTGTCAGATCACTGGGTCTTGTTACACCTAGTTATGGACACAGCACACGATGTGTACAATTGAAGTTGAGCTCAGTCAGGCTTTTATGTCTTTTTTTTTTGTTTGTTTCTCATATATGAATGTACCGACAGCCCCCTCTTAGTAGAACTAAGTTCATCCCTTTTTTGGAATAATTCCAAAAAAAAATTTTTCTCCTCCTCTATTCTGTCTAGAGGACACATTTTTAAATTTCCCTTTTCCCAATCAGTATAGGTGGGTTAGATATGCCTTTGTGTTCTCGATGGATTAAAACGATAGATACACTTAAAAAGGAACAATAAACTTTTCAATACACAAGAATAGATAGAATAATAGCAATATAATAACACATTCCTGCTCGCCTTTTCCCTCCCCCCTCTCTTTTTTTTTTTTTTTCACGATGGATCCCAAGTATTGGGACACAATGGTATCCAAGATTTAACAGGGTGATAGTGTACTTAGGGACAACACGCAGAAGAAACACATGATTGAGCACCTATTCAAAATGAACAATCTGTATGAACGTAAGTCACGAGTGTGGTGGAATATTGATTTCTTTAGGAGATATTTGAATGAACAAATTTACCTAAGAGAGCTACAGATACAAATATTCCCACGCATTTGTGAGATTAAAAATGATTTCCGTAAAAAAATTCCGTAAAAAATGGGAAGATAATGTACAACAATGTACCAGAAATATGATTGTTTTACTAATGAATTTCTATGAAGAACAACTGAAAAATATTGACAAAGAACTTAGTTACATAGTAACTTAATGAAGTACTTGAGTCCCTGGTACCCTCAAGACAAATCCCCTCTTATTTTCAAAAAGAAAAGAGATTTGCGGATCAGTAGAAAAACGTAACAATGATCTTATTAAAGACAAAAACACTAAATTGGAGAGGGATAGATTTTCCTATGTTGCGGGTAGGGCCTATAAATGGCACAATGTGTCAAATAACAAACCCTTGAAAAAGGGTAGAATGGGCTACACCACACAAGAATGGAGTAGTCAATCTGAGTCAGAATCCCATACTGGATGACTCCAGCCCCCTCGCCCCCCCAAGACATGGGTGGGGTAGGAGAGTAGGGGAGGGAGAGGTGGCCACTCTAGGACACAAAAATGGTAAGGATTTAACCCGGGATGAAGAGGAATTAATGCTTACATCCGATGATGGGGCCTGTGGCGGTATGTCAAAAAATGGGGTTTACACCCAAAGAGGGGGAGTAGACATAAGATAAAAAGAACCAAGTGGAGGCCACCCCCAACATGCTAACCAGGGGGGGTTCTTTCAGAATGGACCCAACAAGACACAGGACAGGGGGTCCTACAACATTTAATCTCCTAAAGAGACCAATAAGTCCATCTACCCTAACCAGCATGACCCTATAACCCAAATCATATGGGATGGATCAATATGTAGTAAACAGCTGGATGGATGGGAGGACATGAAAGTTTTTAACCTTTCTGGTACATCTTTGTCACAAGCACAAACATCCCTTCTTCTGAATGTAATGTCTTTGACGTAGTCAAGGATATATAACTATTTGCAAGAAAATTGGTATTACAGGTTCTACATGCTAGGGGGGCTGGCCAGTCTCCATTGGGTCCCCTGAGCTACTGTTGGAGCATAAGTAGGTGGGAATATAGAACATTAAGAGACCTTATAGACCTGTGAGAGGAGAGTCAAGTAGACAACCTTCCTTCTAACGATGATGAATTTACTGAACTTATGCTTAACCTGGCCCTTGAGATTTGTGGTGAGTCGCTGTGAGATAATATACCTCCAGTGGACACCATATTTCTCAGAGATACCAGGTTGTACAAGAGATCTAGATATTTCCCCCCCTTGTCGGCAGTACCAGGAATTGTATGTTTTGTAATAGCAGTGGTACTGGAACTTAGAACTCTGAATACCCACCCACAGACACATGATAACTTAAGCTCACAAGAACATGAAGCCCTTTGGGAATTATCGTATTTATCAGCGTATAACACGCACCCCAAGTTTAGGAGGGAATTTTAAGGAAAAAACTTTTTAAGGAAAAAACTTACATTTAAATGCCCATCAATGCAGCCTTATCAGTGTCCATCTGCAGCCTTGCACAGTGTCCATCTGCATGCTTGTCCAGTGTGATTTGCATACTTGTCCAGTGTCATTTGCAGCCTTGACAGTGTCATTTGCAGCCTTGCATCCTTGTCAGTGTCATTTGCAGCCTTGCAGCCTTGTCAGTGTCATTAGCAGCCTTGCAGCCTTGTCAGTGTCATTTGCAGCCTTGTCAATGTTATTTGCAGCCTTATCAGTGTCCATCTGCAGCCTTGTCAGATCATTTGCAGCCTTGCCCAGGCTGCAGTTAAACTGCAGTGACTTGTCAATGTCACTTCAGTTTAAAAATGGCGCCGCTGAGATACCTAGAGCCGGTCCTGTGTATCTCAGCTCTTCTCGACTCTTTTCAGCTCCTCTCGCAGTCCCACCCTATGATGGACATACCACAAGTCCAATAGTGGGACTGATGGTGACTGTGAGCGAAGTCGAGCGTCGCTGATATGCATACATAGCCGAGTGTACTCGGCTAGCTCTGCTCACAGTCACGCCCAGTCCCTGTGTTATGTCCATCATAGGGCGGGACTGGGCATGACTGTGAGCGGAACTAGCCGAGCCTAGCTGAGTACACTCGGCTATGTATGTATCTTGGCGGCCGGCGCTCGCTCCTCTCACAATCAGTGGGGGATCGGCGTATAACACGCACCCACGATTTTCCCCTTATTTTGAGGGGAAAAAAGTACGTGTTATACGCCGATAAATACGGTACATAACAATGTTGACTTGATTATCAAATCTGCCGACAAGGGGGGAAACATTGTACTCATGGACCGAGATAAATATTTGAATATGTGTGAACATATTCTGTCCAATAGGACTTGGTACACTCCCATTTAAATATGGAACAAGACAAAAAACATTGTTTAATATCATTCATAGGGCACACTGTGACAAGGCCATTGACAAAGACATAGTGGAGTAGCTAAAAGTGGAATTTCCAAGGACAACAGTATTTTATGCACTGCTTAAGATCCATAAGTCTGCCGTGAATCACCCAGGTCGTCCTATCAGTTCTGGACAAGGTTACCTCACAGAATGTGTTAACAAATACATTGATCGCATTCTACAGCCCTTTGTAACTAATTAACCTTCTTATGTGAGAGACATTCTGCATTTACTTGCAGTATTGCATGATCTGGTGGTTACACGACAGACTTTGTTGTTGACTTTGGATATAGAGGCCCTCTATTCCCTGATACCCCATGACAGGAGTCTACGAGTTACATAGTTACATAGTTAGTCAGGTTGAAAAAAGACACAAGTCCATCCAGTTCAACCATAAAAAAAAATAAAAATAGTGATACAGAAGGTCCTACATACAGGAGCACTGAACAAAAGTAGACACAATTTTGTGTTGGAACACTTGGAATTCCTATTAACACATATGTCAGGGATGCCCTGTAGCAAGGCAGATGTGCGGACATTCGCACATGCACACACAAGTTCCTATGTGTGGCTGCCGGGCAGCAGCGCGTGCATGTGCACAGGAACGCACGTTAATCTGTTTGGCACCAATGGCCCTTTAAAAGGACAGCAGCGGCACTAGTGCAGTGCTTTCTGATCTGCAGCTATACCTGAGTTCTGATCCTGTACCTGCCTTTATTACCTATATTGACCCGGCTCTGTTTGACCACCTCCGTCTTCTCCTATCTCGACCCCGGCTTGCCTTGACCCTAATGAACCAGTACCTGCCTGACTTCCCGCTGCCAACCTCTGCCTGTCTACCGACTATTCTCTGCCTGCTGCATTACATACCTGCTTATCCGTGTTGACCTGGCTTGTCTCACTCAGCTCCAGTCTGCTCCTGATCCTGTACCTGCCAGTGCCTAGGATCGCTTACCCACATCTGCACCCACCACCTCAAGCTGCTACTTACAGTCCAGCCATTCTGGTGATTCATCACTACTCATCTGTGCCAGCTGCAGCTGATCTCACAGGCACTCCTACCTCGCTGCTCTCTTGGCCACTGTTGCAACTCCAGTGGTCCCTGAGCCAGGGCTGTAAGAAGGGTATCCTTCTACCGTCAGGCTCTGATACGAGGTACGTGACACATAACAAGTTTACATTTCATCAAAAGTTTTTTAGCCAGGCACAGGGCATTGCTATGGGCACCAAATGTGCCCCGGCATATGCCAATGATTACCTAGGAAGTTGGCTTTTCAGTGGAGAGGGGAAGTCATTGGTGTACTTGGACAGGAGTCTGTCCTGGTACAGGTACATCGATGACGTCCTTGTCTTGTGGATGGGAACTGTATGTCTGAATCATAGTAGAGACAGTACATCATTAAAATGCTGGGTGTTGGAGGTGGTCAATCCCAACCCTAGAGGAGGTAACTTTATTCAAATTATCCTGCAGAGAGAAACCTAATGTATTTGGGAATTGGGGCCGGTTCACCCCCCAGACTTGAACGATAGCTTGTCCTTTGTTCTGTTCTTAATCTAAGCTCCCTCTTGTGCGTATAATTTAGGGTTCTTGGTCCTTGACATGTCTCTCTCCTGCTTGTGAACTCATACCGATACATATTATGTATTATTTTTGGTACCTTTTATAGTGATCTGACACACTGTATATATTATTACTACTTGAGTATCTAGAATAATTATATGGATCTTTATACAATATGCCAGTGTTCTATATATTGTATTTTAGTTTGTATTCTTTTTTCATGAGTTTTGTGCTAGAATTGGAAGACAATGATGTTTATTTCACCTCCTGGTGTCCCTTGGGTTTTGTAGGAGCTGCCACACTTACTGAACATGCACGGCAACAGCATTGTGGATGCGTTTATTTGCGCTTTCTGCAGTTTTGGCACCAAAAGTGGTAATTTTAGGTATATTTAAAGACATCCCTCACATGGAAAGAGGACAGTTGTCTCTGAAGCAGCCGGCACATCTGGCAAAACTGGTCAGGCTTCCAACTTGGTCCCATGCAGCCAGCCTTTGGAATAACTCCTCTCCTACCTCCTCCATTCCTTTAAGGGACTGACATTATCCTGGATATGGACTAATATACCTTTATTGCCACAAACACAGCTTGGACTTTTCAGGATCAAGTTACTTGAGTGGTAAATGGCTTTTTGTTTCTCTTCCACTATATGTGCCCCTCCCTGGGAGTTTTCCAGGTTGTATTTGATTCTCACCATATAAGCCACCATTTCACTCTAATTTTAAGCTGGATACATAAGGACTGGTCCCACACAGGATACCCTTATGGACTTCACAGGTTATCCCCTTTCCTTCCCTGTGAGCGGCTTTGTTCCAGCCTCCTAATCGTAAACACGGAAGCGACGTCATGACGTCACTTCCCGTTTACTCGGCTGCCAATTGCACCGGTTTAAAAAAAATTCATAGTATTCAGAATCGCCGAAAATGGCGATCTGAATACTTTGAAGTGCAAAGGAGGGATCGGGAGTCTTTTAGACCCCCGATCCCTCCATAAAGAGTACCTGTCACCACCTATTACTGTCACTAGGGATGTTTACATTCCTTGTGACAGCAATAAAAGTCATCTATTTTTTTTTTTAAACACAATTTATAAATATAAAAATAAATAAAATAAATAAGAAAAAAAAATTTAAAGCGTCCCCGTGAGCTTGCGCAGCAAAGAAAACGCACACGGAAGTCGCGCCCGCATATGTAAACGGTGTTCAAATCACACATGTGAGGTAGCACCGCGATCGTCAGAGTGAGAGCAATAATTCTAGCACTAGACCTCCTCTGTAACTCTAACCTGGTAACCATAAAAAAATTTAAAGCTTCGCCTATGGAGATTTTTAGGTACCGTAGTTTGTCGCCTTTCCACGAGTGCGTGCAATTATAAAGCGTGACATGTTTGGTATCTATTTACTCGGCATAACATCATCTTTCACATTATACAAAAAAAATTGGGGTAACTTTACTGTTTGTTTTTTTTTTAAATTCATGAAAGTGTCCCTTTTCCCAAAAATTTGCGTTTAAAACACCGCTGCACAAATACGGTGTGATATAAAATATTGCAACAATCGCCATTTTATTCTCTAGATTCTCTGCTAAAAAAATATATATAATGTTTGAGAGCTCTAAGTAATTTTCTAGCAAAAAATACGGATTTTAACTTGTAAACACCAAATTTCAAAAATAGGCTTAGTCATGAAAGGGTTATTAACCACATGCAGTGGCCCACTGTATCACCCTCAGTTGAATAGATCTCACATCACAGCCCAAACAGTGTTGGCCACACGGGGGCGACATTGTCCACATCTGAAAGTAATTAGGCAAACACTGTGCTTGGCTAGTAACAATAGGTGTAACATGACAAGTGTGCAATACTGTTAAAAAAGTGTACAATCTTAAAAAAGTCTCACAATAGTGAATAAAACTGGGGTAAATATATTCATGAATATGTGCTGATATTTTTGTTTTTCTTTTTTCCCTTTTTGGGAGAGGAGGTTGTTCATACAACTTCCCTGCAGCTGCCATCGTTTTGTGTATTTTTAAATAATTGGTCAATTTATGTTTTTATGAGATAGATCGTGGGTTTTGTACAGTTTAGATATTTGTGTTTAAACGCTAGCGGACCAGCCGCCACAGTTATACAGTGGCAGGTTTGCACGGCTGCGCAAATCGCCGTAGGTGTACGCCGGCTCTTTAAGATGCTATTGCAGGCGTGCCCGCAGTGTGTCCCCTGAGCCAATGCAATTGCCCAGCGGGTTGCGATCTCCACCGGGCACCCACGATTGCTTGTGACAGAACCAGAATGGGGATGTGTGTGTGTGTGTAAACTAGACATGTGCACCGTCAATAAATTTGTCTTGTTCCGTTCCGTTTCGTATTAAAGTTAATTCGTAATTTGTGTCCAAAATTCAATTCGGATTCGTAACAAAATACAAATTTTCGTTAGGTTCGTGAAATTTTCATAACAATAACGAAAGTTCGTTATGATAAATTTATCATTATGAGGGGCTCCCACCATTCCTGTGCTGTGCTGACTTCCTGGGTTTTTAACTTTTAGTTTCGTTAACTTTTCGCAACAAAAACTAAAGTTCGTTATGATAAATTTATCCGAAGTTCGTAAACGAAATTTCGTATTTCGTACAAAATTCGTATGCATAAAAATTCGTATTTCAGATCCTTATGAATGTACGAATTTTTAGAAATTCGTACGAAGTTCCCATTCCTACGAAACTAATTGCACATGTCTAATGTAAACACACAAATCCCGGTTCTGTCAGGGGAGACGAGACAGATCGTGTGTTCCTACTAAGTAGGAACAACAAAATATCTCCTCCTCTAGTCACTCCCACCCCCCCACAGAACACACAGTGAGGGAACACATTTAACCCCTTGATCGCCCCTAGTGTTTACCCTTTCCCTGCCAGTGACATTTATACAGTAATCAGTGGCTATTTTTAGCTCTGATAGCTGTATAGATGTCAATGGTCCCAAAAAAGTGTCAAAAGTGTCCGAGTCCACCGCAATGTCACAGTCCCGATAAAAATTGCAGATCGCTGCCATTACTAGTAAAAAAAAATAATAATAAAAATGACATAAACTATCCCCTATTTTGTAGACGCTATAACTTTTGCGGAAATCAATCATCATATGCTTATTGCAATTTTTTTTACCAAAAATATGTAGAAGAATACATATCGACCTAAACTAAGGAAGATTTTTTTTTTTTAAATATTTTTTGGGAGGATATTTGTTATAGCAAAAAGTACAAAATATTGTGTTTTTTTTCAAAATTGTCACTCTTTTTTTGTGTATAGTGCAAAAGAAAAAGAGAGCTCTACTTGTGGGGAAAAAAGGACATACATTTTGTAAGTGCACAATGTTGCATAACCGCGCAATTGTCAGTTAAAGCGATGCAGTGCAGTATTGAAAAAAATGGCCTGGTCAGGAAGGGGGCAAATCCTTTTGGGGCTGAAGTGGTTAATAAAGCTGATTTCTATATTTCTATACATGTGTCAGATCACTGGGTCTTGTTAAACCTATTTATGGATACAGCACACAGTGTGTGCAATTGAAATTGAGCTCAGTCAGGCTTTTATGTCTTTTTTTGTTCCTCATATATGAATGTACCAACAGCTCCCTCTTAGTAGAATTTCATTCAAGGTCACCTTTTTTTTGGAATAACTCCCCCAAAAATGTTCTTCTCCCTATTCTGTCTTGAGGACATATTTTAACCACTTACGGACCGGAAGGATTTGCCCCCTTAATGACCAGGCCATTTTTTGCGATACGGCAAAAAAAACCTGACAATTATGCGATCATGCGACTCTGTACACAAACAAAATGTATGTCCTTTTTTTCCCACGAACAGAGCTTTCTTTTGGTGGTATCTGATCACCTCTGCGTTTTTGTTTTTTGTTTATTGGTTGCACTATAATCAAAATTTGTTAACATTTTTTTTTACTTTTTGCTATAATAAATTTCCAAAAAAAAAAGTAAAAAAACAAATGTCATTATCAGTTTAGGCTGATATGAATTTTTCTACATATTTTATGTACAGAAATCGCAATAAGCGTATATTGATTGGTTTGTAGAAAAGTTATAGCTTCTACAAAAAAGAGGATTGATTTGTGGCATTTTTATTATTATTTTTTTTTTTTACTAGTAATGGCGGCGATCTGCGACATTGTTGCGGAAAGATCGGACGCTTTTGACACTTTTTTAGGACTAGTGACATTTATACAGCGATCAGTGCTAAAAATAGCCACTGATTACTGTATAAATGTTGCTGGCAAGGAAGGGGTTAAAACTAGGGGGCGATCAAGGGGTGTGGTACATAGTTACATAGTTACATAGTAGGTGAGGTTGAAAAAAGACACAAGTCCATCAAGTCCAACCTATGTGTGTGATTATGTGTCAGTATTGCATTGTATATCCCTGTATGTTGTGGTCATTCAGGTGCTTATCTAATAGTTTCTTGAAGCTATCAATGCTCCCCGCTGAGATCACCGCCTGTGGAAGGGAATTCCACATCCTTGGCGTTCTTACAGTAAAGAACCCTCTACGTAGTTTAAGGTTAAACCTCTTTTCTTCTAATTTTAATGAGTGGCCACGAGTCTTGTTAAACTCTCTTCTGTGAAAAAGTTTAATCCCTATTGTGGGGTCACCAGTCCGGTATTTGTAAATTGAAATCATATCCCCTCTCAAGCGTCTCTTCTCCAGAGAGAATAAGTTCAGTGCTCGCAACCTTTCCTCATAACTAAGATCCTCCAGACCCTTAATTAGCTTTGTTGCCCTTCTTTGTACTCGCTCCATTTCCAGTACATCCTTCCTGAGGACTGGTGCCCAAAACTGGACCGCATACTCTAGGTGCGGCCGGACCAGAGTCTTGTAGAGCGGGAGAATTATTGTTTTATCTCTGGAGTTGATCCCCCTTTTAATGCATGCCAATATTCTGTTTGCTTTGTTAGCAGCAGCTTGGCATTGCCTGCCATTGCTGAGCCTATCATATACTAGGACCCCCAGTTCCTTTTCCATCCTAGATTCCCCCAGAGGTTCTGTCCCCAGTGTATAGATTGCATTCATATTTTTGCCACCCAAATGCATTATTTTACATTTTTCTACATTGAACCTCATTTGCCATGTAGTCGCCCACCCCTTTAATTTGTTCAGGTCTTTTTACAAGGTTTCCACGTCCTGCGGAGAAGTTATTGCCCTGCTTAGCTTAGTATCGTCTGCAAATACAGAGATTGAACTGTTTATCCCATCCTCCAGATTGTTTATGAACAAATTAAATAGGATTGGTCCCAGCACAGAACCCTGGGGAACCCCACTACCCACCCCTGACCATTCCGAGTACTCCCCATTTATCACCACCCTCTGAACTCGCCCTTGTAGCCAGTTTTCAATCCATGTACTCACCCTATGGTCCATGCCAACGGAACTTATCTTGTACAGTAAACATTTATGGGGAACTGTGTCAAATGCTTTTGCAAAATCCAGATACACCACGTCTACGGGCCTTCCTTTATCTAGATGGCAACTCACCTCCTCATAGAAGGTTAATAGATTGGTTTGGCAAGAACGATTCTTCATGAATACACGCTGATTACTGCTAATGATACCGTTCATATTACTAAAATCCTGTATATAGTCCCTTATCATCCCCTCCAAGAGTTTACATACTATTGATGTTAGGCTAACCGGTCTGTAATTCCCAGGGATGTATTTTGGGCCCTTTTTAAATATAGGTGCTACATTGGCTTTTCTCCAATCAGCTGGTACCATTCCAGTCAGTAGACTATCTGTAAAAATTAGGAACAACAGTCTGGCAATCACTTGACTGAGTTCCCTAAGTACCCTCGGATGCAAGCCATCTGGTCCCGGTGATTTATTAATGTTAAGTTTATCAAGTCTAATTAAATTCTGTCCTCTGTTAACCATGGAGGTGCTTCCTGTGTTGTGTCATGAGGATAAACACTGCAGTTTTGGTTACTGAAGCCCCCCGATTCACACGTGAAGGGTGAGGAGAAGAATAAACTCAATACCTTCGCCATCTCCCCATCCTTTGTAACCAGATGTCCTTCCTCATTCTTTATGGGGCCAATATGGTCTGTCCTCCCTTTTTTACTGTTTACATACTTAAAGAATTTCTTGGGATTTTTTTTGCTCTCCTCCGCTATGTGTCTTTCATGTTCTATCTTAGCTTTCCTAATTGCACCCTGTTGCATTCTTTATAAAGTCTGAATGCTGAGGATGATCCCTCAACCATGCATTTTTTGATGGCCTTCTCCTTTGCTTTCATATGCATTTTTACATTGGAGTTAAGCCATCCAGGACTTTTGTTCGCTCTTTTAAATTTATTACCCAATGGGATACATTGGCTAATGCCCTTATTTAATATGCTCTTAAAGCAAACCCATCTCTCCTCCGTATTCTTTGTTCTTAATATTTTATCCCAGTTTATGCCTTTTAGCAAGATTTGTAGTTTAGGGAAGTTGGCTCTTTTGAAATTCAGTGTCTTTGTATTCCCTTTATGTTTCCTATTTGTGTGATTTATACTGAAACTAATTGACCTGTGATCGCTGTTATCTAAATTGCCCCGCATTTCCACATCCGTGATCAGGTCTGTATTGTTGGTAATCAGTAGATCCAGTAATGTTTTATTTCTAGTTGGTGCGTCTACCATCTGACCCATAAAATTGTCCTGCAAGACATTAAGGAACTGGCGAGCCTTAAATGAATGCGCGGTTCCCTCTGCCCAGTCTATGTCTGGATAATTAAAATCCCCCATTATGATAACACTTCCCATCCTTGCTGCTACTCCAATTTGTGATAGGAGATCCGTCTCCACATCCTCCCTCAGGTTAGGGGGCCTATAGCATACTCCCAGTATTATTTTCCCCTTAGTAAGGTAATTGTTCCCTAGCCACTTCAGCCCCGGAAGAATTTACCCCCTTCCTGACCAGAGCACTTTTTGCGATTCGACACTGCATCGCTTTAACTGACAATTGCGCGGTTGTGCGAAATTGTACCCAAACAAAACTGATGTCTTATTTTTCCCACAAATAGAGCTTTCTTTTGGTGGTATTTGATTACCTCTGCTGTTTTTATTTTTTGCGCTATAAACAAAAAAAGAGTGACAATTTTGAAAAAACGCATTATTTTTTACTTTTTGCTATAATAAATATCCCCCAAAAATATATTAAAAAAAAACATTTTTTTTTCCTCAGTTTAGGCCAATATGTATTCTACATATTTTTGGTAAAAAAATTGCAATAAGCGTATATTGATTGGTTTGCGCAAAAGTTATAGTGTCTACAAAATAGGGGATAGATTTATAGCATTTTTATTATTATTTTTTTTTTTTACTAGTAATAGTGGCAATCTGCAATTTTTATTGTGACTGTGACATTATGGCGGACACATCGGTCAATTTTGACACATTTTTGAAACCATTGGCATTAATACAGCGATCAGTGCGATTAAAAATGTGTTGCTTAATGTAAAAATGTCACTGGCAGTGAAGGGGTTAACATCAGGGGGCAGTGAAGGGGTTAACTGTGTTCCTTGAGAGGTGGTTCTAACTGAAGGGGGAGGGACTAACTACAGAAAGTGACAGATCGTGGTTCCTAGCTAATAGGAACACACGATCTGTCACTCCTGTCAGAACACAACAGGGAAGTGTATGTTTACACACACTCGTCCCTGTTCTGTGTCTCCATCTCACGATCGCTCGTGGTCGGCGGTCATCATAACCATCTGCCACGAGCATCGGCACCCCCACTATGCAGTGGGTGCACGCACGCGCCTGCTATCCAGACCCCATGAGCCCACGTACAGTTATGTGTTTTTGCACAGGGGAGCCAACCTGCCGCAGTAAAACTGCGGCTGCTGGTCTGGAATCGGCTAGGGAGGTGTTTCTAACTGGGGGGGAGTGTAGTGGCTGGAGGTGGAGACAGATCGCTGTTCCTGATCACTAGGAACAGGAACAGCAGATCTGTCTCTCCTCCTCTGACAGAATGGGGATCTGTCTGTTTACATTGACAGATCCCCGTTCTGTCTCTCTCAGGAACGATCGCAGGTGGCCGCCGGACATCGCGGCTGCTGGCCATGTGCATCGGCTCCGACGTCACGCCACATGCCCCCTAGAGGTCCTAAAGTGGCTGGCGTACAATGACGCCGATTTGCCCAGGAGAGCCAACCTGCCACAGTACAACTGAGGTGGCTGGTCTTTAACCTGTTACCGACCGCACTATAGCCGAATGATGGCTACAGTGTGGCTCAATAACTCTGGGAGGGCGTACATTGATGTCCTCCCAGAATCGCACTCCCGCCCGCCCCCTGGGGCGCGCACGTGGGAACATCCATGCTCACCGGGTCCATGGGACCCGGCACAGCACAGATCGCAGTAAAGGGCCAAAGACAGCGGCACTTTACCACATGATTGCTCCATCCAATGACTGAGCGATCATAAATGTCAACACTGCAGGGTCAGTGGAAGTTCAATGCTCTCCTCACACCGATACAGCATGAGTGGAGAGGAGAGCGGTCGAGTGCCATATTGTAAGTTGTGAATATTATAATTGTGCCCAGCAGTGCTATACAGTGCTCCCACTGTGCCACATCTGAGCGATCTGTGCCATTTGTGCCCTCTGTGCCACCTTTGTGCCACACCAGTGCCACCAGAGCCACACCAGTGCCACCAGAGCCACACCAATGCCACCAGAGCCCCACCAGTGTCACTACAGTGCTCATCTGTACCACACCAGTGTCACCAGTGCCCACCAGAGCCAATCAGTGCTCATCTCTGCCACATCAGTGACGCCTGTGCCCATCAGTGCAGTCTGTGCCTATCGGTGCTGCCTGTGCCCACCGGTGCCACCTGTGCCCATCAGTGCCACCATCGTGCTCATCTGTACCATCAGTGCTACTACAGTACAATCAGTGCCACTACAGTGCCAATCGGTGCCACCTGTGCCCATCTGTGCCACTACCATGCCCATCTGTGCCAATACCGTGCCCTCTATGCAACTCATTAGTGCCACTACAGCACCCAATAGTGCACATCAGTACTCTGCAGTTTAGCCTCACCAGCACCCAGCAGTTTAGCCTCACCAGCACCCAGCAGTGCACCTTCACCAGCAGCCAGCAGTGCACCCTCACCAGCACCCAGCAGTGCAGCCACACCTGTCTAGAATCGCAACACAGTCACCAGTATGGCAAAAAAATTTTTTACCAGTGAGGAGGCCTACCAGATTCTCAGCCTAAGCGACGAGAGCAGCAGGGAGCTCTCTGAGTCTCAGTCAGCATCTGATTCGGCCTATGAACCCGTTACAAGCAGTGGGTCTTCAACAGAGGAAGAGGAACGTGTGCCCATGAACAGAAGGCATTCTGGCATGGAGCAGCAGACTACTACCAGCAGTGCAGGGTCGTCCACCTCAAGTGCAGTGCCGTCCACCTCAAAGCGCAGTGTCGTTCACCTCAAGCACAGTGCCGTCCACATCAAGCGCAGTGCCACTACAACAAAGGCCAAGCACCAGTAGGGTTTCATCTCAGCCCCAAAGGGATAGGGGCCATGCCAGCCTTCTCTATGCCCGAAACCCCCTGTGGCTTCCCCCTAATTCCGGAGCAGCAAAAATCCCCCCTTTCACCGCCCAGCCAGGTGTCCAGGTGAACACTGATAATTTTGCCATGCTTGATTTTTTTTTATTTGATTTTCACCGAAGACTTACTATCGTCCATTGTGGCCCAGTGCAACCTCTATGCACAGCAGTACATAGTAAGCAACCCTGGCTCTAGTTATGACCGTCCCCTTGAGTGGAGAGAGCTTACCGTAGAGGAATTCAAATTTTTTTTAGGCTTAATTTTTACTATGGGGCCAAAAAAAAACGAATTGTACTCCTATTGGTCTACCAACCCCATTCCACCACATGCCACTCTTCTCATCCATTATGCCAAAATCATGCCTCCAGTATAATGACAACACCCAGTGCCCTCCCCGAAATGACCCAGCTTTTGACAAATTATTTAAAATTCGGCCACTCCTAAATTATTTCTCTGAAAAATTCCCCCAGTTATATACCCCCGACGAGAATATATCCGTGGATGAGTCCTTTGTAATATTCCTAGGCAGGCTGGGCATCAAACAGTTTATTCCCAGCCAAAGGGCCCAATATGGGGTTAAAATGTACAAACTTTGTGACCGAGCCACGGGGTACATTTACGCCTTCCTGGTGTACGAAGGGAAGGACTCCCAACTGCATCCCCCTGAATGTCCAGAGTATATGGAGTCAGCGGCAAACTTGTCTGGGAGCTTGTCTATTCACTCCTTGGAAAGGGATACCATCTTTATGTGGATAATTTTTATACAAGCTTGCCCCTCTTCTGCAATCTTCACCGGAGGGACATCCCAGCATGTGGTACAGTAAGAGCCAATAGAAAGGGCTTCCCGCAAAAACTCGCATCTTTGTGGAACCAGGAGCTATTGGCTGTCAAGTGGAGGGACAGACGAAATGTCCACATGCTCACGACAATCCATAATGACACCTACTTAGAAGTTTCCAGAAGAAACGGCCAAATCCAGAAACCAGCTTGTATCTATGGCTATAATTTGTTTATGGGGGGAGTGGACTTCAATGATCAGATGATTGAACCCTACCTTCCCACAAGAAAAACCCATCATTGGTATAAAAAAGTGTCCATTTATTTTTTCAGTTTGGCCATATATAACACTTAAAAGCGAAATAAAATAAAATAAAAAGTCTGCAGTCACCAGTGATACACTTCCATGTATAACACTTATGTTATTTACCAAAAATATACTGAGACCCCCGTATCCTATCTGCACTACCAGGAACAAGTAATCTCCACCCTTTTTTACCCTGAAAGCCCACCAGAAAATATTTGCTCTGATTCCGTGAGCAGACTCCACGAACGCCACTTTCCTAAGAAAACCCCCCGTGAAATAGGCCACAGACATCAGAAGAAATGCCAGGTGTGCTCCAGAGGAGAAGATAGAAGAGACACCATGTATTATTGGCCCCAATGTCCTTCTCAACCAGGCCTCTGTATAGGTGTCAGGGCTGGGCTCAGCCCTTCCTTCTCTGTGCTGGCCGCTCAGTTGTCGGCTAATTGCCAGCTCCCATTTCTCTCCACAGTTACCCAGCTGTTGTTGATCCTGCTCGTCAGCCCTGCCTACTTAAAGCCGTCCAGCTCACTTGATCTCTGCCTTCACCTTTGTCAACATCACAGAGACTTTCTCCTGCGTTCCTGTTGAAGACTTGCTCGGCTGACGTTCCTTCTGGCTCCTGATCCTGCTTGCTATACTACTACGTTTATCTCTGGCTCTCTGACATTTGCTTGGCTGACTACCCGATCCGGTTACTGTACTCTGGCTTGTTTTGAATACGTTTACTCTGTTTACCTTATTATTATTAAACAAGTGTGATTTAACTATACTTCTGTCTTGGTCTGATTCATGGTTCCTGATAGTAGGCGTAGGCAATGAATTCAGAAGATACAGTCAATCCACTTGCTGGTAATTTTTTCCAGATTGGAAGAGCAAGATCACCACATGGATCAGTTTGCCATAGCGTTACAAACTGCTCCTGAGTCGCACGACTCACCTAGAGACTTCCACTGTGGCTGCTCCAGTACAACCTGAGTTGCAGGCCATCGCTGCTGCTGCGCCAGTCTCTGTGCAGGCATCCACCTCGAGTATTATCTGGTTCCGCTCCACTTCCACAGCGATTTTCAGGGCGATCCAGTTCAATGCAGAGGATTTCTTAACCAGGTTGAGATTTACTTTGAGATGCTGCCCCAGGCGTTTCCCACGGACAGAAGCAAAGTAGGTTTTGTGATATCTTTACTTTCTGAGAGAGCCTTGGCCTGGGCAAACCCTCTATGGGAGACACAAAAACCTGTTGTCTTGAGTTACCCTGAGTTTGTGGCCTCCTTTAAAGGGGTATTTGACGTTCCCGCACACTCCGCTTCTGCTGCCATGTGCCCCATGTCCATCAAACAGAGTACGAGAACTGTACGCCATTGAATTCCGTACTCTGGCAGCAGAAGTTGCTTGGAACAATGAGGCACTTGTGGCTGCTTCTTCTCATGGTCTCCGGATTCCATCAAGGATGAAATAGCAGCCTGAGATATACCCACTGAGCTGGAGAGGTTGATCACGTTTGCCATACTCATTGACTCCAGACTCAGAGAAAGACTCTCTTTTAAGGAGCGCTTGTGGAAGCCTCCTGTTCATTTGCCTCCAAGCTTTGCAGTACCATCCATGCCTTCCTCACCTCCCATGCCTCCTGGTACCGAGTCGGCCAGTGAGGATGAACCCATGCACTTGGGCTTCATGCATCTCTCTGCAGATGAGAGAGCCTTTAGGAGGAGGGAGAGATTATGCCTTTATTGTGGCCAGGCAGGTCACTTTTTGAAGTCTTGTCCTACCCATCCAGGGAATGCCTGAACCTTGAGGTCCTGTCATAGACAGACCTTAGGTGGAATTGTTTTATCCCCAGTTATCCAGAAGGATAAGCCCCTGGTTTCGTTCACCCTTTCTTGGGCTGAGTCGTCCACCGAGATACAGGCTCTAATTGACTCTGGGGCTGCAGGCCTGTTCATTGATGCTGCCTTTGTATCGCAGCACTCGATTCCGCTGCAGCTGTGTGACACTCCACTTGCCATTGAGGCTATTGATGGGAGACCTCTACAGCCTGCCCATGTGACTCATGAGACAGTTCCATTGTCCATGGCCGTAGGGGCTCTTCACCATGAGATAATCCAATTCCAAGTTATTTCCTCACCTAGGTTTCCGCTGGTTATTGGTTATCCTTGGTTACAGAGGCACAACCCCTCTTTTGATTGGCTCCGTGCTGGGGTTCTCTCCTGGTCATCACAATGCAGTGAGACATGCTTCCAGAAGGTAGCCAAGGTCCTGTGCACCTCTTCACTCTCCTCGCTGCCGGAGGAGTACCGCGATTTTAGCGACGTCTTTGACAAAAGTCAAGCCGGTAGTTTGCCTCCACACCGGCCTTATGATTACACAATTGACCTTCAACCTAGTGCCATACCCCCTCGTGGCCGGGTTTACCCTTTTATCGGTCTTGGAGGATAAGGTCTTGGAGAAGTATGTTGCAGACGCACTTTCTCAAGGTTTCATCCGCAAATCCTTGTTTCCTGCTGGTGCTGGTGGCTTCTTTGTGAAGAAGAGCGGTGAACTGAGACCTTGTATTGATTATAGAGGTCTCAATCATTTCACTATTAAGAATGCCTACCCTATTCCGTTGATTACAGAGTTATTTGACCACCTCAAGGGAGCAACAGTTTTCACAAAGCTTGATTTGACAGGGGCATACAATCTCGTGCGGATTAAGGAGGGAGACGAGTGGAAAACTGCGTTTAAACTCGGAACAGGCCATTATGAGTACCTCGTAATGCCTTTTGGCCTTTGTAACGCCCCGGCAGTTTTCCAGAAATTTATTAATGCTGTCCTCTGAGATTTCTTGCAGTTATGTGTGGTGGTTTATCTCGATGAATTCCTCATATTTTCCAAGTCCCTGGAGAGCCACCACACAGATGTCTGTTGTGTGCTTCAGAAACTAAGAGAAGACAATCTCTATTGTAAACTGGAGAAGTGCGAGTTCCATCGTGATTAGGTTAAATTCCTGGGCTATGTCATTTCCACTGCTGGTTTTTTGATGGACCCAGAGAAACTTTTGGCAGTCCTACAGTGGCCCCGACCAGTGGGTTTACTTCCTCTGCAGTGTTTCCTGGGCTTTGCCAACTATTATCGGAAGTTTATTCATAACTTCCCGTCTCTGGTCAAGCCCCTGACTGATATGACCAGAAAGGATGGTAACCCACAGAGTTGGTCTCTGGAGTCCATTAAGGCATTTGAGAGTCTTAAGGCTGCCTTTGTTTCTGCTCCTGTGTTGGCACATCCTGATCCTACATTGCCTTTTATCCTAGAAGTTGATGCTTCTGAGACTGGAGTTGGTGCCCTTCTGTCTCAACGTCCTAACTCTTAAAGCACTATGCATCCGTATGGCTACTTTTCCAAGAAATTGTCACCTGCAGAGTGCAATTATGAGATTGGTGACAGAGAGCTGTTGTAGATCATTTTAGCCCTGAAAGAATGGAGACATCTCCTTGAAGGTACCACTGTCCTGGTTCTCTTTCTAATGCCGCATACACACGGTCAGACTTTTCGGCTACAAAAGTCAGACAGCCCGTCCGACAGACTTTCGACGGACTTTCGCCAGACTTTTGGCGGACTTTTGTCGGACTTGCGGCGGACTTTCTAACAAACGGACTTGACTACATACGATCACACAAAAGTAGGACGGATTCGTACGTGATGACGTACACCGGACTAAAATAAGGAAGTTGATAGCCAGTAGCCAATAGCTGCCCTAGCGTGGGTTTTTGTCCGTCGGACTAGCATACAGACGAGCTGATTTCTGGGTCCGGCGGAGTTACGACGTAAAGATTTGAAACATGTTCCAAATCTAAAGCCTGTCAGATTTGTGGCTGGAAAAGTCTGCCGAAAGTCCGGGGAAGCCAACACACGATCGGATTGACCGCCGGATTTGGTCCATCGAACTTTTGTAGACGAAAAGTCCGACCGTGTGTACGCGGCATTACTGACCATAAGAATCTCACATTCTTGTCTGAGGCTAAGAGCCTCTCTCCCAGAAGGGCGCGATGGGCTCTTTTCTTGTCGAGTTTTAATTACATTGTCTCATTCTTACCCGGTACTAAAAATGTAAGGGCTGACGCCTTGTCACGACAATTTTCCTCCACTTCCAAGTTGGAGTTGGTTCTGGCTCCTGTGATTCCTCCTGATCGTATTCTGGCTATGGTTCGCACCAGTCTTACTTCTCCTTTGGGTGACAAAAGTCTTGCTGCTCAGGTCCATGCTCCTCCTGAGAAACCTTGCGACCGCTGCTTTGTCCCAGAGAGTCTCCATACTGCCATGCTCCAGACTTACCATTCTCCCAAGACAGCTGGCCACCCTGGGAAGAATCAACTCATTTTGGCCATTTCCCAACAATTCTGCTGGCCTAGTCTATGGGCTGATGTAACTGCCTTCGTAGCTGCCTGTTCTGTGTGTGCTTAGAGTAAGACTCCACGACACTTTCCAGTGGGCCTCCTACAAACCATACCCAATGGAGAGAGGCCCTGGACCCACCTGTCTGTGGATTTCATTGTGGAGTTACCCAACTGCCAAGGCAACACTGTTATCCTTATGGTGATTGACCGGTTCTCAAAGATGTGTCATTGTAGTCCACTTAAGAAGTTGCCCACTTCTAAGGAACTGGCTCCCATTTTTGCACGGGAGATCTTTCGCTTACATGGACTACCCAAGGTGATTGTCTCGGACAGGGGTAGTTGGTTTGTCTCCCGGTTATGGCGAGCCTTTTGTGCACAGTTGGGAATACATCTTGCTTTCTCCTCTGCGTATCACCCGCAGTCTAATGGGGCCATAGAACGAGACAATCAGTCCTTGGAGCAATTCCTACGTTGCTATATTTCTGACCATCATAACAACTGGTCAGACCTATTACTAGGGATGAGCTTCGCGTTCGAGTCGAAACCATGTTCGACTCGAACATCTTCTGTTCGATCGTTCGCAGAATTGCGAACGATATGGGCCGTTATCACCAAATTCGTGTGGCGCGTCATGGCCCATAATTCACTGCGGCATCGCAGTGCATTGCTGGCTGATGATTGGCCAAGCATGCACTATGACCCGCATGCTTGGCCAAATACAGTGCCGTCAGTAGGGAGAGCTGTAATTGGCCAAAGCCAGGATGGCTTTGGCCAATTATGGCTCAGGGGGTTTAGAACACGCCCCACACTATATAAGACCGTCTGCATGGCGGCCCTGTGTAGTGTGTTCCGGTGTGCTTAGAGAGAGAGAGAGACAGTGTCATTTCATTTGAGTTAGCTAGATTAGGCAGGACAGTCAGTGAGTTAGCTGCACTTACAGTGTATTGTGCATATATATGCATCCCAGGTGTGTATATATACACTGTATTCAGTTTAGCTAGATCCGTTCCTGTTATCTTCCTACTGACAGGCAGGCTTGTCTTGTTACAGTATTTACAGCTACCTGAAGAAAATTGCTGGTGTTCTTTTGATACTATTGGTACCACAGTCAGGCAGCTAGACTATTTACAGTTAGTGTAATGCGTCCTCCTCACAGTGTTCAGTTAAAGCTACAAGTTAGTTCAGTGTGACCTCTGCACAGTGTTCAGCTAAAACTACAAGTTAGTGTAGTGCGTCCTCCTCACAGTGTTCAGCTAAAGCTACAAGTTAGTTTAGTGTGAGCTCTGAACAGTGTTCAGCTAAAGCTACAAGTTAGTGTAGTGTGTCCTCTGAACAGTGTTCAGCTAAAACTACAAGTTAGTGTAGTGCGACCTCTGCACAGTGTTCAGCTAAAGCTACAAGTTAGTGTAGTGCATCCTCTGAACAGTGTTCAGCTAAAACTACAAGTTAGTGTA
Source organism: Lithobates septentrionalis (assembly GCA_037952835.1). NCBI lineage: Eukaryota > Metazoa > Chordata > Amphibia > Anura > Ranidae > Lithobates > Lithobates septentrionalis. Next base: position 3,317,643 of record JBBDGP010001328.1, on the reverse strand, counting down.
GTGTGACCTCTGCACAGTGTTCAGCTAAAGCTACAAGTTAGTGTAGTGCGTCCTCCTCACAGTGTTCAGCTAAAACTACAAGTTAGTGTAGTGCGACCTCTGCACAGTGTTCAGCTAAAGCTACAAGTTAGTGTAGTGCGTCCTCCTCACAGTGTTCAGCTAAAACTACAAGTAAGTGTGGTGCGACCTCTGCACAGTGTTCAGATAAAGCTACAAGTTAGTTTAGTGTGACCTCTGCACAGTGTTCAGCTAAAGCTACAAGTTAGGTTAGTGCATCCTCCTCACAGCGTTCAGCTAAAGCTACAAGTTAGTGTAGTGGGTCCTCCTCACAGTGTTCAGCTAAAACTACAAGTTAGTGTGGTGCGACCTCTGCACAGTGTTCAGCTAAAGCTACAAGTTAGTTTAGTGTGACCTCTGCACAGTGTTCAGCTAAAGCTACAAATTAGGTTAGTGCGTCCTCCTCACAGCGTTCAGCTAAAGCTACAAGTTAGTGTAGTGCGTCCTCCTCACAGTGTTTAGCTAAAACTACAAGTTAGTGTAGTGCGACCTCTGCACAGTGTTCAGCTAAAGCTACAAGTTAGTTTAGTGTGACCTCTGCACAGTGTTCAGCTAAAGCTACAAGTTAGTTTAGTGTGACCTCTGCACAGTGTTCAGCTAAAGCTACAAGTTAGGGTAGTGCGTCCTCCTCACAGTGTTCAGCTAAAGCTACAAGTTAGTGTAGTGCGTCCTCCTCACAGTGTTCAGCTAAAACCACCAACCTTCTACAGGTAGCTTTAGCTGAACACTGTGCACTAGTTTTTTTGTGAGCTCTGCACAGTGTTCAGCTAAAGCTACATGTAGAAGGTTGGTGGTGTTTTCCTGATCCTATCACTACTGCAGGCAGCTAAATAAGCTACAAGTTATTTTTTTGCGAGCTCTGCACAGTGTTCACCTAAAGCTACCTGTAGAAGGTTGGTGGTGTTCTCATACTACAGGCAGGCAGTTGATTTTGCTAGCTGCAGTATCAGTGTATATATAATACAATCCATTAGTATGTCTGGAAGGCCAACAAGGAGAGGCAGACAATCACAAGCCAATAAAAGAGGGCAAGCAGGCTCTGTGTCTAGAGGCAACAGTGCTGGTCGTGGAGACGGTGCATCCTCATCAGCACGTGGCCGTGGGACATGCTTGGCCTTTTTTTCGGCAGCTGGCCGTGTTGAGCCGCAACATGCAGAGGACTTGGTCGAGTGGATGACCAAGCCGTCTTTATACTCTTTCACCCATGCTCAGGGTACTTTGTCTGGCAAAGCAGCTGCCAACGCAGCCTCTTCCCTCGGCTCAATGGCATCAGTGACTCCTTCCCTAGCCCCACCATGTCCTCCTGAGGAGTCCCTCGAACTGTTTGACCACAGTGTTGGGTACATACTCCAGGAGGATGCCCAGCGTTTAGAAGGCTCTGATGATGATACTGAGCTAGATGAAGGCAGTAACGTGAGCATGGACAGAGGGGGTGCCCAAGAAGGACAGCAATCTGGCAGTCATGCTCCCCCTGTTGCAGCATACTGCCAGATTTGCTCCAGTGATGAGGAGGGAGGGGATGATGAGGTCACTGACTCAACATGGGTGCCTGATAGGAGAGAGGAGGAGGAGGAGGCACATCACCAATGAGGCAGGATGCCCTCCAGGGGCCAGCCTAAGGGCAGCACACTGACTGCATCACACCCCAGCAGGGCTCTGCTGTCTCGCGCTGCTGCGCTGCTGCGCGTTATTCCAAAAGTTCTTTGGTGTGGGCCTTTTTTGAGACAAGTGCATCAGATCGCACCACTGCTATTTGCAACATATGTCTCAAGCATATCTCGCGTGGCCAAAACATCTCCCGCTTGGGCACCACATGCTTGACCAGACATATGTTGACCTGCCATGCAGTTCGTTGGCAAGCGTTTCTAAAAGACCAACACCAAAGAACAAAGAGGACCTCTCCTTGCTCCTCATCAGCTGAGATCTCCAACCCCACTATACCTTCAGTCCTCTCTGAGACCTGCACTGAGAGGAATGAAGGTGTAGAATTAGGTGTGTCACAGCCAAGTACTTGTGGGCAAACTGCTTTCGGTACACCAACGTACATTGTAAATTTCCCTGCCCCAGCTGCTGCACCGCCAAAAGAAGTTAGCTCCCAGCCATCCACATGCCCAGCGGTTGAATGCTAGCTTGGCAAAATTGCTAGCACTTCAACTGCTGCCTTTTCAGTTGGTAGACTCTGCCCCCTTCCGTGAGTTTGTGGAATGTGCGGTTCCTCAGTGGCAGGTACCCAAACGCCACTTTTTCTCATGGAAGGCGATTCCGGCTCTCTACCGGCATGTGGAAGGCAATGTCCATGCCTCGCTGGACAGGGCAGTCAGCGGTAAGGTGCATATTACTGCTGACTCATGGTCCAACAGGCATGGACAGGGACGTTACCTAAGTTTCACTGCGCATTGGGTGACTCTGCTGGCAGCTGGGAAGGATGCAGGACAAGGTGCAGTAGTGTTGGAGGTTGTTCCGCCACCACGCCTGCAAAATGCCACTACTGATTGTGACACACCTCTCTCCTCCACCCCCTCCTCTTCTTCTTCCTGCATGGCCTCTTCCTGTGCTTTGTCCTCGGAACCAACGGTGCTCCGTAGCCATTCAAGGGGCTACGCAAGTATGCAGGCCAAAAGGTGCCATTCGGTGCTTGAGCTTGGGGGATAGAAGCCACACGGGGGCAGAGGTTCTGTCAGCTCTGCAGGGGCAGGTTCTGAGGTGGTTGACGCCACGCCAACTTAAGGCAGGAATGGTGGTTTGCGACAATGGCACCAACCTCCTCTCTGCCCTCCGACAGGGACAAATGACCCATGTGCCCTGTTTGGCTTACGTCCTTAACTTGATGGTGCAGCGGTTCTTGGGCAGGTAGCCAGGCTTACAGGATGTCCTGAGGCAGGCCAGGAAAGTCTGTGTGCATTTCCGCCGGTCATATAATGCCAGTGCTCGGCTGGCAGACCTCCAAAAGGAGTTTAACCTGCCCAAGAACAGCCTAATCTGTGACATGCCCACCAGGTGGAACTCAACCTTGGCCATGGTGCAGCGGCTGCACACGCAGCAGAGGGCCATCAATGAGTACCTGTGCGACTATGGCACCAGGACAGGGTCAGGGGAGCTTGTTTTTTTTCCCCACGCCAGTGGGCCATGATCAGGGATGCATGCACTGTCCTGTCACCATTTGAGGAGGCCACGAGGATGGTGAGCAGTGACAGTGCATGCATCAGTGACACTGTCCCCCTTGCCCACCTGTTGGAGCACACGCTGCATGGAATAATGGACAGGGCACTTGAGGCAGAACAGAGGCAGGAAGAGCAGGACTTCCTTAGCTCTCAAGGCCCCCTTTATCCAGACAGTGTTCCTGCGTGCCCGCCGATCACACAGGAAGAGGAGGAGGAGGAGGATTGTGTCAGTATGGAGGTGGAGCCTGGCACTCAGCATCAGCAGCAGTCTTTAAGGGATCAGTCCCAAGAAACACATGGACTTGTACGTGGCTGGGAGGAGGTGGCTGCAGACCATGTCGTCCTTGGTGACTCAGAGGACTCCGGACCGAATGCCTCAGCAAACCTATGCTGCATGGCCTCCCTGATCCTGCAAAGCCTGCGTAAGGATCCTCGTATTCGTGGTATCAAGGAGAAGGACCATTACTGGTTTGCAGCCCTCCTTGATCCACGTTACCAGGGTAAGGTTGCGGACCTTATCTTGCCGTCGCAGAGGGAGCAGAGGATGAAACATCTTCGGGAGGCCTTGCAGAAAGTCTGTGCAACGCGTTCCCAGAGACTGGGAGGTTACAAACTCCTGTTTCTGGACAACGTGTTGCTGAGGCTTCGGTCAGTCAAAGAAGGAGCGGTGGAGAAGGTGGCCGTCTGACCGATGCGTTCAGACAATTTTTCAGTCCGCAGCCCCAAGGTATGATCGGTTCCAGCAACCATCGCCAGTGTCTGTTTTACATGGTGCAGGAATACCTAGAGGCATGATCTGACTTGGACACCTTTCCCACCAAAAATCCTCTGGGTTACTGGGTCTTGAGGATGGATCACTGGCCAGAGCTTGCACAGTATGTAATTGAGCTACTGGCCTGTCCTGCATCCAGCGTTCTTTCGGAGCGCACATTCAGTGCTGCTTGAGGCTTTGTAACCGATCACAGGGTGCGTCTGTCCACCAACTCGGTCGATCGACTGACCTTCATAAAAATGAATCAGTCTTGGATCACCACCAGCTACCAAGCACCTGATGCTGATGTAACTGAATATTTTTTTTTGAAATCTCAGATCCCTACAAAGACTGCCTATGCTGATGCTGAGTGACTATCCTGAGTAATTATCCTCTTCCTCCTCAATGATCATGCTGATAGCTTGATAGCTTGTAAGAACATTTTTGGTTCTGGGCGCCACCACCAGTGCCTAAGGCCCAATTTTTCAGCCCCTGTTTAACAGGGGCGTGTAATTACAATTTTTGATGCACTACTTTGCAGCAGGGCTCGTTCCTGCGTTCCAACTAGAGTATCTGTGAGGGGTTGCAGTGTTGTGGCACCAGCACCAGTGCCTAAGGCCCAATTTTTCAGCCCCTGTTCAACAGGGGCATGTAATTACAATTGTTGATCTAATATTTCACAGCAGGGCCCGTTTCTGCGCCCACCAAGAGCGAGTGAGGACTTACAGTGTTTTGGCACCAGCACCACCACCACCACCAAAGTCCCAATTTTTCTGCCCCTGTTCAACAGGGGCATGTAATTACAATTCTTGATCTAATATTTCACAGCAGGGCCCTGTGAGGGCTTACAGTGTTGTGGCCACAACAACACCTAAGGTCCAAATTTCTGCTGAGTATATAGGGCAGACCCCTACTTTCAAACATCCAACTTACAAACGACTCCTACTTGCAAACAAAAGAAGACAACAGGAAGTGAGATGAAATCTACCCCTAGGAAGGGAAATTCTCTCCTGTAAGAGTTAATATGGGAAAAACATTTCTCCTTTCCACTGATGCTTTACCACCAATCCTTCTTTCACAAAAAAACCCAAATTTTCAAAAAACATTTGTCATTGGGACAGAAAGTAATAACACTTCCCTATGTTTTCCAAAAAGCTTAAAATAGATTTTTGGGCTGGAGCTAAACACGTTCAAAATGTACCAGTTCAAAATTACAAACAGATTCTACTTAACAACAAACCTACAGTCCCTGTCTTGTTTGCACCGCCTGTATACTGCTGTTCAGAGTACAGAGCCTGTATGCTGCCGTTTCCTTTTTTAATTTGGGTGCGAGGTTCCCCTTAATATCCATACAAGACCCAAAGGGCCTGGTAATGGACTGGGGGGTACCCATGCCGTTTGTCTCACTGATTTTCATCCATATTGCCAGGACCCGGCATTACATTAAACCTGCAAGCAGTTTTAAATGACTTTTTTTCTTTTAAAAATGACATTTTGTGCAGGGTCTGTTCTAAGCACGGGAAACACGCACCACTTTACAGGCATACTATAGACACCCCCCAGGTACGATATTTAAAGGAATATTTCACTTTTTTTTTACTTTAAGCATCATTAAAATCACTGCTCCTGAAAAAACGGCCGTTTTTAAAAGTTTTTTTTGCATTGATGCATGTCCCCTGGGGCAAGACCCGGGTCCCCAAACCCTTTTTAGGACAATACCATTCAAATTAGCCTTTAAAATGAGCACTTTAGATTTTGAACGTTCGAGTCCCATAGACGTCAATGGGGTTCTAACGTTCGTGCAAATTTTTGGTCCGTTCGCACCAGAACCGAACTGGGGGGTGTTCAGCTCATCCCTACCTATTACCGTGGGCAGAGTTTGCTTACAACAGTACCTTGAATTCTACTTCCCGATTGTCCCCGTTTATGGCAAATTATGGTTTTCCAACCTTCCATGTTGCCTGACTTGTTTGTTCCGCAGAGTATTCCTGTGTTAGAGGAACATCTCTGTGGTCTTCGTTACACTTGGGCACAAGTTCAGGAGGCTTTGCAACATGCCAACGATAGGTTACAAAACTCCCCCCCCCTTACAATTATATACTTTGTTTACTTTTTAGACTGGTTGACTCAGCTTCTGGATACCATCATCTGAGTCTTATATAGCCTACGACCAATCCTGTGTTGGCCAATAGGCAACAGTTTAGATACATGGGATAACTTGATGCATCCACATTGCCATTTAGCACACTTTGAGGTAATGTTAACACATTAGTTTGTCATACCACTAATTATATTCTCACCTCCGTTTTTCCCCTCTCCCTCCGTCCCATTTGTCCTTCCTCCATCCCCCCTCCCCCCCCCCCTCCCCCTGTCTATCCCAACCCTCCCCCCATTCCCCCCCCCCTGGTTTCCCCCTCTCCCCCCCTCCTTTCCCCCCTCCTTTCCCCTGTCTTTCACGCACTGGCACTTTATCTGCATTTTACACACTTTTCCTTTTATGCACCATTACACTTCTTTCTATTGTCTTTCTCTTTTTAGTACAGGTGCAGTGTTTATTGCCCTTACCACATCTGCTCCTTGTGGTTCAGAACCCCCCAGTTGGTTTGGGCCATACATACCATACCTATATAATCTTTGATACTTTAGAGGCTTCTCTAGCGCATAGATAAAACCCAACTACCTCTATATGGGGTTTTTTATTTATTTTTTATTTCTTATTTTTTATTTATTATTTTTCCCTTGCCAATCTCCATCACAGGTAATCTGGTGCTCTCCGGTTGGTTGTCCGCTCTGGTGGGCGGTGCTCTAAAGTGTGGCCTCTCGTAAGCCACGTTGTCTCTCACCATCCTGGTCTGGGTTGTGGCAGCGGTAGAGGAGGTTGGAGTCACCCTCTGGAGGAGAGGACAAAGCACTTTAAACTTTTAAAGGGATCTCCATGTGGGAATTCAGGTTTTTCGTTGGACATACTTATATTTGGTAACTATACTGTACCATTGTACTGCACAATTCATGTAGCTCATATTATATATTTTTATGAATAGAATATGTATATGTATACCAATTTTATTCTCATGTTCTTCTCAGCAGACCTATCCTCTGAAGAAGACCCCAGTCATAGGGGTTGAAACGCGTCAGGTTTAATGTTCATGACATAATATTGCTATGAACAAATGTCTGCTTTTGTATGTTCAGCTAAAACAATTTTTTAGATAATACCCACTGGAGCTCATTGTTTTTAACTCTGATGATATATACTATTTATCCAATAAAAGTGCAATATTTTTCAAAAATCTTGACTACATTTTTTCTTGTGCTGCCTAAAAACCCCAATGTGGGGAAACCTTCCTTTCTGCCAACGATAGGTACAGACTCCATGCTGACCGCAGGCTCCTGCCTGCGCCTTCCTACCAGGTTGGGGACAGAGTCTGGCTGTCGTCTCACAACCTCCGACTTTGTGTTCCTTCTTTGAAGTTCGCACCTCAGTTTATTGGGCCTTTCCGTATCCTTTGCAGGATTAACCCAATGGCTTATGCCTTGGACCTTCCTCCTAGTATGCACATCTCAAATGTGTTTCATGTCTCCTTATTGAAACCTTTTGGTCTGCAACCGCTTTACCACCTCGGTGTCACGTCCTCACCTATGCAGGTTGAGAACCATGAGGAGTATGAAGTAAAATACATTGTTGACTCCCGTAGGTTCCGTGAGCACATACAGTACCTGGTGCATTGGAAGGGGTATGGTCCGGAGGAACGCTCTTCCGTGTCCTCCTCAGACGTACTTGCCCCTGTCCTCCTCTGTGATTTCCATAGACATTTTCCCCTCAAGTCTGGTGGTCTTCCGAGGGGGAGGGGTCGTTGAGGAGGAGGTAGTGTCAGGGCTGGGCTCAGCCCTTCCTTCTCTGTGCTGGCCGCTCAGCTGTCGGCTACTGTAATTGCCAGCTCCCATCTCTCTCCACAGTTACCCAGCTGTTGTTGATTCTGCTCGTCAGTCCTGCCTACTTAAAGCCGTCCAGCTCACTTGATCTCTGCCTTTGTCTTTTGTCAACATCACAGAGACTTTCTCCTGCGTTCCTGTTGAAGACTTACCTGGCTGACGTTCCTTCTGGCTCCTGATCCTGCTTGCTATACTACTTTGTTTATCTCTAGCTCTCTGACATTTGCTTGGCTGACTACCCGATCCGGTTACTGTACTCTGGCCTGTTTTGACTACATTTACTCTGTTTACCTTATTATTATTAAACAAGTGTGATTTAACTATACTTCTGTCTTGGTCTGATTCATGGTTCCTGATAATAGGTGAATGTTTCCCCCCTTACCATACTTCTCTACAATATTAGGGAAGTATGGTAAACATAATTCTCATTTCCTGTCATTTTCCTCCACACCCCTTATGCCACTGCACTGAACTGTACATACCTCTGCCTTCTCCGGAACCGACCCTGGCCTGTTATACGACCAAGCTTCTGCCTAACGATAAACCATACCTCTGCCTTCTCGGGAACTGACCCTGGCCTGTTATACGACCAAGCGTCTGCCTAACGCTAAACTTTACCTACCTCTGCCTTCTCTGGAACTGACCCTAGACTGTTTGACCACATTTTTTGCCTGCCTCTTGGACTGATCATTTACCCTGCTATGCTAGTGGGAACACAGGGGTCTCACATATGTGAGGGGCTTCAGAAATGTTTTTCTGGGTGAAGAAAACTAATTTTTTAGTTCTCTCATTCCCGGATTAGGGTCTGGAGACTTGGAGGCTTCAAAGAGATTTGGGTGGGAGAAGCCTCTACCCCGTCCCCATTCTTTCCTGGCCTGCTACTTGGACCATGTTCCTGCCTACTACCAGGACCAATATTTTGGCACTGCTGGCAATGTCTCTACTTGCACTGACCCTGGACTGTATATGGACAGTATCCTTGCCTGTACTGACTATGGACAATATTCCTGCCTGCTGCCTGGACAATTCCATTCACTGTCGCTGACCACATCCTGGCCTGCTGCCTGGATCAGGGCTCTCCTCATGTGGACAACTGCACTACTAAAACCACAGGTAATCTTTTCTTTACCCTTTTCTCAGCAGAATGTATTTTAGGGTGTAATTCTTGGTATGTTCATGCTATGTGTTTTAAATATGAAGGGCCTTCAAAAATATGATAGATTGTAGGGAAATTAGATGTGTAATTTATGCTCCTAGAACGCCTGAATGTGCTACTTCAATGTTGGGCCTCTGTATGTGGCCAGGCTGTGTAAAAGTCTCACACATGTGGTATTGCTATACTCGGGAGGAGTAGCAGAATATATTTTGGGGTGTCATTTTTGCTATGTACATGCTATGTGTTGGAAATATCTTAGAAATGGACAACTTTGTGTAAAACAAATGTGTTTTAATTTTTTTTCCACATTTTCCAAAAACTTCTGGAAAAAAATGAACCATTCAAGACTCATTATGCCTCATAGCTTATACGTTGGGGTGTTTGCTTTCCAAAATGGAGTCACTTTGTGGGCATTTCCATTGTCCTGGTGCTCCAGGGCCTTCAAAAGTGTAATAGGTGGTTGAGAGTAGGGATGAGCTTTATGTTCGGGTCGAACACGAGTTCAACCCGAACATTGGGTGTTCACCCGTTCGTCAAAAAACGAACATTATGGGGCATTCGCGGCAAATTCGAGCACCGGGTAACGCCCCATAATGCACTGCGAGATCGCAGTGCATTGCTGTATGATGATTGGCCAAAGCATGCACCATGACCTGCATGCTTTGGCCAATCCCAGCGCCCTCAGCTAAGAGAGGCACAATTGGGCAAAGGCAGGGTGCCTTTGGCCAATTATGGCTCAGAGGGACCCAACATTATATAAGGCTGCCTGCAAGTCAGTTCTGTGTAGTGTGTTGTTGGCGTGGATGGAGAGAGAGTGTGATTTAGATTGAGCAGGCAGGCAGGTTATTCAGTTAGCTGCAGTATATTTAATTTATATATACAGTCAGTCTCTTTCTCTCTCTCTCTCTCTCTCTCTCTCTCTCTCTCTCTCTCTCTCTCTCTCTCTCTCTCTCTCTCTCTCTCTCTCTCTCTCTCTCTATCTCTGTGTGTGTGTATATATATATATATATATATATACAGAGAGAGAGAGAGAGATACACACATATATATATATATATATATATATATATATATATATATATATATATATATATATATATATATATATATATATATACTGTATATATAGACTGCATCCAGTGTAGCCAAGCCTATGACTGCAGGCCATTCCTGTTGTCCCTTTTCTGCAGGCCATTCTAGGTTATTCAGTTAGCTGCAGTGTATTTAATATATATATATATATATATATATATATATATATATATATATACAGTCAGTCTCGTGTGTGTATATGTGTGTATCTATATATACACTGCATCCATGGTAGCTAAGCCTATATCTGACTGCAGGCCATTCCTGGTGTACTTTTTATAATGCACTTCAGGCAGTGTACACAGTACAGTGCACCCATAGTGTAGTTGCTACTACTTTTCTGGTGGTGTACACAGTACACAATACAGTGCACCCAGAGTTGCTATTAGGGATGAGCTTTCTGTTTGGGTTGAACATGAGTTTGACTTGAACATTGGCTGTTCGCCGTTCGTCGAAAAGCGAACATTATGGGCTGTTCGTGCCAAATTTGGCGCGGAACGGTCCATAATGCACTGCGGGAGCGCAGTGTATTGCTGTATGATGATTGGCCAGAGCATGCACCATGACCTGCAGGTAAGAGAGCCATAATTGGCCAAAGGGAAAAACAGAAAACTAGTGTAGCGCTATACAGTGTCCAACATGAATGCCAATTGGCCAGTCAGTATACAGTAAAAGGAATCAACCATATCTAAGAAAAAAATAGGTAGTCCTCATGTAAACATTTTGAAACAGAAACCTCCGGCGTAAAAAATGCAGACAAGCACACTCCCACCGAGAGATGAAAAGGCTTACCAGATAAGATTTGGTCCACCTTATCTGGTAAGCCTTTTCATCTCTCGGTGGGAGTGTGCTTGTCTGCATTTTTGATGCCGGAGGTTTCTGTTTCAAAATGTTTACATGAGGACTACCTATTTTTTTCTTAGATATGGTTGATTCCTTTTACTGTATACTGACTGGCCAATTGGCGTTCATGTTGGACACTGTATAGCGCTACACTAGTTTTCTGCTTTTCCCATTCATACCTTGTTGGTCGTGTTAGCTGCTTTAGTTTCCTTCCCTGTTCTCTTTGGGTAGCGCAGAATTATTTTGTATACATCCATAATTGGCCAAAGGCAGGGTGCCTTTTGCCAATCATGGCTCAGGGGGACTAAGTCCACGCCCCACACTACATAAGTCCGCCTGCACGTCGGCCTCGTGTAGTGTGTCGTTGCCAGTGTAAACGGAGAGCGAGAGTGCCATTTGGATTGAGCACGCAGGCAGGTTAATCAGTTAGCTGCAGTGTATTTAATACATATTTACAGTCAGTCTCGTATATATATATCCACTGTATCTAGTTTAGCTAGATCTGACTGAAGTCCATTCCTGGTGTACTGTTTCTAATATACTTCAGGCAGGCAGGTGATTCAGTTAGCTGCAGTGTATTTAATATATATATACAGTCAGTCTTGGCTGGCTGACCTTCTAAGGGAATGCAACCTGCACAAGAACCGCCTCATTTGTGACATGACCACCAGGTGGAACTCAACATTGGCAATGCTGCAGCGGCTGCACACGCAGCAGAGGGCCATCAATGAGTACCTTTGTGAGTATGGCACCAGGACAGGGTCAGGGGAGCTGACACTGTGGGCCAGTGGCTAATGATCAAGGATGCATGCACTGTCCTGTCACCATTTGAGGAGGCCACAAGGTTAGTGAGCAATGACAGTGCATGCATCAGTGATACTGTCCCTCTTGTCTTCCTGTTGGAGCACACGCTTTGTGGAATAATGGACAGGGCATTTGAGGCAGAACAGCGGGAGGAAGAGGAGGACTTCCTTACATCTCAAGGCCCCCTTTATCCAGATAGTATTCCTGCAGGCCCGCCGATCACACAGGAAGAAAAAGAGGAGGAGGGTTGTGTCACCTTGGAGGTGGAGGATATCACTCAGCATCAGCAGCAGTCTTCAAGGAATCGTTTTTAGTCCCCAGAAACCCATGGAGTTGTACGTGGCTGGGAGGAGGTGGTTTTGGATAATGTGATCCTTAGTGACCCAGAGGACTCAGGATCGAATGCCTCTGCAACCTTACGCTGCACTGCCTCCCTTATCCTGCAAAGCCTGTGAAAGGACCCTAAGATTCATGATATGAAGTAGAGGGATCATTACTGGCTGGCAACCCTTCTTGATCCACGTTACAAGGGTAGGGTTGTAGAACTTATCCAGCCTTCGCAGAGGGAGCAGAGGATGAAACAACTTCAGGAGGCCTTGCAGAAAGGTTTGTGCAACGCGTTTCCAGAGCCTGGGAGGTTACAATTTCCTGGTGCTGGACAACGTGTTGCTGAGGCTTCGTTCAGTCACAGAAAGAGCGGTGGAGAAGGTGGCCAGCTGACAGATGCTTTCAGACAATTCTTTAGTCCTCAGCGCCAAGGTCTGATCGGTTCCAGAAACCATTGCCAGCATCTAAATTACATGGTCCAGGAATATCTAGGGGCAAGATCAGACTTGGATACCTTTCCAACAGAACATCCACTGGGTTACTGGGTCTTGAGGATGGACCACTGGCCAGAGCTTGCTCAATATGCAATTGAGCTACTGGCCTGTCCTGCATCCAGTGTTCTTTCTGAACACACATTCAGTGCTGCTGGAGGCTTTGTAACCGATCACAGAGTGTGCCTGTCCACAGACTCTGTTGATTGGCTCACATTCATAATAATAAATCAGTCTTGGATCACCAGCTACCAAGCAGCTGATGCTGATGTAAGCAATTGATTTTTCTATAGATGTGGGATCCCTTGAAGACTGCCTATGCTGAGTGACTATCCTATTATGCGGAGTGACTATCCTATTCCTCCTCAATCCTCATGATGATAGCTTATAAGAATATTTTTGGTTCAGAGCACCACCACCACTGCTTAAGGCCCAATTTTTCTGCCTCTGTTTAACAGGGGCGTGTAATTACAATTTTTGATCAAATATTTCACAGCAGGGCTCAATCCTGCACTCAACAAGAGTATCTGTAAGGGGTTGCAGTGTTGTCGCACCACCACCACTGCCTAAGGCCCAATTTTTCTGCTCCTGTTTAACAGGGGCACATAATTACAATTTTTGATCTAATATTTCACAGCAGGGCCAGTTCCCGAGCTCAACAAGAGTATCTGTGAGGCTTTACAGTGTACAAAATTTTCAAAATCCAATTGTCATTGGGACATAAAGTGAGGTGAAATTTTCTGAACAGGGGCACAGACAGCAAAACAAATGTTACAGGGGTGATAACCCTTCCCTGTATTATCCAAAAAGCTTAAAAATAGATTTTATGGCTGGAGCCACACTTAAAAAATGTACCTGTTCCAAATTACAAACCGATTCAACTTAAGAACAAACTTACAGTCCCTATCTTGTTTGTAGCCCAGGGACCGCCTGTATACTGCTGTTCAGAGTATATAGGGCCTGGGGGCCCCACGCTTTTTTTTAAATTTGGGTGCGTGGTTCCCCTTAATATCCATACCAGACCCAAAGAGCCTGGTAATGGGCTGGGGGGGACCCATGCCATTTTTCTCAATGATTTTCATCTATATTGCCGGGACCCGACAATACATTACAGCCGCAAGCAGTTTTAAGTGACTTTTTTTTCCTTTATAAATGTCATTTTGCTGCAGGGACTGTTCTAAACACGGGAAAAATGCGCCACTTTACAGGCATACTATAGTCACCCCCAAGGCACAATGTTTAAAAGAATATTTCACTATTATTGTTTCACTTTAAGTTTTATTAAAATCACTGCTCCCGAAAAAACGTCCGTTTCATTTTTGCTATGTACATACTATGCGTTGGAAATATCTTAGAAATGGACAATTTTGTGTAAAAAAAAAATGCATTTTCATTTTTTTCCCACATTTTCCAAAAACTTCCGGAAAAAAATGAAATGTTCAAAAGGAGTAGCAGACTATATATTGGGGTGTCATTTGTTGAATGTACATGCCATGTGAGAGAAATAACCTGTTATAATGACAATTTGGTGTGAAAAAAAATAAAAAAAATCTTCATTTTGCAAAGAATGGGGGAAAAAATGACAACTTCAAAAAACTAACCATACCTCTTACTAAATACCTTGGAATGTCTACTTTCCAAAAAGGGGTCATTTGGGGGGTATTTGTACTTTCCTGGCTTGTTAGGGTCTCAAGAAATGAGATACGTCTCAGTACATCAGGTGTGATCACATGTAATCAATTTTCAGTGATTGGCACCATAGCTTGTAGAACACTATAATTTTCACACAGACTAAATAATATCCACTAATTTGGGTTATCTTTACCAGAGATATGCAGTATAAATTTTAGCCCAAATGTATGAAGAAAAATTACCTATTTGCAAAATGTTATAATAGAAATGAAGAAAAATGCTTTTTTTTTACAAAATTTTCGGTCTTTTTTCATTTATAGCACAGAAAATAAAAAAACGAGAGGTGATCAAATAACACCAAAAGAAATTTCTATTTGTGTGAAAAAAAGGACAAAAAATTCATATGGGTACAGTGTTGCATGACTGAGTAATTGTCATTCAAAATGTGAGAACACTGAAAGCTGAAAATTGGTCTGGTTAGGAAGGGGGTTTAAGTGCCCAGTGGTCAAGTAGCAAAGTAATTAAAGTTTCCTTTTTTTACCTTTATGCAGACAATGCATTAAGGTAAGAGATGCCGCGTACATCAAACAGCAAAAGTCCAATGTGAGCTTTTGGTCGGAAATTCCGACCGCGTGTATGCTCCACGTTGAATTTTTGCCAGCAAAAGATTGAGAGCAGGTTCCCTATTTTTCCATCAGAAAAAGTTCCTATCGAAAATTCCGTTCGTCTGTATGCAATTCTGACATGCAAAAAAACACTCATGCTCAGAATCAAGTACGAGACGGAAGCGCTAGGTCTGGTAAAACGCTGTAAATTTTTGGATCTTTTAATGCAGCGTATTCTTTTGTTCTTTCTAATGCTAGAAGAATGAAGTTGTTTTGCTGCTGATATTTACACAGAGTTTTGACAAACTTATTTCTTTATTATTTCTTGTGATCTCCTTAATAATATTTTTATTTTTTAAAGCCAGATCTCCATAATAATGTTTAAAATTATTTTTTATAGTGATTTTTTCCTTTTTTTTATTTAAATCAAGATCTCCTTTTTTTGATTATTTTAAAATTATTTTCTAGTGATCTCCATATTTTTTTTTTTTGTGTGTGTGTCAAGTTACCACAACAACATTATTATCTTGTATTTTTTAACCTCAAGGAGGTTGGTGTCCCTTGTTAATTTGACATTGTATTTTTGAAATGTCAAAAGATTAAAAGTGTAGCGCTATAAGCTCAATAGATGTGTACAATAAATTAATATATCACTGGGAAAAAATTGCAGCGCTAAGAAATATTGGGAAGTTAGGGTGTAGTGAAACAAGTAAGGGATGCTGTACTGAACAGTAAAGCATATGTGCAAAAACCATAAGTGAAGTGAAATGAACAAACACAGTATAAAGTGTCCACATATGGTAAATGGATGATTGCAAACTCAAATTAATAAGAGGAACTGGTATGGACCAAAAAATGATGTGGGACTGGAAATTAAAGTCAATGGTGCACGGTCTGGATCTGTGACTGTGAGTCAACAACGGGGTACAGAACTTCCGTAGCTGTAAACCAACATTTCGATATGGGGCCTCAGAATGAAAACATCAGGAAGTAAGATAAGATGGGTACTCTTACCAGATGACGTGGACTCCACTGTCGTATGACATGGAGTCAATGGTGCATGGAGCCAAACCTAGGCTGGAAAACGATATCCGGAACGGTGGAACCTCTAAAAATACCATAATTTCTAAAAATACCATGCCCCTGTTAAAGACCCTCTTGGTCGAAACGCGTCGGTCGATCTCCCCTTCCTTACGCTGCTTAGATTTTATTTCAATTGTGATCACTTTTATCCATTTTTTGTATGGTATTTTTAGGAATAAAAATCCCTGGTCTACCTGCACTATGCAGAAGCTTTTTATTTTTTATTTGCATATTATCCCGATGCAAGAAACTGCCTTCCAGTAGCCCTACTTCCATCATGGGGTCTGGACCAAATCTGTCCCCGGCTTCTCCTTGGAACACATCTTTGAGGTCTATTGGCTGATATCCAGTTGGCGGCCCTTCCTGATGTTTCTTCACCCAACCAGAGAAGTCGAGAAGTGAGACAGAGGTTCCACCGTTCCGGATATCGTTTTCCAGCCTAGGTTTGGCTCCATGCACCATTGACTCCATGTCATACGACAGTGGAGTCCACGTCATCTGGTAAGAGTACCCATCTTATCTTACTTCCTGATGTTTTCATTCTGATGCCCCATATCGAGATGTTGGTTTACAGCTACGGAAGTTCTGTACCCCGTTGTTGACTCACAGTCACAGATCCACACCGTGCACCATTGACTTTAATTTCCAGTCTCACATCATTTTTTGGTCCATATCAGTTCCTCTTATTAATTTGAGTTTGGAAGCATCCATTTACCATATGTGGACACTTTATACTGTGTTTGTTCATTTCACTTCACTTATGGTTTTTGCACATATGCTTTACTGTTCAGTACAGCATCCCTTACTTAATTGTTTCACTACACCCTAACTTCCCAATATTTCTTAGCGCTGCATTTTTTTCCCAGTTACCAGTTATTGTTTGTCACAATGTATGCAGCTGCTGGCTCACATATATTGTATTTTTGCTATTAGAGCGCAGTGTTTTCATATTCTCTTGTAAATTAATATATCAAAATGGTGTAAGAAATGAATAACCTTATACATTTATTACACCTACTAGGTGAGACTGTAGTGCACCAAATAAACAAATATAACAGTGACTGGTAAAAGAAGCAATAACACTTATGTGCACATAACACCTCAAACAGTTTCAAAAGATAAAGTAGTCCACATCAGATAAGTGAAAAAGGTCAAAAAAGTCTATGGTGGTAGTGCATAAATGATGATGGGCGAATGCCTCCCAAACGCACAGGGGGATGATTAAGCCCAATCTGGCAGGTAAGTGGACCGTGGAAAAACCGAAGGTGCACGAAAAGTTGAAATCAGTGCCAGGACCATCACCAGGAGAGTATGGAGGCTTACCAGAGTTTAATGGCCTGAAATGGCATACGCCATACAGGTCAAAAAAGCTTGATGACTAGACATGTGCATTCGTTTTCGTCCGAATGCATTTTCGTCCGAATTTTAGGTATTTTCGTTATCGTTTTACCAAACGATAACGAAAGTGCAGAGTCCGAAAAACGAAAGATCCGACATAAACAAATGCTTTATTTTCGTTTTCGTTGCTACAACAGTTCGATATAGATAGGAGATTCGACATGATGATGACAATAACAATCTGTGTCCATCAAACCTGTGGTCGAATGTGCCTAACCTTAGCTCTATGAGTCCAAGATTATTCTACATAGAGAGAAAAGATTCGACGTAGAGAGAAAAGATTCGACGTAGGGGAGGAAAGATTCGACGTAGGGGAGGAAAGATTCGACGTAGGGGAGAAAAGATTCGACGTAGGGGAGGAAAGATTTGACGTAGGGGAGAAAAGATTTGACGTAGGGGAGAAAAGATAAATAAAAATAATGATGATGATGAATGTTATTGGCTGATTGTAACCAAAGAGGTGGAGCAGTAAAATAGCTAGAACTAAGTACACACATACTTTGGCTTATGGTGTCTGTTGAAAGTTCTAAGAAGATTCGACGGAGCAGGTAAACTATACGGCATTGTACAGTTTAGTTGCTCCGTCGAATCTTCTTTGAACATTCGACAGACACCATAAGCCTTCAATGACAGATTCGACCTTAATTTGGATTTTCGGACAAATGCAATTTTTAACGAAAAACGAAATAAATTAAAACGAATTTCGGGAGTAACTAAATAAATTTATTTTTCAGACGAAAACGAAATTCCGAAACGAAATATTTCAGTGTGCACATGTCTATTGATGACCAACAGGTCTAGGTAGCTTGTCTGGTCAGATGTTATCTCCTCTCGGTAAGAAGGAAAATCAGCACGGCTTCCACATCAATAGATACACCACCATAGGTCAAATTCGTATTGCATAGGAGAAGTAAAAATACTCACATAGCGTGATAACGTTTAACTTGGATTTATTAAAAATTAATTAAAAAACACACTCACATTTTCAAAAGATATGAAACAGCGTAAAAATCATATAGCGGCAGTCGTGAGGGGTCCACCATTTTTGAAATGTACCTGCCTACTCACAAACAAACTGTTCTTTTTTTAATAAAAACACATAGGCAAGTATTTGCTGAAAACAAAATTACCATTTATTCTGGGTCATAACAAAAGAAAGAGGGAAGACAACGCTGGAGAAACAGCAGAAATTTGCGAAGCCTTTGGACCCTAGGGCACACATCAACTATTTGAAAAAGAAAATTGGTAGCCTGAGGAGTTCATACAATAGGGAGCACAATCTGGTCCTGGACTCTGAGAGATCAGGAACAGCAGAAGATCACATATATGTCCCCACAATGTGGTACCACAACATCCTGCGTCCTCTGTCAGACCAGACTGAACCCAGGCCATTACACTCTTGTCTTACTTGCACGCTTCCCTGCATGCTGTGGCTTTGTTCGTTGAGTTGTGGCAGGAGGTTGAGGAGGAGGAGGTGGAGGGGGAGAATAGACGAACTCAGAAAGGTGTGTATTTTCTGTCAGTTGGCCACTCAACCCCTTATTTAGGGTCTGTAAAATGATGTTCTCACAGATGAGGCATTGGCCCTCCTCCATTTCCTGCATTTTTGCTGCTACTATGCAACCATAGCCCTCTGAAAGGCTGGGGGGGTTTTTCAGGGTCGCATAGACATCCCAAATGAGGGCAAGTGCTACCTCCTCCACGTTCCTCCTCTTCCTGGGCCTTTAGGGTGGAAGGCGGAGGGGAGGGACCTGGGATTGGGTCAGTCCACTGGGCCCGGCCACCTCCTGGCTGCCACTTCCCCCTGCCACCTCCTGGCTGCCACATTCCAGACCGTCATCCTGGCTGATGCTTTCCTGTGTATAAAAAAGGGACATAGTTTTAGTTTTTGGTTCATCAATCACACACAATTTTCAGCTCATGACTGTTGCAAATTGAACGTTAATAAATAGAAAAGACTATCATTCTGACCCCAGCATTTTTCATTCTTGTCCCAATCATTTTTGGCCACTACTGTCTATTGATATGTAAAACACTTTTTTTTCAGTCATTAATTTCTTATCAATAATAACATCTAGTTAACATCGTTCATTTTAGGACAAGAAATATGTAGAAAAATACTATACCTGCCTCAAGCTGGGCTCCTCCACTTCTTCCTGGTTGGAAGGCCCAGGTTGGTTTTCGAAAGCCTCAGCTGGGGGGGTGTGGGGAAAGTGATGACCTCACTTCAGTCTGGTCTTCCAGAAAACGCATTTTGTTGTAGTACCACAGACTGGGTACATACATGTCCTCTGCTGCTGCTCCTGACCTCTGGGATGCCAGGACCTTATTACACTCCTTCTTGTATTTGCTCCTCAAGCTACCAATTTTCCTGTCCAAAAAATTGCTGTCTGCATTGGGGACCTCCGTCTTCACAAGTTCCAGCAGTTTCTCCAGCGCTGCCTTCCTAGCTGGTCTGTTATGACATAAATTATGTTTGACTTGCCACAAACTGGGCAGCTCCCTGTACCTATCGATAAACTGGCTCATAAACTCTCATAATCTTATCACAATATAGGCCTCAATTTAGAAGCAGTACAGGCCACTGATGCTCCAAGTTAAAATGTTACCTCCGTTCTCACGATTGGCACTTCCTCCACTCACAGGTCGTACGTCCGACGCATGCGCATTACGGTTTATATACACTGTGCATGCGTTAAACTCTGCCCGCGTCGCCCATCCCTGATGCTCTTTCCAGAATATTCCCTGCCCCTTCTCTTTCGGCGCAGTGGGAGAGGACATGGCGGAGACACAGCAGGTGCATAATTCCAGTAACGACAAGGAAAACCCAGAGCCAGAAACGTCCCGATCCCGGAGGAGATATTAGGCCTCAAATATGTCCTTTGTAGAGATGGTGGAGATGGTGGACATCTTTGAAGAGGGCCGACTATGATGGGAAGGATGGACTTTACCTAAGCCCAAATGTGAGAAAGGCCAAGATCATGTCTAAAGTTGTCAGAAGTCTGCACAGGAATTTTGGGGTACGGCGATCTAAGGAGCAATTGAGGAAACGCTGGTCAGACCTGAAATTGAGGGAGCAGGATCAGTACAGAAGAATCAAGGAACTGCTTCTAAAAAGTAAGTAGTTGTCCTGTGTTCCTATTATTATTATTATTACTTGCATGCTACTCCATGTGCTTTTCTTTACTGTTGTACAGTTTTAAATGGCAACTTTCAGGCTCGTGGGCACAGTAATTGGTCGTAGTAAACATTGTTCATTCGCCCACTAATAATACAATGTTTTTTGCAGATACAGGGTTAACTACATTTGGTCATGCCGATTTGTATTAAAATAAGTTTAGTACATTGTTGTCTAGATGTGTTTGTAACTAGAATGAAATGCAAACTTGATTCAGTGTAATGTAAGGAGAGGACACTCAGCAGCTGTTTAGACATCTGGACTCAGGAGCACTAGTGTGGGACACCAGAACAAACTTTTTAGGGTGTCCCACACAGGTGTTCCAGGGGATACTAGGGGTGTCTCCATGTGTGAATATTGTCCAAAAAAGGTAATTATTCCAGCTTTGGTAAGGAAAAAAATCATGTATTCAGCTTGGAACTGTGCCAAAACAGACAATTATACGACACTTCCAAGCAATGTTTCATATTCCTATTGCTGGCCTCAAATATCTGTGTGCTAAGTATACCTTTAGTTTAATTCTCATAGGGGAGAAAAGACTCTGAGGACACCAGGAACCCCCAACCTCATAAAGAAGGGGAACGCGGCACACCACAACCTAAGGATGTGGAGGAAGGAGAGGTGGATGACGTGGTTGAAATAGTGACCACAACAGGTGGGTGTCCGAGACCACAGCTTCAGGTAATAGATGTATGCCTGCATATTTATAATACATGGTGTGTTTTTTTATTTTAGGTGATGTGCATGTTGTGGAAGAACAATCTCCTCATTTCACCAGTGCAAGTGCACAAATGCTAATCCAGGACATAATGGTGTGTAGTCAGGATTTAGACATCATTAGGGATGAGCCGAACACCCCCCTGTTCGGTTCGCACCAGAACATGCGAACAGGAAAAAAATTCGTTCGAACACGCGAACACCGTTAAAGTCTATGGGACACGAACATGAATAATCAAAAGTGCTAATTTTAAAGGCTAATATGCAAGTTATTGTCAATAAAAGTGTTTGGGGACCTGGGTCCTGCCCCAGGGGACATGGATCAATGCAAAAAAAAGTTTTAAAAACGGCCGTTTTTTCAGGAGCAGTGATTTTAATAATGCTTAAAGTCAAACAATAAAAGTGTAATATCCCTTTAAATTTCATACCTGGGGGGTGTCTATAGTATGCCTGTAAAGGGGCGCATGTTTCCCGTGTTTAGAACAGTCTGACAGCAAAATGACATTTTGAAGGAAAAAACTCATTTAAAACTACCGCGGCTATTGCATTGCCGACAATACACATAGAAGTTCATTGATAAAAACGGCATGGGAATTCCCCACAGGGCAACCCCGAACCAAAATTAAAAAAAAAAAATGATGTGGGAGTCCCCCTAAATTCCATACAAGGCCCTTCAGGTCTGGTATGGATATTAAGGGGAACCCCAGCCAAAATTTAAAAAAAAAATTGACGTGGGGTTCCCCCTAAATTCCATACCAGACCCTTCAGGTCTGGTATGGATTTTAAGGGGAACCCCGCGCCCAAAAAAAAAAAAAAAAACGGCGTGGGGTCCCCCTAAAAATCCATACCAGACCCTTATCCGAGCACGCAACCTGGCAGGCCGCAGGAAAAGAGGGGGGGACGAGAGTGCGCCCCCCCCCCCTCCTGAACCATACCAGGCCACATGCCCTCAACATTGGGAGGGTGCTTTGGGGTAGCCCCCCAAAGCACCTTGTCCCCATGTTGATGAAGACAAGGGCCTCATCCCCACAACCGTGGCCGGTGGTTGTGGGGGTCTGCGGGCGGGGGGCTTATCGGAATCTGGAAGCCCCCTTTAACAAGGGGACCCCCAGATCCCGGCCCCCCCCCTGTGTGAAATGGTAAGGGGGTACTTACCCCTACCATTTCACTAAAAAACTGTCAAAAATGTTAAAAATGACAAGAGACAGTTTTTGACAATTCCTTTATTTAAATGCTTCTTCTTTCTTCCTTCATCTTCTTCTTCTTCTGGTTCTTCTGGCTCTTCTGGTTCTTCCTCCGGCGTTCTCGTCCAGCATCTCCTCCGCGGCGTCTTCTATCTTCTTCTCCTCGGGCCGCTCCGCACCCATGGCATGAGGGGGGAGGCTCCCGCTCTTCTCTTCATCTTCTTCTTCATCTTCTTCTTCATCTTCTTCTTCTTCTTCTTCTTCTTCTTCTTCTCTTCTTCATCTCTTCTTCCTTCTTCATTTCTTCTGCGGGCCGCTCCGCATCCATGCATGGAGGGAGGCTCCCGCTGTGTGACGGCGTCTCTTCGTCTGACGGTTCTTAAATAACGGGGGGCGGGGCCACCCGGTGACCCCGCCCCCCTCTGACGCACGGGACATGACGGGACTTCCCTGTGGCATTCCCCGTGACGTCACAGGGAAGTCCCGTCAGAGGGGGGCGGGGTCACCGGATGGCCCCGCCCCCCGTTATTTAAGAACCGTCAGACGAAGAGACGCCGTCACACAGCGGGAGCCTCCCTCCATGCATGGATGCGGAGCGGCCCGCAGAAGAAATGAAGAAGGAAGAAGAGATGAAGAAGAGAAGAAGAAGAAGAAGAAGAAGAAGATGAAGATGAAGAAGAAGATGAAGAGAAGAGCGGGAGCCTCCCCCCTCATGCCATGGGTGCGGAGCGGCCCGAGGAGAAGAAGATAGAAGACGCCGTGGAGGAGATGCTGGACGAGAACGCCGGAGGAAGAACCAGAAGAGCCAGAAGAACCAGAAGAAGAAGAAGATGAAGGAAGAAAGAAGAAGCATTTAAATAAAGGAATTGTCAAAAACTGTCTCTTGTCATTTTTAACATTTTTGACAGTTTTTTAGTGAAATGGTAGGGGTAAGTACCCCCTTACCATTTCACACAGGGGGGGGGGCCGGGATCTGGGGGTCCCCTTGTTAAAGGGGGCTTCCAGATTCCGATAAGCCCCCCGCCCGCAGACCCCCACAACCACCGGCCACGGTTGTGGGGATGAGGCCCTTGTCTTCATCAACATGGGGACAAGGTGTTTTGGGGGGCTACCCCAAAGCACCCTCCCAATGTTGAGGGCATGTGGCCTGGTACGGTTCAGGAGGGGGGGGGCCGCACTCTCGTCCCCCCCTCTTTTCCTGCGGCCTGCCAGGTTGCGTGCTCGGATAAGGGTCTGGTATGGATTTTTAGGGGGACCCCACGCCGTTTTTTTTTTTTTTTTTTGGCGCGGGGTTCCCCTTAAAATCCATACCAGACCTGAAGGGTCTGGTATGGAATTTAGGGGGAACCCCACGTCAATTTTTTTTTAAAATTTTGGCTGGGGTTCCCCTTAATATCCATACCAGACCTGAAGGGCCTTGTATGGAATTTAGGGGGACCCCCACATCATTTTTTTTTTATTATTTTGGTTCGGGGTTGCCCTGTGGGGAATTCCCATGCCGTTTTTATCAATGAACTTCTATGTGTATTGTCGGCAATGCAATAGCCGCGGGTAGTTTTAAATGAGTTTTTTCCTTCCAAATGTCATTTTGCTGTCAGACTGTTCTAAACACAGGAAACATGCGCCCCTTTACAGGCATACTATAGACACCCCCCAGGTACGAAATTTAAAGGGATATTACACTTTTATTGTTTGACTTTAAGCATTAATAAAATCACTGCTCCTGAAAAAACGTCCGTTTTTAAAACTTTTTTTTGCATTGATCCATGTCCCCTGGGGCAGGACCCGGGTCCCCAAACACTTTTTATGACAATAACTTGCATATAAGCCTTTAAAATTAGCACTTTTGATTTCTCCCATAGACTTTTAAAGGGTGTTCCGCGGCATTCGAATTTGCCGCGAACACCCCAAATTGTTCGCTGTTCGGCGAACTTGCGAACAGCCAATGTTCGAGTGGAACATGAGTTCGACTCGAACTCGAAGCTCATCCCTAGACATCATAAAGCAAAAAAACAATGATGTTGAACAAAAAATGAAGAACATGATTGATGTATTAGGGAGAATCTAAATAACAACAAAATTATGCCATTTTAGAAGTTTTTTGAGAAATTTCCTAAAGTTTTAATACATTTTAAAAGCCAAGTTTTTAAGATACACACAGTGGGGGTTATTTACGAAAGGCAAATCCACTTTGCACTACAAATGCACTTGTAAGTGCATCGAAAGTACACTTGGACGTGCAGTCGCTGCAGATCTGTGGTGAAGATCTGAAATGAGAGGAAGCTCTGCTGATTTTATCATCCACTCATGTGCAAGCAAAAATGATGTTTTTTATTTTCCTTACATGTCCCCCTCAGATCTACAACAACTGCACTTGCAGTGCACTTGTAGTGCAAAAGTGGATTTGCTTTTCGTAAATAACCCCCAGTGTGTCAACATGTGCTATCTGCCATCATGGGATATCAATGTACGCGTTTTGTGGGTCCAACCCCATCCTCGCAACTCAAGTAGGTGAGAGGAAGGGGTTGCACTCCCAAAACACGTCCTTTGATCCCCCCATGATGGGAGCTAGCACATGTTGACATTAGGCATGGGATCAGGAGGGAAATCCCCATTTTGAATCCCAATTTTTGTGCATCTTCAAAATTTGGCTTTTACAGGGGTGACATCACCCCATCTGATGAGATCAACACATTTTTGACATACTCATGTCTGATTTTGCCTTCACTTTTTGTACGTTGAAATTTGTAAGTTCCAGAGTTGTGTATGTTATGGTTTGAAACATGCAAAATATAAAACTAAAAATGTCAAACTTAATTAAACAAAGATGTATTTTTGGTGGAAAAATGTTTTACAACGCTCATGTGAATGTGCACGGAGTAAAAGTTTTTATACTCAACAATGTGTGGCTTTCAATGCTCAATACCAGTTTTTGTATTAAGTTGGTGTTTACAGTGACAGTGGGGGTTATTTAATAAAGCAAAATCCACTTGGCACTACAAGTGCACTAGGAGAACTGAGGAGACAGCTAAAAGAAACACAAGCAGTAAATCAAATTCAAGATGATTTCAGATTAAAATAATTTAAAATTTTAGAAAAGAATCAAAAATTTGCTGGCATAGCAATGGCCCCCCTACCCGTAAAATTGTCAAGATACTTTTGCCGCACATCACAGGTGCTTTAGGGGGGCAAGCCAGGACAGCAAGCTTCCAGGGCCATCATTGGATTTATGTCCTGAATTGCGGCCTCAGGCCCAACTGAGGCGACATAATTTGGAGAATTTCTCCTTAAATAATTATGTAGAATACAGCATGCTAGCACTATGTGATTTAGTTTATACTCTGCCATGTTGATTGCCGTAAGGAATAGGCGGAACCGGCTGTCCATTATACCAAATGCATTCCACCACTCTTCTGGCTCTGGCCAGCCGGTAATTAAAAACCCCAAGCCAGCACTCTGGAGACTTCGGTAGAACTCGATCTGGGCAAAGACTCCACCATCCGACATCCGGCCATTCTTCCCCATGTCCACATATAAAAACTCATATGTCACCGACACCACCGCCAACAACACGATACTATGAAACACCTTATAGTTAAAATAGTATGACCCAGAATGGGGTGGTGGTACGATGTGGACATGTTTCCCATCGATTGCCACCCTGCAGTTGGGAAAGTCCTACCACTCTGCAAACTGGGAGGCCACAGTCTGCCATTCCCGTGACGTTGAAGGAAACTGTGGAGTCAAACCAGAAAAAAAAAAATTACTACTTTTGCACATAACATTGCAAGCAGATTTGACGCAAACATTCTTGGCCAACATCAGTATAACATTTATTTAAAGGAGTATTTAAAGACAAAAAGATAAGGTACCCTTATCAGATTCCTCACCCCCTTTGATGGCCCATTGTAAAAATTTTAGGGTTGGTTCTAGATGAGTTTGGGGCCCCCAAAAAAAGATTATGGCACTCTGCCTGAATTTAAGAACAACAATAACATTTGTACACATTTTAGGGGGTGTTTAGGGTAAAGCACTACTATGAAGCTGACAAAATACATTGTTAAGTGACTAGGCTAGGTGTGTATGGGCCCAGGATAGCATGCTGGGGAGGTTAGTGAAGGCAAATATGCATGAAGGACAAAAAAGGAGCATTAAAAGCTTGCAGCATGCATGAGGACAAAGGGGACATTCACAGAATATTACAATCATGGTAATTAGGGAATGGTGAAAAAAATACAATACATTAGCAAACATTAAATACATCGAATGTGATGTTAAAGGAGAAAACTTACCTTAATATAGTCCTTCTGCAGGACCTGTATAATGGCAGAACAGGTCTCTGGAATAATGATCCCCAGAGCCTGGGGGGAGATGCCTGTTGAGAACTTGAGGTCCTGCAGACTTCTCCCCATCGCCAATTACCACAACGTGGCGACAAGCCTCTGTTCAGGAGTGTTGGCTTGCCACATGCAGGTAGGTGTCCTGCTTCATAATATAAGGGGACAGCAAAGCCAACAGACGGTGAAAAATGGGGTCCGTCATCCGGAGTAAATTCCTGAAATCATCAGGATTTTTCTCCTGGATCTCCCACAACAAAGGCATATGACAGAATTGGTCATGCTGGAGCAACCAATTCTTGGTCCATGAATTCCTCCCCACCCTATTCATGGACTGGGCTTGGGTCAAAGCAAGAACCCCAACACCAAGCCCCCACACAGCATGAACTCTACGACGAGTACATAACCGCAACATGGCTTCAAAACGGTCGGCTGGTCAGAACAAACTAATAGAAAGCACTGAAAAACAGAAAGACCTGAGAAGAGCGAGCTGAAAATCAGAAACGAGCGGACAAGAACGCACTGAAAAACAAATACATTCTATATTAATACGCACTGAAACCCAGATGCGAACTGACTACATGCACTGAAGAACAGCTACAAACCCATAAGCACAAACTGAAGAGCAGTAACAATATGAAAAGCATGAGGCTGAAAAGCGCGAATCGTCTCTTACCAAACTTCTACTAACATGAGATTAGCAAAAGGAGCCCAAAGAGTGCCGCGCTTCGTATGGAACTTCCCTTTTCTAGTGCCGTCGTACGTGTTGTATGTCACCGCGTTCTTGACAGTCGAAAGTTCACAGAACTTTTGTGTGACCGTGTGTATGCAAGCCAAGCTTGAGTGGAATTCCATTGGAAAAACCTTGGATTGTTTGAAAATTCTGATCGTGTGTACGCAGCATAAGCCTTTAGAACCACTTTAATAAAAAATTCAATGAGGCTTAAAGGATCACAATCTATACTCAAGACTAGGAATGAGCTGAGTGATAAGTCTGAATATATGTATTGGATGTTCAGCGAAAATTCTATTGTCAAAGCCATGCATTACATTGTCAAAGCCATTAATACATACCGTATTTATCGGCGTATAACACGCGCTGGCGTATAACACGCACCCCAAGTTTAGGAGGAATTTTAAGGAAAAAAACTTTTAGGAGGGAAGTTTAAGGAAAAGAAACTTACATTAAAATGCCCATCAATGCAGCCTCATCAGTGTTCATCTGCAGCCTTGTTAGTGTCATTGCAGCCTTTTCAGTGTCAGTGCAGCCTTGTCAGTGCCCCAGTGCAGCCTTGTTAGTGCAGCCTTGTCAGTGCAGCCTTGCCCCAGTGCAGCCTTGTCAGTGCAGCTTTGCCCCAGTGCAGCCTTGCCCCAGTGCAGTCTTGTCAGTGCAGCCTTGCCCCAGTGCAGCCTTGTCAGTGCAGCCTTGCCCCAGTGCAGCCTTGTCCCCAGTGCAGCCTTGTCAGTGCAGCCTTGTCAGTGCAGCCTTGTCCCCAGTGCAGCCTTGTCCCCAGTGCAGCCTTGTCAGTGCAGCCTTGTCCCCAGTGCAGCCTTGTCAGTGCAGCCTTGTCCCCAGTGCAGCCTTGTCCCCAGTGCAGCCTTGTCCCCAGTGCAGCCTTGTCCCCAGTGCAGCCTTGCCTCAGTGCAGCCTTTTCCCCAGTGCAGCCTTGTCCTCAGTGCAGCCCTGTCCCCAGTGTCCATGCCTCCTGCCGCCGCCGCTGCCGACATACACATGGTAGTAGTTTTAAATATGGCGCTGCGGAGTTCGGAGGGACTCGCCGCCGGCGGAAGTGAACGAACGCCGCCGAGATACACATAGCCGAGGGTTCTCGGCTCTTTCCGGCACCGCTCACAGTCCCGCCCAGTCCCGCCCTATGATGGACATAACACAGGTCCAATGGCGGGACTGGGCGTGACTGCGAGCGGCGCCGGAAAGAGCCAAATACACCCGACTATGTGTATCTCGGCTCTGTGATTTCGGCGGCGCTCGTTCAGCACCGCCGAGTCCCTCCGAACTCCGCGGCGCCATATTTGAAACTACTCGCTATGTGAATGTCGGCGGCGATCGCCGACATTCACATAGCGATAGCGGGGATCGGCGTATAACACGCACCCACGACTTTCCCCTGATTTTAAGGGGAAAAAAGTGCGTGTTATACGCCGATAAATACGGTATTTACATAGTTAGCAAAGTTGGAAAAAGACACATGGTCATCCGGTTCAACCTATGTGTAAATGCTTGTGTGATTTGTATTCTCATAGCCCATGTATTTTCTGATTTCTGAGGAAGACCTTTAAAAGTTTTTTAAAGTAATTGACACTGACAGCTAGTATCACTTCTTGGTACTAACTTGGTCTTCTTCTAGTTGCTCTATGATTAAAAGGTTAAAAGGTCTAAGGTTAAATCTCCTTTCTTCTAACCTCAAATTGTGGCCACGTTTCCTCTTCAGGGGACCTTAGGGTAAACAGTTTATCACAGTTATTGAAGTCACTTTTGATATAATTGTACATTGTAAACACATCCCCTCCTAAGCACCTCTTCTCCAGAGTGAATAACTGTAATTGATCCTCATAGCTGAGTTCCTCCATCCCCCTTATTAAATGTGTTTCTTTTTGGTGAACTCTTTCTAATTTAGGTGTCAAACTCTGTAGGCCTGCTCAGGTGCAAGACTTTGGGCCAAGGTGGCATTGACCTAAGCTGCACCCCCACACTATAAAAGACTGGTTTTCCAGCAGCCTTTTTGAGTGAGTTGGGAATTGTCAGAGAACCATCACAAATGCTCGTTTCCCTGCGCCAGCCAGACATACGGTAATAACGAGCGAGCCCCGGACTAGGCACGGACATTAACACAACCGTACGAACGAGTGCACGTCAGCGCGTGCACGTTCGCATGCCAACGAATCACGGCGCGAGGCGCCCTATTTAAATGTTCAGCATACTAGCATCAGTGCTGGATTGTCTCAGCTCGTTCCTGAACCCTTGCTGTTGCCTTGTTTGATTAACCTTGACCTTGAACTTCTGCCTTCCTCGACTACCCTCTCGGATCATCCCTGCATCTCTGTCTGCCTCTGCTTCCTGTACCGGACCCGGCTTGGACTTCTGACTATGGCTCTGTCTTCTGATCCTGTACCTCGCTGCCAGCTTGTTGCCAACCTCCGCCAGTCCCTGACTACGGATCTGCCTGCCGATTGTGTACCTTGCTGCCAGCACGTTGCCAATTCCTGCCTGTCCTTGACCCTGCAAGTACCACTGCTGGACTTTTCCTGAACCCATCCAGTGATCAGCATCCCACCTCCTTCACGAAGACTTCGGTGCTCCTGATCCTGTCAGCAGGCACCCGCACCCTTCCGCCGCCCTAGCAGCCCTGTCTCAACCTCCAGGGGTGCTAGGACCGGGACCCTGCAAGAGGCAACCCTCGTCATTTCGGACTCCGCTGTATGGTACGTGACAGTACAATTCAGCCACATGGAGTCCGAAAGGGGGGCCTCAGCTATGGATGCTCTGTGTCAACAGATTGCAAATAGGGATGAGCTTCGAGTTCGAGTCGAACTCATGTTCTACTCGAACATTGGCTGTTCGCAAGTTCGCCGAACAGCGAACAATTTGGGGTGTTCGCGGCAAATTCGAATGCCGCGGAAAACCCTTTAAAAGTCTATGGGAGAAATGAAAAGTGCAAATTTTAAAGGCTTATATGCAAGTTATTGTCATAAAAAGTGTTTGGGGACCTGGGTCCTGCCCCAGGGGACATGGATCAATGCAAAAAAAAGTTTTAAAAACAGACGTTTTTTCAGGAGCAGTGATTTTAATAATGCTTAAAGTCAAACAATAAAAGTGTAATATCCCTTTAAATTTCGTACCTGGGGGGTGTCTATAGTATGCCTGTAAAGGGGCGCATGTTTCCCGTGTTTAGAACAGTCTGACAGCAAAATGACATTTTGTAGAAAAAAACACATTTAAAACTACCCGCGGCTATTGCATTGCCGACAATACACATAGAAGTTCATTGATAAAAACGGCATGGGAATTCCCCACAGGGCAACCCCAAACCAAAAAAAAAAAATGATGTGGGAGTCCCCCTAAATTCCATACAAGGCCCTTCAGGTCTGGTATGGATATTAAGGGGAACCCCAGCCAAAATTTAAAAAAAAAAAATGACGTGGGGTTCCCCCTAAATTCCATATCAGACCCTTCAGGTCTGGTATGGATTTTAAGGGGAACCCCGCGCCAAAAAAAAAACAAAAAACGGCGTGGGGTCCCCCCAAAGATCCATACCAGACCCTTATCCAAGCACGCAACCTGGCAGGCTGCAGGAAAAGAGGGGGGGACGAGAGTGCAGCCCCCCCCCTCCTGAACCGTACCAGGCCACATGCCCTCAACATTGGGAGGGTGCTTTGGGGTAGCCCCCCAAAACACCTTGTCCCCATGTTGATGAAGACAAGGGCC
Source organism: Lithobates septentrionalis (assembly GCA_037952835.1). Taxonomy (NCBI): domain Eukaryota; kingdom Metazoa; phylum Chordata; class Amphibia; order Anura; family Ranidae; genus Lithobates; species Lithobates septentrionalis. Next base: position 3,286,450 of record JBBDGP010001328.1, on the reverse strand, counting down.
TCATCCCCACAACCCTGGCCGGTGGTTGTGGGGGTCTGCGGGCGGGGGGCTTATCGGAATCTGGAAGCCCCCTTTAACAAGGGGACCCCCAGATCCCGGCCCCCCCCTGTGTGAAATGGTAAGGGGGTACTTACCCCTACCATTTCACTAAAAAACTGTCAAAAATGTTAAAAATGACAAGAGACAGTTTTTGACAATTCCTTTATTTAAATGCTTCTTCTTTCTTCCTTCGTCCTCTTCTGGTTCTTCTGGCTCTTCTGGTTCTTCCTCCGGCGTTCTCGTCCAGCATCTCCTCTGCGGCGTCTTCTATCTTCTTCTCCTCGGGCCGCTCCGCACCCATGGCATGGGGGGAGGCTCCCGCTCTTCTCTTCATCTTCTTCTTCTTCTTCATCTCTTCTTCCTTCTTCTCTTCTTCATTTCTTCTCCGGGCCGCTCCGCAGCCATGCTGGCATGGAGGGAGGCTCCCGCTGTGTGACGGCGTCTCTTCGTCTGACGGTTCTTAAATAACGGGGGGCGGGGCCACCCGGTGACCCCGCCCCCCTCTGATGCACGGTGACTTGACGGGACTTCCCTGTGACGTCACGGGGAATGCCACAGGGAAGTCCCGTCATGTCCCGTGCGTCAGAGGGGGGCGGGGTCACCGGGTGGCCCCGCCCCCCATTATTTAAGAACCGTCAGACGAAGAGACGCCGTCACACAGCGGGAGCCTCCCACCATGCCAGCATGGCTGCGGAGCGGCCCGGAGAAGAAATGAAGAAGAGAAGAAGGAAGAAGAGATGAAGAAGAAGAAGAAGATGAAGAAGATGAAGAGAAGAGCGGGAGCCTCCCCCCCCATGCCATGGGTGCGGAGCGGCCCGAGGAGAAGAAGATAGAAGACGCCGCGGAGGAGATGCTGGACGAGAACGCCGGAGGAAGAACCAGAAGAGCCAGAAGAACCAGAAGAAGATGAAGGAAGAAAGAAGAAGCATTTAAATAAAGGAATTGTCAAAAACTGTCTCTTGTCATTTTTAACATTTTTGACAGTTTTTTAGTGAAATGGTAGGGGTAAGTACCCCCTTACCATTTCACACAGGGGGGGGGCCGGGATCTGGGGGTCCCCTTGTTAAAGGGGGCTTCCAGATTCCGATAAGCCCCCCGCCCGCAGACCCCCACAACCACCGGCCAGGGTTGTGGGGATGAGGCCCTTGTCTTCATCAACATGGGGACAAGGTGTTTTGGGGGGCTACCCCAAAGCACCCTCCCAATGTTGAGGGCATGTGGCCTGGTACGGTTCAGGAGGGGGGGGCCGCACTCTCGTCCCCCCCCCTCTTTTCCTGCGGCCTGCCAGGTTGGGTGCTCGGATAAGGGACTGGTATGGATTTTTAGGGGGACCCCACGCCGTTTTTTTTTTTTTTTTTGGCGCGGGGTTCCCTTTAAAATCCATACCAGACCTGAAGGATCTGGTATGGAATTTAGGGGGAACCCCACATCATTTTTTTTTTAAATTTTGGCTGGGGTTCCCCTTAATATCCATACCAGACCTGAAGGGCCTTGTATGGAATTTAGGGGGACTCCCACATCATTTTTTTTTTTTAATTTTGGTTCGGGGTTGCCCTGTGGGGAATTCCCATGCCGTTTTTATCAATGAACTTCTATGTGTATTGTCGGCAATGCAATAGCCGCGGGTAGTTTTAAATGTGTTTTTTCCTTCAAAGTCATTTTGCTGTCAGACTGTTCTAAACACGGGAAACATGCGCCCCTTTACAGGCATACTATAGACACCCCCCAGGTACGAAATTTAAAGGGATATTACACTTTTATTGTTTGACTTTAAGCATTATTAAAATCACTGCTCCTGAAAAAACGGCCGTTTTTAAAACTTTTTTTTGCATTGATTCATGTCCCCTGGGGCAGGACCCGGGTCCCCAAACACTTTTAATGACAATAACTTGCATATAAGCCTTTAAAATTAGCACTTTTGATTATTCATGTTCGTGTCCCATACACTTTAACGGTGTTCGCGTGTTCGAACAAACTTTTTTCCTGTTCGCATGTTCTGGTGCGAACCGAACAGGGGGTGTTCGGCTCATCCCTAATTGCAAACCTCACTGAAGCACTCCAGGGCCTGCAAGATGGCTACCAGAGACTCGAACAACGAGTGGAGTCTCTCTCTCCAAGCACCTCAGCACATCGGACCGCAGCACCTGCATCATCAGTTTCAGCTTCTACACCCACAGTAGTGGTGCCTCCCCCAAAACCACGAGTCCCTGCTCCAGAGAGATTTATGGGAGATCGCAGCAAATTCCGTGCTTTCAGGAATGCCTGCCATTTGTATTTTTTTGCTACAGCCCCGCACCTTCTCTTTGGAAAGTACCAAAGTGGGGTTCATCATTTCATTGCTGCAGGGAGAACCACAGACCTGGGCTCATCACCTACTGGAGCAAGCCAGTCCCTTGCTGGGTACTATGGACTCTTTTTTGGATGAGATGGCTAAACTTTATGATGATGCTCAACGTACCACCACAGTCGAGGCCAGCCTCCACACCCTCCAGCAGGGTCGTAGGCCCATGGAGGACTATGTTACTGACTTTAAACGGTGGTGTTCCGACACGCAATGGAACAACGCCACTCTCCGTTTTCAGTTCCGTTTAGGACTTTCGGAGATGCTTAAAGACGAACTAGCCCGTGTGGGGATCCCCGATTCCCTCGAAGAACTGATCCAACTGTCCATTCAGATCGATCGCCGGCTGAGGGAGCGAAGATCTGAAAGGACCAGCCAGTACCAGCCCATGTGGATGCTACCCAGGGTACCTAGCCACCTACCTACCTCTGCACCCCCACTATCTGCTCCTACCACTGAAACTCCAGAGCCAATGCAGTTAGGCCTGCTTCGTGCACCCTTGACACCAGAAGAAAAACAGCGCTGTCGTATGAATAATCTCTGCCTCTACTGTGGAGGAGCCGGTCATTACGCCAATATGTGTCCCAACAAGACCCGAAAGTGTGACTCTCCTAATCTTGATCATTATGCATTGACTCTAGCAAGAACGACTCACATTGCTGTTCCTGTCTCCCTACAGCTTCCAGAAGGGGTGTTTCAGGTCCAGGCCATAATTGATTCAGGTGCCTGCAGCTGCTTCATCAACCGTGCCTTCGTCCTGCAACACAACATTCCTCTACGATCTAAGCAACATAAGCTGTCCATACAATTAGCTGATGGGTCCAACATCAAATCTGGGCCCATCGTCCAAGAAACCCAACCCTTGCCCGCTGACATCTCACCTAACCACCAAGAACTGTTGTGCCTGGACGTTATATCCTCACCACTTTTTCCGATCATTCTAGGAATGCCATGGTTGCAAGCACACAACCCACAGATAGACTGGACAACCGGCAAGGTAGTTTTTCAGTCCTCCTCCTGCCTCCACAACTGTCTCCAGGTCCTCCACCATACAGCTCCAGTTATTGGTTGTCTGAAACCAGTATCCGATTACCGAGACCTTGTTCCATCCGTGTACCATGATTTCCTGGATGTTTTCGATAAGCAAAAAGCAGACACTCTTCCTCCCCACAAGGCCTACAATTGCCCGATTTGAACTTTTACCAGGGGCAGAAATCCCATTTGGGAGGATCTTCCCCCTTTCAGAGCCTGAACTCATGGTCTTAAAAGATTGTCAATGAGAACCTCAAGAAGGGGTTCATCCGACATTCTACTTCACCATCCGGGGCAGGAATATTTTTTGTTGAAAAAAAGGACCACTCACTCCGTCCATGTGTGGATTACAGAGAATTAAACCGGATTACCATTAAAAATCGCTACCCCCTGCCTCTGATTCCAGAACTGCTCCAGAGACTCCGCTCTGCAAGGATATTTACCAAGTTGGATTTGGGAAGTGCTTACAATTTGATCAGAATCAGGAAGGGAGATGAGTGGAAAACGGCCTTCCGGACTCGTTTTGGCCACTTTGAATACCTCGTTATGCCCTTCGGGTTATGCAATGCTCCGGCAACCTTCCAGCATTTTGTAAATAATATCTTCAGAGACTTCCTAGACCTATTCATGATCGTTTACCTAGACGACATTCTAATTTTTTCGGTCTCTCTAGAATTACATCGTGTCCATGTGAAACAAGTCCTTCTGAGGTTAAGACAAAATGGACTCTATGCCAAGGCCGAAAAATGTGAATTTGAATGGCAGACCATTCACTTCCTCGGACTGGTAATCTCTACAGGAGGTATGGCAATGGATCCCCAAAAAGTCGCAGCTATAACGTCCTGGCCACCTCCCATTGATAAGAAAGGGGTACAAAGGTTTCGGTTTCTCCAATTTCTACAGGAAATTTATCAAAAACTTCTCTGGTATCATCATGCCCATCACTCAGCTCACCAAGAAACAGAACCGTTTTCAATGGACGGAGACAACCCAAGCTGCTTTTGATAAGTTAAAGGGACTTTTTACCTCGGCCCCATTACTAAAGCACCCTGACCCCGCTCTTCAATACACCCTGAAAGTGGATGCCTCAGAGAGCGCTGTAGGGGCCATCTTTTCCCAGCGCCAAGGACCCAAGGCTCTAATGCACCCTGTGGCCTTCTTCTCTAAGAAGTTAGGGCCTTCAGAAAGGAACTAAGATGTGGGGGACTGAGAACTGTTGGCAATTAAATCGGCTCTGGAGGAGTGGTGGTACCTCTTGGAGGGAGCAACACACCCTATACTGATCTTCACGGATCACAAAAATCTAGAATATCTCAGGACCGCCAAACGTCTCAGGCCCAGACAAGCAAGGTGGGCTCTTTTTTTTTCACGCTTTAGTTTCCACATAACCTACCGGCCCGGCTCCAAGAATGTGAAACCTGACGCCTTATCGCGTATGTTCACGGAAGTTGAAGTTCCACTTCAAACAGATACCATCTTACAGGCTTGAAATTTTCTGCTTACACAAACCCACTTAATGTCACAGATCCGTCAAGCATCCAGGGGAATCTCTCTGCCCCCAGATATGGACCTTCAGGAAAATTATGGGCTCTATTGGCAGGGTAATAAAGTTTTCATACCACAGAATTTACGTGCTACCATCCTACAAGTGTGTCATGACTACCCGTTGGCCGGCCATTTCGGGGGATACAAGACCATGGATTTGATCTGGAGACATTTTTTGTGGCCTAGCTTAGCAAAGGATTGCAGGAAATATGTTGGCTCGTGTTCAATCTGTCTCAGGAACAAGAACAGCAAAAGCAAAGCATGGGGAATATAAAGACCACTATCCATTCCTGAAAGACCCTGGGATAAAATCGCAATGCATTTTATTGTAGAGCTCCCTCCATCGGAAGGGTTTTCATCTATCTTTCTAGTGGTAGATCGCCTCTCCAGGATGTCACATTTTATCCCCATGAAAGGGACCCCATCAGCAACTGAAACTGCTAAAGTTTTCATTAACCACTTCAGCCCCGGAAGGATTTACCCCCTTCCTAACCAGAGCACTTTTTACAATTTGGCACTGCGTCGCTTTAACTGCTAATTGCGCGGTCATGCAATGCTGTACCCAAACAAAATTTGCGTCCTTTTCTTCCTACAAATAGAGCTTTCTTTTGATGGTATTTGATCACCTCTGCCGTTTTTATTTTTTGTGCTATACACATAAAAAGACCGAAAATTTTGAAAAAAAATGATATTTTCTACTTTTTGTTCTAAAAAAAATCCAATAAACTCAATTTTAGTCATACATTTAGGCCAAAATGTATTCGGCCACATGTCTTTGGTAAAAAAAATGTCAATAAGTGTATATTTATTGGTTTGCGCAAAAGTTATAGCGCCTACAAACTAGGGTACATTTTCTGGAATTTACACAGCCTTTAATTTATGATTGCCTATGTCGTTTCTTGAGGTGCTAAAATGGCAGGGCAGTACAAAACCCCCACAAATGACCCCATTTTGGAAAGTAGACACCCCAAGGAAATTGCTGAGAGGCATGTTGAGCCCATTGAATATACATTTTTTTTTGGCCCAAGTGATTGAATAATGACAAAAAAAAAAAAAATTACAAAAAGTTGTCACTAAATGATATATTGCTCACACAGGCCATGGGCCTATGTGGAATTGCACCCCAAAATACATTTAGCTGCTTCTCCTGAGTATGGGGATACCACATGTGTGGGACTTTTTGGGAGCCTAGCCGCGTACGGGGCCCCGAAAAAAAATCACTGCCTTCAGGATTTCTAAGGGCGTACATTTTTGATTTTACTCCTCACTACCCATCACAGTTTTGAAGGCCATAAAATGCCCATATGGCACAAACCCCCCCAAATGACCCCATTTTGGAAAGTAGACCCCAAGCTATTTGCTGAGAGGCATGTTGAGTCCATGGAATATTTTATATTTTGACACAAGTTGCGGGAAAGTGACAATTTTTTTTTTTTTTTTTTTTTGCACAAAGTTGTCACTAAATGATATATTGCTCACACAGGCCATGGGCATATGTGGAATTGCACCCCAAAATACATTCTGCTGCTTCTCCTGAGTACGGGGATACCACATGTGTGGGACTTTTTAGGAGCCTAGCCGCGTACGGGGCCCCGAAAACCAATCACCGCCTTCAGGATTTCTAAGGGTGTACATTTTTGATTTCACTCTTCACTGCCTATCACAGTTTCGGAGGTCATGGAATGCCCAGGTGGCACAAACCCCCCCCAAATGACCCCATTTTGGAAAGTAGACACCCCAAGCTATTTGCTGAGAGGCATGGTGAGTATTTTGCAGCTCTCATTTGTTTTTGAAAATGAAGAAAGTCAAGAAAAAAAATGTTTTTTTTCTTTTTTTAATTTTCAAAACTTTGTGACAAAAAGTGAGGTCTGCAAAATACTCACTATACCGCTCAGCAAATAGCTTTGGGTGTCTACTTTCCAAAATGGGGTCATTTGGGGGGGGGTTTGTGCCACCTGGGCATTTCATGGCCTCCGAGACTGTGATAGGCAGTGAAGAGTGAAATCAAAAATTTACGCCCTTAGAAATCCTGAAGGCGGTGCTTGGTTTTCGGGGTCCCGTACGCGGCTAGGCTCACAAAAAGTCTCACACATGTAGTATCCCTGTACTCAGGAGAAGCAACAGAATGTATTTTGGGGTGTAATTTCACATATTCCCATGGCATGTTTGAGCAATATATCATTTAGTGACAACTTTGTGCAAAAAAAAAAAAAAATTGTGTCACAATATAAAATATTCCATGGACTCAACATGCCTCTCAGCAAATAGCTTGGGGTGTCTACTTTCCAAAATGGGGTCATTTGGGGGGGTTGAACTGTCCTGGCATTTTATGCACAACATTTAGAAGCTTATGTCACACATCACCCACTCTTCTAACCACTTGAAGACAAAGCCCTTTCTGACACTTTTTGATTACATGAAAAAATTATTTTTTTTTGCAAGAAAATTACTTTGAACCCCCAAACATTATATATTTTTTTAAAGCAAATGCCCTACAGATTAAAATGGTGGGTGTTTCATTTTTTTTTCACACAGTATTTGCGCAGTGATTTTTCAAACGCATTTTTTGGGGAAAAAACACACTTACATTTTAATGCACTAAAACACACTATATTGCCCAAATGTTTGATGAAATAAAAAAGATGATCTTAGGCCGAGTACATGGATACCAAACATGACATGCTTTACAATTGCGCACAAACGTGCAGTGGCAACAAAATATATACATTTTTAAAAGCCTTTAAAAGCCTTTACAGGTTACCACTTTAGATTTACAGAGGAGGTCTACTGCTAAAATTACTGCCCTCGATCTGACCGTCGCGGTGATACCTCACATGCATGGTGCAATTGCTGTTTACATTTGACGCCAGACCGACGCTTGCGTTCGCCTTAGCGCGAGAGCAGGGGGGACAGGGGTGCTTTTTTTTTTTTTTTTCTTTATTATTTTTTTGCTTTTTTATCTTATTTTTAAACTGTTCCTTTTCATTTTTTTTTTTTTTTAAATCATTTTTATTGTTATCTCAGGGAATGTAAATATCCCCTATGATAGTAATAGGTAGTGACAGGTACTCTTTTTTGAAAAAATTGGGGTCTATTAGACCCTAGATTTCTCCTCTGCCCTCAAAGCATCTGACCACACCAAGATCGGTGTGATAAAATGCTTCCCCAATTTCCCAATGGCACTATTTACATCCGGCGAAATCTAAGTCATAAAATGCTCGTAGCTTCCGGTTTCTTAGGCCATAGAGATGTTTGGAGCCACTCTGGTCTCTGATCAGCTCTATGGTCAGCTGGCTGAATCACCGGCTGCATTCTCAGGTTCCCTGTTGAGACAGGAGAGCCAGAGAAAAACACGGAAGACGGTGGGGGGGCATTCTCTCCCACTGCTTGAAAAAAGCAGTCTAGAGGCTAATTAGCTGCTAGGATTGCTTTTACATGAAAGCCGACCGCTGGCTGAAAAGAATGATACCAAGATGATACCTAAACCTGCAAGCATCATTCTGGTATAACCACTCAAAGTCGTGAATGGCGTACCTGAAGACAAAAAAATGGTTAACAATAAAGCACAGTAAACGGTAAAGTATAAAAAATTGCATACCTGAAAATCAAACATGATAAAACATAATAACAATAAAACATTGCAGAATAGAATACAGTAAAAAAGAGCAGAACAATAGAGAGAATAGAGAGAGAGAGAGAACAATAAAACGACAACTATTATTTTTTATTTTATATTTTTGTTTGTGTTTTTTTTTTTTTTTTACACTTTTTTTGTAACTGTAACTTTTATAACTGTAACCGGTTCCAGGTTCGGGTCTCTCAAAATGCGATGGCATCTTGGGAGACCCTGTGAAAGTGTGCCTAGTCTGTGCAATGCTGTACCCTACGCTAATACTCAACTAGTGAATGGTAGCGTTCAAAACATTCACCAATGCAAAGACCAGGATTGTCAGGACAGGAGGGACAATAATAGCGGGTGTCACGCCTATATCCGCGCTTGCTGCAGACACGACATCTTTTTTGGGGGGGTTAGTTGGGTAGGGGTACTCGGGAGGACATAAAAATGCCTCTCATGCAGCCGACTGCCTTTGGTTAGGGATGTGAATGGGGGAAGTACGGGTGCTGCAGAAGTGGTGAGTTCCCAATTAGGATTGGCGAATGCAGCAGGAAGGGCACTATGGGCACGACGGGCCTGTGTTTGTCTTTTTGGTGGCAGCGGGACACTACTTGTGCTTGCCACCTCACCAGCTTGAGCTGCACTTATGGGACTCGCCACGTCACCACGTGTTACTGCAGTGCTGGTTTGACTACGACCGGGGTGTACTAGGCCGCTGGCGCTTGCCAGTTCACCAAAACGCTGCCAAAAAAACTGTTAGCGATCGCAGGGATCAGGCCTGACTCTGCAAACGCTGCAGTTATGAGTTTCGTGTTTTGTAAGTGACAGTGATCGATCGATACTGCACTTGGGTGGGCTGGGCTGGGCCGGGTGGAGGGGCAAAACGCAGGTGCTAGCAGGTATCTGGGCTGATCCCGCTAACACTGCGTTTTTGGGAACCCTAAACTGCTGGGGACGACAGTATAGATCTGATCGGATCAGATATTGATCAGTTCAGATACTATACCACTAAGGGAGGTGTACGGTGCGTGCGTGGGTGTTAGCGCTACTGGCACTAACCTGATGCTGCCTGGGGCTGGTGCTTGCCAGTTCACCAAAACGCTACCAAAAAAACTGTTAGCGATCGCAGGGATCAGGCCTGACTCTGCGAACGCTGCAGTTATGCGTTTAGTGTTTTGTAAGTGACAGTGATTGATCGATACTGCACTTGGGTGGGCTGGGCCGGGCGGAGGGGCAAAACGCAGGTGCTAGCAGGTATCTGGGCTGATCCCGCTAACACTGCGTTTTTGGGAACCCTAAACTGCTGGGGACGCTAGTATAGATCTGATCGGATCAGATATTGATCCGTACAGATACTATACCACTAAGGGAGGCGTATGCTGCGTGCGTGGGTGTTAGCGGTACTGGCGCTAATCTGACGCTGCCTGGGGCGACGCATATCACCGCCGGGCGATCAGGGGGCTAAACCTTTATTCGGTATTAAACGGCGGGTGCCCTGACACTATAAAAAATAAACAAACTAACCAGCGTCACCCGTAACGGTTATACGGTGATCAGTGGTGAAAGGGTTAACTAGGGGGCAATCAAGGGGTTAAAACCTTTATTAGGTAGTATATGGGGGGTCCCTGTCGCTATAAAATGCTGACGGCGAACCTAAATATTTACGTCCCTAACTAGCGTCACCAGCGACACTAATACAGCGATCAGAAAAATGATCGCTTAGTGACACTGGTGACGGGGGGTGATCAAGGGGTTAAAACTTTATTAGGGGGGGTTAGGGGGGTATCCTAGACCTAAAGGGGGCTAACCCTAACTGTCCTAACACTGTAACTGTCACAAACTGACACCAATACAGTAATCAGAAAAAAAAAAAAACCTGCTTGGTGTCAGTTTGTGACAGGGGGGGTGATTGGGGGGGATTGGGGGGCGATCGGGGGGGGATTGGGGTGTTTTGTGTGCCTGGCATGTTCTACTGTGTGTGTGTGTGTGTTGTGCACTCACTCACATGTCTTACCAAGCTGAGGGGAGATGACATAATTTCCTCTGCCTCTGTGTACAATACAGAGGCAGGGAAATGATCCCATTGGCTGGGAGCGATCGTGAGGGGGGGGCCACGAATGGATGGCCTCCCCCTCACCACCGATCGCCGGGGGAGATTTGCCGACCGCCGCAGGCACCGGGGGGGGGGTCGGGTAAGCCCTTTTGCCTGCCCGTGCCGCTCTGCCGACGTACATCGGAGTGCGGCGGTCGGCAACTGGTTAAAGAGGTTGTTAGACTGCACGGAATCCCTAGTGACATTGTCTCAGATCAAGGAGTGCAGTTTACTTCAAGATTTTGGAAAGCACTGTGCGAAGCGCTGGGCATCAAACTCAACTTCTCTTCGGCTTACCATCCCCATTCCAACGGACAGACTGAGCGTACCAACCAAATGCTAGAGCAATACCTGCGCTGCTTCACCTCCTTTACCCAAGAAGATTGGGCCTCACTATTGCCATTGGCAGAGTTTGAATTTAATAACTCTGCCCATGCAGCCACCAACCAATCTACCTTCTTCTCAAACTATGGGTTTCATCCCTCCTTTTTGCCAACGTTGATTCCGGACTCTCCTTTGCCAGCAGTTCAGAACAGATTGAATTTCCTTGCTACCAATAACCAGGTGCTGAGAGAGACCATTGCCAAGGCACAAGAAGTTAATAAGAGGTTCTTCGACAGGAAGAGGAGAGGAGAACTGGATTTGAAGAGTGGTGATCGTGTGTGGCTTTCGACATTAAATCTGAAACTTGCCTGTCCATCCAGGAAATTGGGACCTAAATATCTAGGACCATTTCCGGTCAAGGGAAGAATTAACCCAGTGGCTTATGAGCTTGAACTTCCTGACTCATTTAAGATCCACCCTGTGTTTCATACCTCCTTGTTGAAGCCTGATGTGGTTAATCCCTTTCCAGGTCATGAAATGGGGTCCTCAGAGGCCATAATGGTGGATGGAGAAGAGGAGTTCGAAATCGAGACCATTGTAGATTGCAGGAGAAGGCAGGGACAGAATCAATATATAAATAAATGGAAAGGTTTTGGTCCAGAAGAAAATTCTTGGGAACCAGAAGCAAACCTCCATGCCCCAAGACTTATACAAGCTTTTCATCACTCTCATCCGGAAAGGAGGGCCCAGATGGGCAGCCGGAGGCTGCCCATAAGGAGGGGGCAATGTCAGAGAACCATCACAAATGCTCGTTCCCGTGCTCCAGCCAGACGTACGGTAAGAACGAGCGAGCCCCGGACTAGGCATGCACGTTAACACAACCGTACGAACGAGTGCACATCAGCGCCAACGAATCACGGCGCGAGGCGCTCTATTTAAATGTTCAGCATACTAGCATCAGTGCTGGATTGTCTTAGCTCGTTCCCGAACCCTTGCTGTTGCCTTGTTTGATTAACTTTGACCTTGAACCTCTGCCTTCCTCAACTACCCTCTCCGATCATCCCTGCATCTCTGTCTGCCTCTGCTTCCTGTACCGAACCCGGCTTGTACTTCTGACTACGGCTCTGTCTTCTGATCCTGTACCTCGCTGCCAGCTTGTTGCCCACCTCTGCCAGTCCCTGACTACGAATCTGCCTGCTGATTGTGTACCTCGCTGCCAGCACGTTGCCAACTCCTGCCTGTCCTTGACCCTGCAAGTACCACTGCTGGACTTTTCCTGAACCCATCCAGTGATCAGCTTCCCACCTCCTTCACGAAGACTTTGGTGTTCCTGATCCTGTTAGCAGTCACCTGCACCCTTCCGCCGCCCTAGCAGCCCTGTCTCAAGCTCCAGGGGTGCTAGGACCGGGACCGCGCAAGAGGCCATCCTCGTCATTTCGGACTCCGCTGTAAGGTACGTGACAGGAATTCATAGATGGACAGCTGTTTTTAGGCAGAGAGAGTTAGTTAGTGTAGTGCAGTGTGCTAGTGCTTCTTTCTGGTACACAGTACTCAGTGCTATACACCATTATATATTTAGCGCTGTATGTGTGCTACTAAAGCTTTGCAGTGAATTGCAGTTTTGTGTGGCTAGGGAGGGTAAAGTGTAAGCCCACCTGCATTCGCTGACCTTTCCTAATATTCAAACGGTCATTTTTGAGACTTCACTTTGATTGTAGAAGAGCACCACAGATCATTGAGCTGCTGTTTGATCCACGAAGCACCCCAGTTTACGATGCACCCAAGCACCACAGTTTGCCATATACCAAAGCCCCACTCCATCCCATAGAGCTCTTTAGTTGCAAATAAATTAGGTAATGTGACCTATATTATCAGTGTCATAAATCCAATGAAAGTGATCAATTAACCATAGTCAAATAATCTCCCTCTCCCAGCGCTAATAGACCACTGATTACAAATAGTGATTTAAGATAAACATTAAAAGCGGCCGCTATAACTAAAACCAACGTTCAAACATATGCTACAGACAAGCTATAACAGTGGCAGCGCTTAAAGAGTTCTGCGATAAGAAGATAAAGTGACTGTTCAATTGTTCAAAATCAATCCAATTCAGATCTGTTAGGATCATTCATGTATGGTGTGTTTCCAAATCAGAATCCCGTCACCGCATCGTGTCCATAATCTCCCCTATGGTCACAAACTCACCAGATGGATCCAGAACTTGCGCCTGTAATGATCAATGTCTTTACACCTGGATTGCTTCAGTCAATCTGGATATTCCTCCTCTGCTGCCACTTCCAGCAATGTCTTCTCTCTACTCATGTCTAACAGGCGTACAGAAAGAGGAAGAATTTCCATGCAGCTATAAAGGGGCAAAGTACTCTGTTCTGCCTCCTCATCCACTGTTACCCCTGCCGTTGGCCTGCCATGTGTCACAAAAGTCTATTGAACTATCTGAGCACAGCGTGAGGCTTTTAATGTGAGAGGATAACCAGCAATAGACATGTGCACAACAAAAAAATTTGCTTTGTTTAGTCTCTTTACGTTCCCGTTGATTCGTAATGATTCGTAATTTTGTAAGACGCGAGGTTTCATATTCAGACTCGTTCGTATTTTCGTAACAGTTATATTTTCTTTGATACCAAATGATTCGTATTTCCGTTAGTCTAATTTTCTTTGATTCAAAATTCATAATTTTGTTAGATAATAATTTTTGTTTATTTGGTACACTACTCGTAATTTAGTAATTGTTACTTTTGTGAGACTGCCTTTTTCGTTGATTCCTATTTTCGTAGGAAATAAAGAATAATAATCCTATGCTTGCTTTTCTAATAAGTCCTGTACTTACTCCAGTCCACTCCCTCAGTCACGAGACCTGACAGTCTCCTCCTCAACTGAATTTTCTGCCAACCCCACTCTGCCAGCGGTAGCATTAAACAGGCAAGTTTCACTGCCCCAGCTGCTGGAACAACACAAAACAAAACTCCCAACCTCAGAGCCTGCGTGCCAGAATCACAAAATTGCAGGCTTTACAAATCAACTCTTTCCAGCTGATGGGTTCTGCCCTCTTTTTGCAGCCTATGCTGTACTGTAATGGCAAGTCCCCAGTCACCATTTCTTCACCTGCAAGGTCACCCCATCCCTTCACCATAACTTGGTAGGCAATGTTTCTACTTTGCTGTACCACACAGTCAGCATCCACATGACCACAGACATGTGTTCCAGCAAGTATTGGCAGAGATGCTATATTTCATTTATTGCCTACTGGGTGACTCTGCTGGCAGTTGGAAAGGATGCAGGGCATCCCAAGCCTCTCCATTCAATTCTGCAGGACATAAAAAATATCTCACATCAAGCCACCATTGTCATACTATTCACAAATGGGCTAACAGGTTCCCTTTATAATTTTGTGAGCATCCGCTGAAGGATTTAATTTCTTGGACTATGAATAAGTGTTACTTTCCAATATATAATTCACATGTTTGAAAATATTTGGGGACTGTTCGCTGTCAGAAAACACTGATTAGATGCTACAGTCAATTGGCTGCAGACACTAAACGACAAAAGTTTTCCAACGTTTCCATTCAATCAAAGTTAAACTAATCATTCTCCTTTTGACAGCTACACATGGATCGAATTTCAGCCAGTCCCTGCTAAACCAGCCAGATTCCAAACCATCTATGGCTAGCAAACATTTATTATATTGCAGCTGGTTTTGGATTTAATATCACTTTAAGACATACAGTGGTCTACCATGTTTTAACTTACCATAGTGATTTTATGGCTTTTTGATGAATTTTATGGCATACAGCTCTATATATTTTTTTTTTCTCTGGACCTATATAGGCATTGAACAAATCTTTATACATTAATTCATAGTAGTTTATAAAGCAGGATTTCATTCTAGTTTATAATTATTGTTAATTACTGTAAACAGGGGCCTCCAGACCATTAATGAATTTGAAGGGCCTTAAAGCCCAACTCTAGGAACATTTACAATTTTATTTTGCAGTGGGGCTGTGCCCAAATTGCAAGGGTTAATTGCTTGTTTTTTCTAGGGAAGAGGAAAAACACTTATACTTTCCTGATCCTATGCTCCCCCAAAATATGCTTCCCCATGCTCCAGCGATGGACTCAGCATCAACATGTCCAATGCTAGAGCACTAAAGCATGTGGGAGACAGTGTGAGAACAGTTATAGCAGCAGAGAAGAGCAGAGGACAGAGTAACTAAATCTTCCTTTATTGTTGTATCGTGCAATTAGCCCTTGCATTGCAGCACAGTCCCACTGCAAAGGGATATTTTTTTAGCTACTTGGAGTTGGGTTTTTCTATTAAGAATACAAACATAAGACAAAGGAATTCTGGATGAACATACTCCAGTGAGAAAGTACTCTGATGATAGATGGTGTGTACTTGGATTAAAGTGATTGTAAAATCTCGCTTTTAAAAAAAATTATAAAATAACAAACATGTTATACTTACCTGCTCTGTGCAGTGGATTTGTACAGAGCAGCCCAGATCCTCCTCTTCTCGGGTCCATCTTCGCTGCTCCTGGCCCCTCCCTCCTGACAAGTGCCCCATAGACTAGCAGCTTGCGATGGGGGCAGAGCTTTATGTATCTATTCATAAACAGAGCCCCAACCTGGCTCCGCCCCCTCTCTCTCCTGTTTGGCTAACTGACTTTGATTGACCAGCCAATCAGGAGGAGAGCCCCGGATGGCCGAGGGAATCGTGGACATCGCTGGATAGAGAAGGGGCTAAAAGTAAGTATTATGTGGTGCTGGGGGGCCTTTTACACATAAAAGATTTTTTATCTTAATACATAGAATGCATTAAGATTAAAAAAAAATGCCTTTACAACTCCTTTAAGATGGGATGAATAGAGACACAGTGGGAATGCACTAGTGCATTATCAATATGTAACACTTTATGAAAATAATCCACTTACATATAGGTAAAAATACTGCTTTTAATAACTAGTATATTGCCAGCTGATACATAGTTGATTTCACATGAACATTTTGAAAAAAAAAACTATATAAAAATATAGTATAATACTATGTATATATTCTGTGTGTGTGTGTATATATATATATATATATATATATATATATATATATATATATATATATATATATATATAGTTCTGCTCAAAATTTGCATCCTGGCAGAAATTGTGAAATTTTGGCATTTATATTGAAAATATGACTAATCATGCCTAAAAACTGTCTTTTATTCAAGGATAGTGATCACATTATATATATATATAGTTCTGCTCAAAATTTGCATCCTGGCAGAAATTGTGAAATTTTGGCATTTATATTGAAAATATGACTAATCATGCCTAAATACTGTCTTTTATTCAAGGATAGTGATCACATTAAGCCACTTATTATCACATAGTTTTTTTGGCTCCTTTTCAAATCATAATAACAGAAATCACCCAAATGGCCCTGATCAAAAGTTTACATACCCTGGAATGTTTGGCCACGGTACAGACACAGAAGGTGGCACACACAGGTTAAAATGGCTATTAAAGGTTCATTTCACACATTTGTGGCTTTTACAATTGCAATTAGTGGCTGTGTATAAATAGTCAATGCGTTTGTTAGCTTTCACATCGATGCACTAAGGAGGCTAGATATTAAGCCATGGGGAGCAGAAAAGAACAGTCAAAAGACCTGCATAACAAGGTAATGAAACTTTACAAAGATGGAAATGGATATAAAAAGATATCCAAAGCCTTGAATATGCCAGTCAGTACTGTTCAATCATATAATAAGAAGTGGAAAATTTGGGGATCTCTTGATACCAAGCCAAGGTCAGGTAGATCAAGAAAGATTTCGGCCACAACTGTCACAGGAATTGTTTGGGATACAAAGAAAAACCCACAGGTAACCTCAGGAGAAATACAAGCTGCTCTGGAAAAAGATGGCGTGGTTGTTTTTAAGGAGCACAATATGATAATACTTGAACAAAAAAGAGCTGCATGTTCAAGTTGCCAGAAAGAAGCCTTTAGGCTGAGTTCACACTGACATTAAGAGTTGGTGTTTGAGAAGAGTTTGAGAGGCATTAAAAAGGCCCCTCAAATGCCTATGCACAAGATACAATAGAGAGCACACAGTGCTGTTCACACTAAGCACTAGCATCGCATTAAAATTGAAGCCTCATGTTGAGTCAGGAGGCATTTGAAACCTTTCAACGCCCCCCATTCAAGTCTATGGTAACGCCTCTCAAATGCTCTGGCAGGCAGTTGTGGAACGGTTGTGGGGCATTAAGATCTGTTCATGTATTGTAATGGAATAAGCATTTGTGGAACAGTTTTAACAGTCGTCAAATGCTTCAAAACTGCCCATAGGGCATTTGGCAAGAATTTTTAACTCCTCATTAATGCGTGTAAAACATCTGTCTAATGACCATACTAAAGCTCATTGATGCCTGTCTGACGCCCATACTAATGCCATACAAACGCTATAGGAGCGTTTGTTGAGCGTAGAAATTTAGCCACGTGTGAACAAGCCTTTTCTACACAAGTTCCACAAAAAAGCCTGGTTACAATATGCCCAACACAACCTTGATATGCCTCATTGAGCTTTTTTGTGGCATTGGCGCAGGAAAAGCTTCCTTCTGGCAACTCAACCATGCAACTCTTTTTTGTTCAAGTATCATTGAATTGTAATAAATAAGATGTTGTATGTGCCCGCCTAAAAACAACAATGCTCTGCGCCTAGTACGATGTATGCAACAGTATGTATGCAGCACAAAAATAAATAAATGAATAGCAGCTACTTAAATAACAGGTAATATGTAAGGCAATAAAGAATAAATTTAATGAATAAAGTTTTTTCAGTATTGCAGCAGTGCTGTATGCCCCAAATTATTAGGGTCCACTTCTCAATTAAGTTCTTTGAGTTCAAATGGGATCAGTCTGCAGAATAACACTGACTCTTCATTGCCTCTGGTGGACAAGGCTTTAACATGACAACCATATGTTCCCTTGCTGTGATTGCTGCCAGTCTGTTGGTCGTTCCGTTCATCTCATTCTCTACAGCTCAAGTGTTTTAACAGTATCACACTATGTGGACATTCCATTTCTCCCACATATCTTATTGGAGCTACCAAGAGTAAGACTGACATCTGGTGATCGTTTGGAAAGTGGTGTAGACATACTATTATTACTCAAGGCTCATATTGGTTGGATTTCTAGTGAGTGTGTTTTCATTGGGGTTCCCAGCACGTGGTGTATCACTTGGTGAAAGGAATAACTACTCTCACAGAATACAGCAATATCCATTAGTAGGACTCTTACCACCTGTTCCATTTGAACTCAAAGAGCTTAATTGAGAAGTGGACACTAATAATTTGGGGCATACAGCGCTGCTGCAATACTAAAAAAAACTTTATTCATTTAATTTATTATTTATTGCCTTACATATCATTGAATTGTGCTCCTTAAAAACAACCACACTGTCTTTTTGGAGAGCAGCCTGTATTTCTCCTGAGGTTACCTGTGGGTTTTTCTTTGTATCCTGGGCAATTCTTACGCCAGTTGTGGCTGCATTCTTTCTTGGTCTACCTGACCTTGGTTTGGTATCAAGAGTCCCAAATTTTCCACTTCTTAATAAGGGAAAAACCAGTACTGACTGGCATATTCAAGGTTTTGGGTATCTTTTTATATCCTTCTCCATCTTTAAAAGTTCCATTACTTTGTTATGCAGGTCTCTTGACTGTTCTCTTCTACCTCCTCATGGCTCAGTGTCTAGCCTGCTTAGGGAATCCAAGTGAAAGCTAACAAACTCATTGACTATTTATTCACAGACACTAATGACGCGTACACACGGTCTGACTTTTCGTCTACAAAAGTCAGACGGACGCTGACGGACTAAAGCTGGCTGACAATCCGATTGTGTATGGGCTTCCCTGGACTTTCAGCGGACTTTCAGCGGACTTTTGCAGCCTCAAATCTGACGGACTTTAGATTTGAAACATGCTTCAAATCTTTACGTCGTAACTACGCCAGACCCAGAAATCCGCTCGTCTGTGTGCTAATCCGACGGACAAAAACGCACGCTAGGGCAGCTATTGACTACTGGCTATCAACTTCCTTATTTTAGTCCGGTGTACGTCATCACGTACGAATCCATCGGACTTTTGTGTGATCGTATGTAGGCAAGTCCGTTCGTAAGAAAGTCTGCCGCAAATCCGCCGCAAGTCCGCCAAAAGTCTGCCAAAAGTCCGTCGAAAGTCTGTCGGACAGGCTGTCGGACTTTTGTAGCCGAAAAGTCCGACCGTGTGTACGCGGCATAATTGTGATTTAAAAAGCCACAAATGTGAGAAATTAACCTTTAATTGCCATTTTAACCTGTGTATGCCACCTTCTGTGTCTGTACCAAGGCCCAACATTCCAGGGTATGTAAACTTTTGCTCAGGACCATTTGGGTGATTTCTGTTATCATTATGATTTTAAATGGAGCCAAAAAACTATTTGATAATAAATGGCTTAATGTGATCACTATACTTAAATAAAAGACATGACATGAAAAAACACAAGTTTTTTGGCACGTTCAGTCATATTTTCAATAATAATGCCAAAATTTCACAATTTCTGCCAGAGAATGCAAACTTTTGACCGCAACTGTGTATGTATATATATATATATATATATATATATATATATATATATATATATATATATATAAGAGAATCCATGTCCATGTGAAATCATGCTGAACAAATCTGTTTGTTCTCCAAAAGCTCATTTAACACATCAATATTTAAAAAAAAACTCAGAATATACAACTGGCACATACTGTAAATTTAGAGAACATCCTTAAAGTGTTACTAAACCCGCAACAGTAAATCAGTCTGTATATGCAGTAAAGCATGCTTGTTATACCCACTGTGGAACCTAAGTGGTTAATCCTCTGCATTGTGTAAAAAGGCATAATACTGCTATATACTGTTGAAAAAAGGTATTCAGCAGTTCATATTTACTAAAATTATAGCATTTCCATATTCTGTGTACTGTGGAGGCCAGATATAGTGAATGTGGGGTCCTGGGTTTAGTAACGCTTTATTAAGTGGGAATACATTAAAAAGACATAAAGTACATAGCTTCCAAAATGAAAGTGAAAAAATAAACAATGTTGCCTAGGGAGTAATGATGCATTGGAAGGAATTTATTAAAACTGGTTCGGACAGAATCTGGTGTAGCTGTGCATAGTAACCAATTAGCTTTTAACTTCAGCTTGTTAAGCTTTGACAATGAAACCTAGAACCTGATTGGTTACTATGCACAGCTGCCCTAGATTCTATGTGCACCAGTTTTAGTAAACCACCCTATAGTATCCTGAGAGTGTTGATAATACCACAATAAGGTGTCATGTACACTGGACATTTTTAACACTGCCATTAGTGGCATCTAGCATTTACATTTTTCTGCCTAATTGGGTTAAAGTGTAAGTTCACCTTTACAGAAAATCTTTATGGTGAACTTACACTGGACCCCCCTTCCCATCGCACCCGGTCCTGCTGACCTAGAGTCCGGCGATCACCCGCTCTGACACATTGTATAGCCGCTTTACCGGTCCAAGATTTATAATCCCCATGGTTTCGATTGATTGTGGGTGGGCTCCAGCGGACTTTTTTTCCCCAAAAGTTTGACGGACCTAGAAATGAAACATGTTTCAAATCTTTCCGACGGACTTGAGTTCGGTCAAAAAGTCCGCTCGTCTGTATGCTAGTCCGACGGACAAAAAACGACGCCAGGGCAGATATTGGCTACTGGCTATGAACTTCCTTGTTTTAGTCCGGTCGCACATCATCACGTACGAATCTGTCGGACTTTGGTTGATCGCGTGTAGGCAAGTCCGTTCATTCGGAAAGTTCGTCGTAAAGTCCGTCAAAGTCCGCTGGACAAAGTCTGCGGTAAAGCCCGTTCCTGTGTATGCGGCGTCACCCTTTAATGATGCAGCAGTTGATATTTAAAGTAAAATGCATTAGGTAAGTTATATATCTGTTTTAGAGAAACAAAGGATCTAAAGTACCCCTTTACTCCCCCTGTATATATATTTGGAGAAACATTAATATAAGCATATAGGATATTAATTAAACCACATAAAACATTGTGCAGTAAATAACTTATACCATTTCTTGGAATCATGAAGTCCCAGTTTTGTATCATTGAGGAAAGTGGAAAAATAGTGGAAGATCCATAATGTTATCTTTTTGGTATTTCTATCTTAAAATATTGATGAGGTCTCCCTGACTGGTGGTGTAATGTAACAATAATGGAATCGCAAATGCCACACCACTGCTATAAGGTCAAGATACAACTTTATTCCTATAAAAGTCAGGGGATCAATCCACAGAGTAGACAATGCATTTCAGGGGTCTAAAAATGCTCTCTTCATCAGGGCATAATTGAAAACAATGTGAGTGGCCTTTTTGCAGTGGTGTGGTGTAAATAATATGTAAATAGAATGGATTGGCATATAATTCATATAGAAAATGCACTCCAAACGGCCCTTTACCAGTTATGGTCCTAGAGAATTGTAATGACAACAACAGATGGTGCCATATGTGTGTCCAATCAAACATAGAAAGGGACCAGGACTTCAAGAATATAATTTCTTTACTGATTTATTATGAAAAGTCACCACGTATAAGATCACCTGATGTTTTGGGGCCTTGCACTGCCTCTTCCTCAAGGCAGCCTAGTGAAAATATTGTCATTATTTTGCCTTAAGAAAGGGACTATGTGAGGCCCCAAGTGTCAGTTTATCTTATATTTTTTTAAGCTTTGCATTGCTGAGTCTTAAACATCTTACACGTTGTAAAAATTGAATTAAAAAATGAGGCTGTATTACATAGTTACATAGTTGGTAAGGCTAAAAAAAGACACAAGTCCATCATGTCCAACCTGTGCGTGTGTGTGCTTTTTTGTTAATATTGCATTGTATATCCCTGTATGTTGTGGTCATTAAGGTGGCTCCCTAATGTCGCGTACACGCAATCGGAATTTCCGACAACAAATGTTCGATGTGAGCTTGTTGTCGGAAGTTCCGACCGTGTGTAGGCTCCATTGGACATTTCCAGTCGGAATTTCCAACAACAGATATATGTGAGATGGATCTCAAATTTTCTGACAACAAAATTAGTTGTCGTAAATTGCATGTGCAGACACAGCTGTTTTGCTGCTGATATTCACACAGAGTTCTAACAAACTGATTTCTTTATTATTTCTCATGATCTCCTAAATAATCTTTATTTATTTTTTCGCCAGATCTCCAGAATAATGTTACTATTTTTTTTTTATAGTGATCTCATTTTTTTATTTTTATTTTAAGATCTCCTGATTTTTTTTTTTAATTTTTTTTTTTATAGTGATCTCCATAATATTTTTTTTCATTTTTGTGTGTCAAGTTACCACAACACCATTATTATCTTATATTTTTTAACCTCGAGGAGATTGGTTGGTGTTGGTGTCCCTTGTTAATTTGACATTGTCTTTTTGAAATGTACCTGCCTACTCACAAACAAACTGTCCTTTTTGAACTAAAACACATAGCCAAGTATTTGTGAAAAAAAACTAGACATTTATTAGGAGTCATAACAAAATAAAGAGGAAGGCAACACTGGATAAACTGTTGAAATTGGCAAAGCCTTTGTACCCCAGGGCAGACATCAATTATTTGACAGGCAAAATTGGTAGCCTGAGGAGTCCATTTTATAGGGAGCAAAATAAAGTCCAGGACACAGAGAGATCGGGAGCAGCAGCAGATGACATGTATGTCCTGAGGCTGTGGTCTTACAATAGCCTGCGTCTTTTGCCAGACCAGACTGAACCCAGGCTATCACTCTCTTGTCTTCCTTCCACGCTTCCTTCCAGGCTGTGGCTGTGGTGTTGGAGTTGTGGCAGGAGATGGAGGAGGAGTATGATTAAACTCACATACGTGACTTTGTTTTGTGAGCTCGCCCATCACTCCCTTATTTAGGGCCTGATACATGACATCCTCACAAATGAGGCGTTGACCCGCCTCCATTTCCTGCAATTTGTTTGCTGCCATGCAGGCATAGGCCTCTTGAAGATTGGGGGTGGTTCTGGGGGCCACAGTAGCCTGCCGAATTAAAGAAAGCGCTGACTCCTGTTACTCCCTTTCTTGGGCCTTTTTGTTGAAAGGCAGAGGGGAGGAACCTACATTTGGGTCAGGTTATTGAGCACGGCCACCTCCTGGCGGCCACTTTCCACGGCCACCTCCTGGCTGCCACTTTCCACGTCCTCCTCCTGGCTGAGATTTTCCACGCCCTCCTCCTGGCTGAGACTTTCTTGTGTATGAAAATGGGACATAGTTTTAGGTTTTTGCTCATCAATCACATAATTTCGAGCTCATGACTGTTGCAAATTGAATGTTAACAAATAGAAAAGACTATACTTCTGACCCCAGCATTTGTCATTCTTGTCCCAATAATTCTTGGCTACTACTGTCTATTGATATGTAAACCACTTTGTTAATTCTGAAATTAGTGATCAATAATAAAATCTAGTTAACATCATTATTTTTTGGCAAGAAATATGTTGAACAATGCTATACCTGGCTCAAGCTGGGCTCCACCACATCTTCAATACAGTAGCAGAAGAGAAAAGAAAAGCAACTCCTGCGCACAGGTGGATCACCATATGTAGTAGGTAAAGCACTGGCCTTGCTGCCCTCAAGGATGGGGATCCTAGTGAAAACCGAGATAAAAAGTAGACAAAGGCGCACCAGCCTAGTGCATTAACTTTTAAAACATTTATTTGATAAAAAATATTAAAGGAAATAACTCACAGGCGATTAATAGAGGAGGCACAACAAAAATCGCACCGGTAAACAGTCTGCGATTTGGAAAGAGCGGAGCCTTCCAGGGGTCGTAGAGGAACGCACAGATGCTGCAATCCGCTAACGCGTTTCGAGGGGAATGTCCCCTCTTCCTCAGAGCTATGCAGTGCAACCTCCCTCAGCGAACCTCACTTATAAATGGCTGCAAGCCAATAAGACAGGGGTGGGGTGCGGGGCTCCTCCCCTTTAAGAAATCACTCCCTCCTAAGTCCTCTGATCAGGCATACCCTATACGCATAAGTGCATATGCAGACGTGTGCACACACCATATGTACACGTGCATGCATACACATACACACATATATATCTACACACAAGAGCAGCTGGTAAATGACCAATTGAAAAATGAAAAATAAAAAATGAAAAATGAAAAATAAAAAATAAAAATAGGAGGTGAGCAGCAACATACTATGCATACGGACTGAAGAGCAACATGTGGTATCTAGACATAGCAGATATGCATCACAGTAAACATAACCAGTCATACTGCCAAATAAAAATGACAGTAGACATTGCACATCGAAATGGGTGAGAGTCACAATTAAGAACTTCATACTTCACATCTCAGGATGTACACAGTGAATGAACGTGTGCATGTACTTACACTTAGTATTGTGGGGGTCAGCGCCTGTAGAGAACTTCTGCAGCAGCTACACCACGGGCCGGTACATGCAGCGTGTCTGTGATCAGAAAGGAACGCACACCGATGTGCTTGCGTTCCAAGCTACAAGAGGAGGAGGTGGAGTATGCGTGTCACATTGGAGGAGGGAGGCGGGGTAGACATCTCCCCCTCCGCAGGAAGCACAGCAGATTGGCTGTGCGGGCGGCATGAGAAAGCTTAATGACGTGCAGCTAGGGGCGGGGCCAGCATGTGAAGAGCCCTCCGCCCACCAGAAACATCCTGGTGTCAAGCAGAAAGAGCAGCTGTCACACAGACCATGAGCCAGGCTACATCTAAACAATACATTGCCACAAAACATAGCCAGCATGTATAGAGATGAAAGAATGCTGAAAAAAATGAAGATGAGTATACAAATCCCACAAAAAAAAAAAAAAAATAATAATAATATATAGTCTGTGTAGTAGGAGAAGGAATAATGATGAAGTCATTAATAGTAATAATAATAATAAGTGTGTTATCTGGTGATAAAAATAGTAGAAATAATAATAGCAAATATATATATATATTTTTTGTAGTAGATGATAAATCATCCGACCATCAGCGCGACTAGCGCACTGTACATGTAGCTCTTATGCGTATATGGGTGCCCACAGACTAACATACCACTATTCGGCTACTGATCAGCTCCCATAAAAATGGTGGTGCCAATAGTGAATAAAATGAATTAAATGAAATAAAATAAAATTAAAATTAAGAAGTAGGATCACGCTGAGTGAGGTATGCGCATGCAACAACAACATATTGCGACTGCTATACTATACATATTATATGATAACAATACAAATGGAGCATCATCAGTCGCTATGTGCAAATGATAGTTGTGACAATAGCTGTGCAAACAAAAATGATATCTATACTTTACCACTAGATATATATCTCATGAATAATATCTTAGGTAAAGCACTATATTGGTATAAGACCATAAGTAATCCACTAATACTCAACCAAACAGGAGATCGGCTACAACAGATGAAATGGGAAGTGTATTGACGCTGCCCTATGTGTGCGGGACAGCGTAAATGTATACAACCGGGAAAAGGCAGAAACACGGGGGGGGGAAGCATTTTGGGGTAGTATGGCAAATGAATACTCATCGAAATCTACACAGTCAGACAATTTTATGAACCTCGAGATCCTCATTCAACCCCCCAGGGGTCATACTGCCTAAGGTGAAGATCCAATAGGCCTCGCGTTTGCAGAGTCTCTGGTGTCTTCTACCTCTGTCAACATCACCCCTGATAGATTCGATCCCGAACACTTTCATACCCATGGGGTCTCCATGGTGGACGTCTTGAAAGTGCCGAGGAACAGGGTATTTAACCCGTGTGTTAATGATGTCGCATTTATGCTCGCCAATGCGCACTCTCATAGGGCGGGAGGTGCGGCCAACGTAAAGGCGCCCACACGGACAAATAATGCCATAGACTACATGGTCAGTGCCGCAGTTGATGAATTGCTTCAGGTGGTGAGACCTGCCATCTATACCAGTGACAGACTTCTTCCTGTGCCACATGTATTGACAGGTACCGCAGTTCCTAACGCTACACTTGTAACTGCCCTTCTGATCAAAAATAGTCGACCAGACATTGATGGACTTGTTTAAAGGTTTTTTCACCATGCTGGGGGCTATCAGGCTTCTTAAGTCACGAGGTTTTCTATAGACTATATTAGGTCTATCAGGAAGGTGTTTACTCAAAATGGGGTCGTGTTTGAGGATACTCCAGTTCTTCCGTAGAATACTTTGTATTTCGAAAGCTCTGTTGGTATACTGGGTGGAGAACCGAGTCTGTATAGTGTCCTCATCACTACCAGGGGTAGGTAGTGAATCATGTACCAAGGGCTCCTCATATAGATGGACATATTTATTGCAGGCTGTATCAATAAGGGTGGAGTCGTATCCTTTATCTATGAATTTGTAACAGAGGATCCTACTCTGTTCCAGATAGTCGCTTTTTGTTGTGCAGGTGCGCTTAAGGCGACAAAACTGGCCATATGGGACGTTCCTGATCCATCTAGGATGATGGTTACTCTCAGCATGTAGAAAAGAATTACCACTGCTGGGTTTAAAATGTGTTTTGGAAATAATATTCCCATCAAAGCCGTTCCTGAGCTCCAGATCTAGAAATACGAGATTGTCGCTACTGATGACATGCGTGAACTCAATCCCAAACGGATTGCTTCTACAGTGCTCAAGGAATTGTCCTAGCTCCTGGTCGGATCCATCCCAAATGATAAGGATATCATCTATATATCTAGCAAAGAGGACCAGGTTCGCCCCAAAGGGGTTATTGTTCCAAATGAACAATTCCTCCCAATACCCCATAAAGATGTTAGCATAACTGGGGGCGAACCTGGCCCCCATCGCGGTGCCCTTAATCTGCAAATAGTGTTCTCCAAGGAAGGAGAAATGATTGTGTTTAAGGGAGAATTCGACACAGTCAAGTATAAACTTAGCCTGTACAGAGTTGAGGCCACCTTCCTTAGACAAATAGTAATTAACTGCTCTAAGACCATAAACATGATCAATCGACGTGTAGAGCGAAGCTACATCTAAGGAGAGCCATCTATATCTAGGCTGCCATACATAGTGTGATAAAATATCTAACATGTGGCTCGAATCCCTAACGAAAGATGGAAGATTCGTAACTATTCCCTGCAGAAAATGATCAATGTAGCTCCCAACATTGCTGGTGATGCTATCCACACCCGCAATGATGGGTCTACCAGGGGGGTTCACCTCGTTTTTGTGTACCTTCGGGATGTGGTAAAAGTGTGGGGTTAGGGCATGTCTGTTGTAGAGAAATTGAAACTCATTTTTAGTTAGGACCATATTCAATAATGCTTGATCCAAAAGCGATTTTAGATCTTTCGTATACTCTATAACAGGGTCACCTTTCAATTTGGTATAGGTGCCTGTGTCCCCCAATAACCTCATAGCTTCGGCTACATAGTCTTCCCTGTTTTGAATCACTAAACTCCCACCTTTATCAGCTTTCCTGATGATAACATCTTGGTTCTGCCTAAGGCTAGTAATGGATAGCCCCAAGGGGTCAAGATGCTTATTGAACTTGTTCCCTTTTTTGTTAGCATGGTGAAAACTGCTTTTGAAAGATTCAAAAACCACATAGTAGAATGTCGAGATGTATTTCCCCTTAGCCCAATGTGGGTAAAAGGAGGATTTGGGGGCAAAGGAGGTGTGGACTATCGCTGTGTCACTAAGAGGTGCACAAGAAAAGGATGGTGCATCACTATGCTCTGCTTCTAAGTAAAGCTCCTCTAAAATGTTCAGGGCAGAGTCATCGTCAAAGCTCTTGTCCGAGAGCGGGGTAGACGGTGGTTCCGCATTACTGATAGTTTCAGAGGATTTATCGGTATCTTTTAGTATATGATACCGCTGCAAAGTAAGTTTACGCACATATTTGTTGAGATCAACAAATAATTCGAAGAGGTTAGGGACACTGGGAGGGGCGTAATGCTTCCCCCCCCCCTGTGTTTCTGCCTTTTCCCGGTTGTATACATTTACGCTGTCCCGCACACATAGGGCAGCGTCAATACACTTCCCATTTCATCTGTTGTAGCCGATCTCCTGTTTGGTTGAGTATTAGTGGATTACTTATGGTCTTATACCAATATAGTGCTTTACCTAAGATATTATTCATGAGATATATATCTAGTGGTAAAGTATAGATATCATTTTTGTTTGCACAGCTATTGTCACAACTATCATTTGCACATAGCGACTGATGATGCTCCATTTGTATTGTTATCATATAATATGTATAGTATAGCAGTCGCAATATGTTGTTGTTGCATGCGCATACCTCACTCAGCGTGATTCTACTTCTTAATTTTAATTTCATTTTATTTCATTTAATTCATTTTATTCACTATTGGCACCACCATTTTTATGGGAGCTGATCAGTAGCCGAATAGTGGTATGTTAGTCTGTGGGCACCCATATACGCATAAGAGCTACATGTACAGTGCGCTAGTCGCGCTGATGGTCGGATGATTTATCATCTACTACAAAAAATATATATATATATTTGCTATTATTATTTCTACTATTTTTATCACCAGATAACACACTTATTATTATTATTACTATTAATGACTTCATCATTATTCCTTCTCCTACTACACAGACTATATATTATTATTATTTTTTTTTTGTGGGATTTGTATACTCATCTTCATTTTTTTCAGCATTCTTTCATCTCTATACATGCTGGCTATGTTTTGTGGCAATGTATTGTTTAGATGTAGCCTGGCTCATGGTCTGTGTGACAGCTGCTCTTTCTGCTTGACACCAGGATGTTTCTGGTGGGCGGAGGGCTCTTCACATGCTGGCCCCGCCCCTAACTGCACGTCATTAAGCTTTATCATGCCGCCCGCACAGCCAATCTGCTGTGCTTCCTGCGGAGGGGGAGATGTCTACCCCGCCTCCCTCCTCCAATGTGACACGCATACTCCACCTCCTCCTCTTGTAGATTGGAACGCAAGCACATCGGTGTGCGTTCCTTTCTGATCACAGACACGCTGCATGTACCGGCCCGTGGTGCAGCTGCTGCAGAAGTTCTCTACAGGCGCTGAACCCCACAATACTAAGTGTAAGTACATGCACACGTTCATTCACTGTGTACATCCTGAGATGTGAAGTATGAAGTTCTTAATTGTGACTCTCACCCATTTCGATGTGCAATGTCTACTGTCATTTTTATTTGGCAGTATGACTGGTTATGTTTACTGTGATGCATATCTGCTATGTCTAGATACCACATGTTGCTCTTCAGTCCGTATGCATAGTATGTTGCTGCTCACCTCCTATTTTTATTTTTTATTTTTCATTTTTCATTTTTTATTTTTCATTTTTCAATTGGTCATTTACCAGCTGCTCTTGTGTGTAGATATATATGTGTGTATGTGTATGCATGCACGTGTACATATGGTGTGTGCACACGTCTGCATATGCACTTATGCGTATAGGGTATGCCTGATCAGAGGACTTAGAAGGGAGTGATTTCTTAAGGGGGAGGAGCCCCGCACCCCACCCCTGTCTTATTGGCTTGCAGCCATTTATAAGTGAGGTTCGCTGAGGGAGGTTGCACTGCATAGCTTTGAGGAAGAGGGGACATTCCCCTCGAAACGCGTTAGCGGATTGCAGCATCTGTGCGTTCCTCTACGACCCCTGGAAGGCTCCGCTCTTTCCAAATCGCAGACTGTTTACCGGTGCGATTTTTGTTGTGCCTCCTCTACTAATCGCCTGTGAGTTATTTCCTTTAATATTTTTTATCAAATAAATGTTTTAAAAGTTAATGCACTAGGCTGGTGCACTTTTGTCTACTTTTTATCTCGCTCCTCCACATCTTCCTGGGTGGAAGGCCCAGGTTGGACTTCTGAAGCCTCATCTGAGGTGGAAGGAAGAGTGGAAGGAAGGGTTGAGAGTGATGGCCTGATTTCAGTCTGGTCTGACAAAAAACACAGTCTGTCGTAGTACCACAGCCTGGGGACATAAACGTTATCTGCTGCTGCTCCTAAACTCATGGAATCCTGGACCTTCTTGTGCTCCCTATTATATGTGCTCCTCAGGCCACCAATTTTGCACTTCAAATAGGGGATGGTTACCGTAGGAATCACCGGCTTCACCAATTCCAGCAATTTAACCAGCGCTGCCTTCCTCTTTATTTTATTATTATAAAAAGGGTGTTTCACCTGCCACAGACAGGGCAGCTCCCTGTATTTATCAATGAAGCTAGGGAGGAAGTCATGATCGTTGAATCTATCCATTTTCTCTGCAAGACACAACACAAGACAAACCCTAATGTCAGGCTAAACTCTCCTAATCTTATCCCAATATAGGCCTCAATCTATAAGCAGTATAGGCCAAGTTAAAATTTTCCCTTCATTAGCACGATTAGCATTTACGCTACTCCGTCCTCTGCTCACAGATCATACGTACGACGCACGCGTTTTATGCTTTATATACACTGTGCATGCGTGAAACTCCGCCTGCCCCTGACCTTCTTTCTAGGATATTCCCCGCCCCTTCTATTTCGGCGCAGTGGGAGAGCACATGGCGGAGACAGAGTAGGTGCATGCAGAGGAGCGCAGCAACAATGAAAGCCCGGAGCCACAAATGTCACGATCCAGGAGATTTAAGGCGTCAAATATGTCCTTTTGATGAGATGGTGGAGATGGTGGACATCTTGAAGAGGGCCGACTATGACGGGAAATATGGACCGTACAACAACCCAAATGTGAGAAAGGCCAAAATCATGACTAAAGTTGTGAAAAGTCTGCAGAAGAATTTTGGGGTACGGCGATCCAAGGATAAATTGAGGAAACGATGGTCAGACCTCAAATTGAGGGAGCAGGATCAGTACAGAAGAATCAAGAGAGTGTTGCAAAAAAGTAAGTATTTTGTCGTGTGTTCCTATTATTATTATTACTTTTGTGCTGCTCCATGTGCTTTTCTTTACTGTTGTACAGTTTAAAATGATGCTTAAAATGGCAAGTTTCAGGTTCGTGGGCAAAGTAATCATTCATAGTAAACACTGTTCGTTCACTCAGTAATACAATGTTTTTTGCAGGTTAACTACATTTGTTCAGATCTGTTTGTATTATAAGAAGTTTGTTGTCTAGATGGGTTTGTAGCTAGAATGGAATGCAAACTTGATTCAGTGTAAGGAGAGGACACTCAGCAGCTGTTTACACATCTGGACGCAGGAGCACTAGTGTGGGACACAAGAACACCCTTTTTAGGGTGTCCCACACAGGTGCTCCAGTGGATACTAGGGGTGTCTCCATGTGGGAAACTTTACCAAAAAAGGTAAGTATTCCAGCTTGAAGAAAGGGAAAAAAGCATGTCTTCAGCTTGGAACTCTGCCAAAACAGACAATTGTACAAAACTTCAAGCAATGTTTCATATTCCTATTTCTTGCCTCAAATATCTGTGTGCTAAGTATACCTTTTTTTATTCACATAGGGGAGAAAAGACTCGGGACATAAGAGGACACCAGGGACCCCCAACATCCTGAAGAAGGGGAAGTCACCACATCACAACCTGAGGATGTGGAGGCAGGAAAGGTTCATGACGTGGTTGAAATAGTGGTCACAACAGGTAAGTGTCTGAGACCACTGCTTCAGGTAATAGATGTATGCCTGCATATTTATAATACATGGTGTGTTTTTTTTATTTTAGGTGATGTGGATGTTGTGGAAGAAGAAACTCATTTCACAAGTGCAAGTGCACACGTCCTCATCGGGGAGATCATGGTGTGTAATCATGATTTAGAAAAGATAAAGGAAAACATCAATGGTGTTCAACAAAAAATGAAGAACATCATTGATGTTTTGCACACAGTGTGTCAACATGTGCTATCTGCCATCATGGGATATCAAGGTACATGCTTTGGGGGTGCAACCCCTTCCTCGCAACTAAAGTAGATGAGAGGAAGGGGTTGCACCCCCGAAACATGTCCATTGATCCCCATGATGGGAGCTAGCACATGTTGACATTAGGCATGGGATCAGGAGGGAAATACACATTTTGACACCCAATTTGTGTGCATCTTCAAAATTTGGCTTTTACAGGGGTGACCTCACCCCATCTGATGAAGGCCATATCAACACAGTTTTGACATACTAATGTCTGATGTTGCCTTCGCTTTTTCAAAGTTGAACTTTGTTAATTCATGAGTTGTGTATGGTATGGTTTGAAACATGCCTTTTTAACCAAAAAATTGATATTTCTAATGTCAAACATAAAAACAAAGATGTTGGTTTGTTCAAAAACCCTTTTCTAATGCAGATGTGAATGTACTTTGAGTAAAATGTTTTATACTCAACAATGCGTGGCTTCTTCTTTCAATGCTCAATACCAGTTTTTGGAGTAAGTTGGTGTTTACAGTGGCAATGGGGGTTATTTACTAAAGGCAAATCCACTTTGCACTACAAATGCACTTTCAGTTTCAGTGCACTTTCAAGTGCACTTGTAGTGCAAAGTGGATTTGCTTTTAGTAAATAACCCACACAGTGCTCTAAAATTGGCCCCAATCAGGCCATTTTAGGCACTCAAAACAATTAATTCATGGTGCTGAAAAGGATGATTATTTTTAACATTAATGCATTACATACATTAGCTACAAAAACAATGTGTGTGTAGCAGACCCACAAAAGAATAGTTAGCTGAAGAAGAGATTGTCACCACATGTATCAAATAAATTACGTTTGCACTATTTAAGAAAATGGCCAAAAAGAAAAGCCCATTGGAGAACCTAAGAGACAGCTAAAAGAAACACAAGTAGCAAATCAAATGAAATATTATTTCAGTTTTAAATGAAAAATTTATTTTAAAAAAGTTTCTAAAACATTTGCTGGCATATCAATGGCTCTCCTACCCGTATTCCAGATATTTTTGACGGACTTTGCGGGCGCTTTGGGGGGGCAAGCCAGGACGGCCAGCTTCAAGTGCCGTCAGGGTT
The DNA here is from genome assembly GCA_037952835.1 of Lithobates septentrionalis. NCBI lineage: Eukaryota > Metazoa > Chordata > Amphibia > Anura > Ranidae > Lithobates > Lithobates septentrionalis. Next base: position 3,253,417 of record JBBDGP010001328.1, on the reverse strand, counting down.
GACTGATCTGGAAATCCGGCCTCAGGCCCAACTAGGGCCACATAGATTGAAGCATTTCTCCTTAGAAAGTTGTGCATAATGCAGCATGCAAGTACTATATGGTTTAGTTTATATTTCGCCATGTGAATTGGCGTCAGGAATAGGCAGAACCAGCTGGCCATTATGCCGAAAGCATTCTCCACCACTCTTCTGGCTCTGGCCATTCGGTAGTTAAAAACCATCTGGTCCAGGGTGAGGGTCCTCATGGGGAATGGCTGCATCAAGTGTTCACCATGCCCAAACGCTTCATCAGCGGCAAAGACGAACAGTAGACCAGCCACATTGTCTTCCGCAGGTGGCAATCCCAAGCTACTACTCTGGAGCCGTCTGTAGAACTTGGTCTGGGTGATCACTCCACCATCTTACATCCAGCCATTCTTCCCCATGTTCACATACAAAAACTCGTATGTCGCCAAAACCACCACCGACTTCACTATACCCCTTGCAGCATGCAGGTTCCCTACTTGGTAATATAGGGGGACAGCAAAGCCAACAGATGGTGAAAAATGGGGTCCGTCATCCAGAGATAATTCCTGCAACAAAGGCATGTGCAAGAATTGGTCACGCTGGAGCAACCAATTCTTGGTCCATGAACTTCTCCTCCCCCTGTTTATGGACTGGGCTTGGGTTAAAGTAAGAACTTCAACACCAAGACCCTGCATAGCATGAACTCTATGATGAGTACGTAACCGCAACATGGCTTTAAAATGATCGGCTGGTCAGAACGAACTAACAGAATGCACTGAAAATCAGAAAGGCCTGAGAAGAGCGAGCTGAAAATCAGAAACGAGCATGAACAAGGACACACTGAAAAAAACAGATACGAACCCACAAGCACAAACTGAAGAGCAGTAACGAACTGAAAAGCACGAGGCTGAAAAGCGTGAATCGTCTCTCACCAAACTTCTACTAACACGAGATTAGCAGAAGGAGCCCAAAGGCTGGCGCACTGGCTACTGAACTACCTTTTTCTAGTCCCGTTTAAGTGCTTTAGTCAACTTACCACCAATGCCCGCAATACTACAGTACCTGACCGCGAGATTGTGTTCTCGGCGACAGGGTACTGTGCATGTCGCGCTGGCTTACTCATCGGGAAAGGAAAACTTTGTTTTCCTCCCGCGATGAGTGACAGGCAGCGCTGACACCTGTCTGGTATGAATCCTGAGGCGGGAACACCGCACCAAATTTTAAATGAAAAAAACGGCGTGAGTTCCCCCCAGGGGCATACCAGGCCCTTAGGTCTGGTATGGATTGTAAGGGGAACCCCCCCTATGCCGAAAAATTGGCGTGGGGGTCCCCCCCAATCCATACCAGACCCTTATCCGAGCACGCAGCCCGGCCGGCCAGGAAAGGGGTGGGAACGAGCGAGCGCCCCCCCCTCCTGAGCCGTACCAGGCCGCATTCCCTCAACATGGGGGGGTGGGTGCCTTGGGGGAGGGGGGCGCCCTGCGGGGCCCCCCCACCCCAAAGCACCTTGTCCCCATGTTGATGAGGACAAGGGCCTCTTCCCGACAACCCTGGCCGTTGGTTGTTGGGGTCTGTGGGCGGGGGGCTTATCGGAATCCAGGAGCCCCCTTTAATATGGGGGCCCCCAGATCCCGGCCCCCCACCCTGTGTGAATGAGTTTGGGGTACATGGTACCCCTACCCATTCACCTATGGAAAAGTGTCAATATAAAAAAAACACAGTACACAGGTTTTAAGAGTAATTTATTGGTCAGCTCCGGGGTCTTCTTCCGACTTCGGGGGGTCTCCTTCCGACTTCTCCCGGTGTTCGGCCTCTTCTCCCGGTGTTCGGCCTCTTCTCTTCTCCCGGGCCCCGCCGCTATCTTCTTCCAGCTCTATTGCCAGCGAGGGGCCCGGTCTGCTGCCGCTGTCTTGTCGCCGCTGTCTTGCCGCCGCTTCTTCTCTTCTTCCCCGATGTTGACACGATGCTCTCTCCGGCTCGAATGCTGTTTGCGAGCTGCGGAGCCATTTATATAGGCGGTGACCCCGCCCCCTTACGACGCCATGGTCCCAGCATGCGCAGGGACTCTCGGGTCACGCCCCCTTATGACGCCAGAGTCCCTGCGCATGCTGGGACCATGACGTCGTAAGGGGGCGGGGTCACCGCCTATATAAATGGCTCCGCAGCTCGCACACAGCATTCGAGCCAGAGAGAGTGTCGTGTCAACATCGGGGAAGAAGAGAAGAAGTGGCGAGACAGCGGTGACAAGACAGCGGCGACGAGACAGCGGCAACGAGACAGCGGCGGCGAGACAGCGGCGGCGGGACAGCGGCAGCAGACCGGGCCCCTCGCTGGCAATAGAGCTGGAAGAAGATAGCGGCGGGGCCCGGGAGAAGAGGCCGAACACCGGGAGAAGTCGGAAGGAGACCCCCCAAAGTTGGAAGAAGATCCCGGAGCTGAATAATAAATTACTGTTAAAACCTGTGTACTGTTTTTTTTTTATATTGACACTTTTCCCTAGGTGAATGGTTAGGGGTACCATGTACCCCCATACTCATTCACACAGGGTGGGGGGCCGGGATCTGGGGGCCCCCTTATAAAAGGGGGCTCCCGGATTCCGATAAGCCCCCCGCCCGCAGACCCCGACAACCAATGGCCAGGGTTGTCGGGAAGAGGCCCTTGTCCTCATCAACATGGGGACAAGGTGCTTTGGGGTGGGGGCTGCCCCGCAGGGCGCCCCCCTCCCCCAAGACACCCACCCCCCATGTTGAGGGCATGCGGCCTGGTACGGCTCAGGAGGGGGGGGGCGATCGCTCGTCCCCACCCCCTTTCCTGGCCGGCCGGGCTGCGTGCTCGGATAAGGGTCTGGTATGGATTTGGGGGGACCCCCACGCCAATTTTTCGGCGTAGGGGGTTCCCCTTACAATCCATGCCAGACCTAAGGGCCTGGTATGCCCCTGGGGGGGGAACCCACGCCGGTTTTTTCATTTAAAATTTGGCGCGGTGTTCCCGCCTCAGGATTCATACCAGACAGCTGTCAGCGCTGCCTGTCACTCATCGGGGAAGGAAAACAAAGTTTTCCTTTCCCGATGAGTGAGTCATCTTGGCGCTGGCTCCTGCGACGGGGCTCGCAGGTGTCAAATCTCGCCGAGAAATGCAGCGAGATTGACACAATATCGCGGTCACCTACTGTACCCTCTGAAATTTTTTCCATACTGACTATCTCTACATCTGGACCCTCCCCCTGCTGTCTGGTTTAAAAGCCCCTCTAACTTTTCAGCCATCTTCTCTCCCAGCCGAGCTATACCCTCCCCATTTAGGTGCAGTTCGTCCCTGCTTAAGAGCCGATAACTGACTGAGAAGTCAGCTCAGTTCTCCAGGAACACGAAACCCTCCTTTCTACACCAACGCCTCAGGCACTTCTTTACTTCCCTAATCTCCCGCTGCCTTTCTGGTGTGGCTCGAGGTACCAGTAGTATTTATACTAATACTACCTTGGAGGTCCTATTCCTCAAAATCAGAGGCGTAGGCTGCACATGGAGGAAGCAGCATGCTAGCGTGCTGTGTCCTGTGGAGAACCGGGAGAGGGATCAGCAAGCCGTGAGCAGCGTGTGGTGGTCAGCGGTATCTAGCAGTTAATAATGGTTTAACAGTCGGGTGTGAGCCTAAGAACTAAGCCTAAGAACCAAGCCTGAGCTGTGAATCATGAAGCCGTGAACTTTAAGGTAACAACCAACCAGCCAGCCGGGATCTGTGAGCGGCTTCCCGGGAGTCGGGAACCAGGAGCTGGGAGGCCGTGAGCGACAATCTTTCAGTCAGCTTGCCAGGGACCGGGAGCTGGGAAGCCGTGAGCTACAACCCTCCAATCAGTTAACCGGGAGAAGTAGTCAATAGCCATGAAGCAATGTATAGAAACACAAAAAATCCGCGCTTAGGGAAAGGAGAACTGCAGCCCCCCTAATTAGGAACACCACCTAAGTGGAGTCCTAGAAAATAAAACACTCTATTCAGGGGAATGGCGCTGTTCAAATAATAAATATGAACTATGTATGAATCCAATCCACTATTATAAATGTTACCAGCTCGACGTATGAAGTGAAACAGTGTTAAAGGTATATGTAAACCTCTACACACAAACAAACAAAAATAAACATAAATTAAAATAAAATATATGGTAAAGATGTGTGTGTACACAGCATTGGTCAATTCAAAAAATTAAAAATGGCATATGATGTAAATGAGCTTTATCAAAAAATAATAAGTGTTAGGTGCAACATAACACAATAACTTAAAGGATAAAAGTATATGTGAACATGAAAAATACATTAAAAAACAACGACTATAGGTGTTAAACTAATCAGAGAAAAATATTTATATATATATTACATGTAATAAAAATGAGTGTTACGTGCCAAAAAATATATACATGGACACAAGAAATTATATCCACATATAAATTGATAAATGTGGACTTAAATGAGCAATTAAAAAACAAAAATGTATAAAAACATATAAAAAAACACAGTGCTAATCTGCACAAAAAATAAGTGATAAAGTGACAGGTGCTAATCCAGAGTAACAAGTCCCAAAAATATGTAATGAACATATGTGTATATTTATACACTATCAGAAAGCAATCTGTGAAAAGTGATCCGTGCAAAAGAGGAATAGTGAAAAAATAGGTGAATCTTCAGTGATCCCCACTTTCATCTGTATCACCCTATTGTGCTTGCACTCACTGGAGCGCCTCACCCCTACAGGGGTAACAGGCATAGTGGATGTGTTCCAATGGTGTTGTCCCCCTCTTGCATGAGGTGTCCCCTCGAATCCGTGCAGCTGTATTCCACCTCTCCAGAAGCGGCATTAAGGATCTCCACCAACGGGCGTTCCCATATCTGCCATGGATGGCAGAAGCTCACTGCGTGTCCTTTCTACAGCCAAATCAATTGTGGAGAGCTTCTTAATATTGTTCAGACGGAGCTGCACGTCCTCATTTCCAAGCTCATCGATGAGGATGACAATGGGATACAGAGATTAAAACATAAGAGTTAGAGGGCTCTGTTACAATTTTGGCTGATGCTGTCCATATACAGGACCAACGATTAGATATACATGAATCTCAAATACAAAAACTGTACTCCCTTATAGAGGATCAAGATAACCGTAATTGGTGGAATAATATTCGGATTTGATGGTTACCGGATGCGACGGGGGTTGAGGAACTCCCAGAAACAGTAAAGGGCATTTTTATCTCTATATTGGGGACAATTGAGCCAGTCAACTTGGAACTTGATAGGGTTCATCGGGCTTTGGGGCCACGGAACCCTGACCCAGCTAAACCAAGAAATATTATATGCCGAATACACTACTTCTGTGTAAAAGAGGACATTATGAGGAAGGCTCGAGCGAAAGGCCTAATCAAGTATAAAGTGACTACGATACAATTGTTGTCAGATTTGTGCATCTTCACCCTAGAAAAGAGGAAGGCATTAAAACCTCTCCTGGCATTGTTACAAGACCGTAAAATTTCTTACCGTTGGATCTTTTCATTCCAGCTACAGATCCAGAAGGAGGGAAAGTGGCTAAGTGTTCATGGTCCATCAGATATCCCGGCTGTGGTAACAGCCCCGGAGCTACCAGAGCTTTCACCCTTGGAGTGACCACAGTCATATTCTTTGTTTCGGGGTGTAGGGCGATGGGCCCCTGGACAGGGGGAGTACCCCGGTAGATCAGGAATCTCTCCCCCATAGTTTAATCAAGGGTCTTCAATAGCAATAACATTAATAGATTTTTTTCCATGATTTTTTTTTTTTTCCATGGAGGAGGACTTTTTTTTTTTCTCTCTTCTATCAATCCCTGATTAAATTATGCCTTTTTATTATATATTATGTCATTGATGAAATAATGATGTATGTATGTGTACGTATGCACATATATATGCATATATGTATGGAATATATATTTATGTTATATGGCATATCATGATGATGATAGTTGTCAGAGATTTTTGCCAGGGATGCAGGTGATAGGTTCTTGATATAATTAAGAGGAAGAAAATATCAGCCTCCATCACCCTGTGTGTTTTTTTTTTTTTTTTGTTATTTATTTATGTATTTTTTTTTCTTTTTCTCTCTTTCTCTCTCCCTTTTCCTCTCCTCTCTTCCTCCCCCTTGGTGGGGAACGCTCCATTTGGGGGGGTGGCTGCACCTGGGGAGAGAGGGGTGAGGAATTTTATTAAAACTCTAGATGTGGAATATCTTAAAAAGATATATCAGCTCAATTAAATGTAGGATAAATTTGTGTACATAGCACTTTTTTCTTTTGCAATAGATGTTCAAAATATGTTGCAGCGTGGCTATCTGTGGTGCGAGGGGAAGAGGGAATAGGTAATATTTGGATAGGTAGCATTGGTGGTACATATACTAACATGTTTCCCTGACCGTGTCACCTGCGCACGGCGAATAAATATTTGTGGAATATATCAGTAGTGATGTCTTCTGGGATTCCAGTAGAGTATGCATGACCATGTGGGTGTGCACTACGTGAGCACACATGTGCATATGGACATGGGGAGAGGGGGGGAGAGGCATATCTTATAAAATGTATTAGTGTCAGCCTATTTACCTTCCCCTATAGGAACTGGGGTGTTTCCTTCTTTTTTTTCCCTTGTCTCCTCTCCTTTCTTCGCTCTCTCCTTTTTCCCTCCCCCCCATGAGTGTGAACTCCCCTTCTGAGGTATGGCTGTACCCGGCGGAGTGGGGGGGGGAGATTTTAGATGTACAATATACAGCTGCAGTATGAGTATTTGTTAGGTGGGGGGAGGGGGGATAGGTACTAGGTAGATAATTGATGTTGGTTGTGTATATATCAACCTGTTGTCCTGACCGTGTCACCATCATACGACAAATAAATAGTGGCGGAACCTGCTGGCGGTGATAAGTAATTGGGTTCACGTAGAGGGTGTAGGACGTGTATGCATGGGGTGTGCATGTATAGGTGTAGGATACGCGTTGAATGTGCCCACCTAGGTATATGGATTTGGGAATCCAAGGGCGGAGAGGCTTACCATACAAAATGCATGAGTATCAAATTTTTTTACTCTCCCCTATAGGAAAATAGATTTACCAATTTTTTTTTTCTTGTTTTTTTTTTTCTCGCTCCCCCTCCGCCTTGGGTATTGGTACTGTTAACTACCCCCAGGAAGCACCCACGTTTCTTGTAGCCAAACATATGGTGCTTTTTGTTTCTGTCTGGGGCTCCCTTTTTTTTTTTTTTTTTTAGGGTGCAGAAATAGTTTGATTAAATCCTCATATATATTGTTGATTGTAACAAAAGTTGGTCTTTCTCTCGGGTCCTACTATGGGGCCTTCCCTGTGTCTATTCACTTCTCCCTCGTAGGTATACCAGCCCTCTGGTAGCGATTGGTTTGAGATATGTTCCCCCCCCCCCTTGTTTTTTGTGGTGTGCTATACTTTTTGTGGAGCATACTATATATTTTTTTTCGCTTAAGATTTGGTATCTGACCAGGATCAGATCCAAAGAGAGAGTTATCTCTCTCATCGTCTTGTTTTCATCTTTTCCTTCCCCCTCCTTTCTGTTTTTTTTTTTTGTTTGTTTGTTTTTTTTTGTTTTTGTCTTTTTTTTTTTTTTTCTCTTTTCTTCGCAAGCCAGCAAATGGCAACCAAACAATCCTCGCCATCCTCACTGAGACTCTGCTCATATAATGTTAAGGGTATCAATAAACAATCAAAAAGAGGCCAAATTCTATATGCTCTACATAAAGCTAGGGTAGATATTATACTCTTTCAAGGGACCCATTTTAAAGCAAATTGCATTCCAGCATGCTCGCGAAGATACTATTCAAATTGGTTTCATAGTACCTTGTCCTCATCCAAGAGTAGGGGAGTTTCCATCGCTGTCCGTAAACGTTTACCAATATTGGCCTTGGGGCATGTAACTGACTCCAATGGCCGGTATCTCTTTCTTAAATTTAGGCTGTGGAATAGAGTTTTTACAATCGCCAATTTCTATATTCCTAATTATGATCAAATAACGGCAATTATACAATATCTTCACCTCTTGACAGAATTTGCAGAGGGCACAATCCTTGTAGGAGGAGATTTTATTATGGCACTAAAACCCCAATTGGACACCTCCTCTCAGTGATCAAATATCTCTTACAGTTGGTTGAGAGCTCTTAAAAGAGAGTTGTTTGGACACCGATTGCTGGATCTATTTCGTACTTTAAACCCTAAAAAGTGGGATTATACATACTATTCCTCAGATCACCAATCCTATAGTAGGCTAGATTATTTTTTCATGGGATCACAGTTATTGGAATGGAATACAATTATGGACATTGGGTCTTTCATCTGGTCTGATCACTCACCTCCTTTTTTGACAATACAACCTCCCCAGACCCCACGGTCCGATTGGTCATGGCGTTTAAATAAAGCCCTTATGTTAGACCCATTATGTCATCAGGCAATTCTGGCAGCGATTAAGAATTTTATCGCTGACCATGAACACGACGAGACCCCATTACCTATACAATGGGACTGTTTATTCAACATGGAGCCCACTTAAAAAATGAAAGATCAGCAACTATACAAGAGGATTTGTCAAGGCTTCGGGCTTTGGAGATCACACATAAAAAGACCCCAACCCCGGAGCTATTGGCTGATATATCTTTGGTACGGTCATCTTTACTACAGTCTTTAGAGGTTTCTCACTGCAAAAGTCAATCTAGATGGTCTGGGAAAGTATCGGTATGGAGACCACTTGCAAGGTCTTTGCATCCCCGATCCTCAGCGACTTTTATACCTAGCATCGCATTACCATCTGGGGAAATTACTTCAGATCCAATCCCTCTTCAAAAGGCATTTTGTGATTATTTCACAGCTTTGTACAATCTTCCTCCCCCACCATCATGTGACTTAGATTCTCTTGGCCATCGTATACAGGAGTATGTGTCTGAAACTACTATCCCAATATTAGACGAAGATAGCAGGAATTCTTTGGATTCCCCTTTTCTACTTGAGGAATTATTGGAAGTGATTACCAATATACCATTGGGTAAAAGTCCCGGTCCCGATGGTTTTACATTAAAATTCTATAAGGATTACATTACACCGTTCATGCTTCGGGTGTTTAATAGCATATCTGATATTAATGGGTTTACACCCCAGACATTAGAGGCGCACATCACATTACTTCCTAAACCTGATAAGGATTTAAACTTGTGTTCTAGCTATCGCCCGATATTGTTAATTGGGGTAGATATTAAGATTGCCTCACGTCTTCAATCCCATATTCCAAATCCTATGGAATGCCCTACCCCAATCTGTCCACTTATCTCCTACTTTATTAGCTTTCAGACAATCCCTGAAAACCCTTCTCTTCAGAGAAGCCTATCCTACCCACACCTAACTGTATTTTCATTTTTTCCATCAGCTCATCCCCCACAGTTATTACCTTTTTGTTTCCACTTGACCCCCCCTTCTAGATTGTAAGCTCCAACGAGCAGGGCCCTCTGATCCCTCCTGTATTGATGTGTATTGTAAGTGTACTGTCTGCCCCATGTTGTAAAGCCCTGCGCAAACTGTTGGCGCTATATAAATCCTGTATAATAATAATAATAATAATAATACTACAGATCAAGTTGGGTTTGTGCAGGGGAGAGAAGCACGTGACAACACGCTTCAATCCCTTTTACTCATCGACCATACCCAGTCAGTAAAAATACCAGCTTGCCTTCTCTCTGTAGATGCAGAAAAGGCATTTGATCGTGTTGGGTGGCCATTTGTGGAATAAACTCAGATTCAAATAGGACTAGGACCAATTCTGTTAAGGAAAATTATGGTACTCTATACCAAGCCAAGAGCAAGAATACATATTAACCAATCGCTATCTCCTAACTTTCCTATTCAAAATTGTACATGTCAGGGATGTCTGCTGTCTCCCCTCCTGTTCGTTCTAGTAATGGAACATCTGGTAACATCTGGTAACTGCTCTTAGACAAAACCCTTGTATCACAGGCATACCATTAGACGGGCAGGAGGTGAAGTTGGCAGTATTTGCGGATGATCTTTTATTTTACATCACTAACCCACATGTCTCCATGCCATCTATTCTATATGAATTTCAGCGTTTTGGAGCTCTGAGCAATGTCAAAGTAAATTTGTCCAAATCAGAAATACTTAATGTTTCTCTAATGTTGTCCATCAAGTTCAAGCTCTTGGGAATAATTTCCCATTTAAGATTTGTACCTTAACACTTCAATACTTGGGTATAAAAATTCCACAAGATCTCACTAAGCTATATATAGAAAATTATTACCCTCTTATGCAGTGTACAATACAGGACCTTAAGAAGCACAATCGAGCCCATTATTCATGGTTTGGGAGGATTAATATTTTCATCACCTCTTCCTTAACCGAGAAGTAGTGTGGCTTGACCACGATATCTCTGGGAAGGCCATCTTTCCTCGGGGGTACTAATGTCCTGTGTGCGTGGTCAATTTCTAACTTGGAGGAATATCAGGGATAAGTTGCTTAATGAAGTCTTGAACCACCGTCGTGGAGTCGGTTATAGATTCTGGGAGTCCTCTAAGTCTAAAGTTTTCCCTTCTGGACCTGTTTTCAAGGTCGTCAATGCGTGAGAGAGCAATGTCCAGTTGATCCTGTAGGACCTGTATGTAGTTAGAGTTCTGTCTGGTTTTAGAAATGGTCTGGTCAAGTTTATCTTCAATTGCCTCCATTCAGGAGCCCAGGGCCTGGAAGTCCTCCCTAATATCGCCAGTTATTTTGGCTGCAGTTTGAGCCAGACCCCTATCCAGCAGGGCTGATAACTGGGAGAAGAGGTCAGGGGCTGTGAGGATAGTGTGGGCTGGAGCGATCGTCATCTCAGGCCCTGTTGAAATGTGAGGGGAGGGAGGCTGTGAGGGGGGTGTCATGGGCTGCTCCATAAGGTGCTCTGAGTGAACCGTGGACTGTGCCAGAAGTTGAGGGGTACTCACTGGGGTCCCAGAAGGGAGAGAGCGGGTCACTGCAGCATAGGATAGCTTGTCTCCTGGGCTCTCTGCAGCAGTCTGTGTACCTTGCAGCATGGCGCCCGCCATCTTGGATTCGGCCCGATCCACCGAGGCTCTGAACAGTGTCTCTAGGTCCCTCCTGGACGATCCGACAGGCATGGATTTGTTCCCCAGCACTTCCTATCGGCTTTAAGGTGGGTATTGTGGTTCCCGGGGTCCCGGTTCCCCCGCTATGTGCGCCGGGTGGTCAGGGCAGTACGGAGCTCCGGGCTTAAGTGGCCATCTTGGAGGAGTCCGCGCATGCGCCTTTGACGGGAGGATTAATATTTTAAAAATGGATATAATACAGCGCTTTCTCTATCTTTTCCAAACCATATCTATAGTGGTCCCCCGTTCCTTTTTTACTACTCTACAATCTACCTTTACAAGGTTTATCTGGGGATCCAATAGACCTAAATTTCAAAGGAGAATTTTAGCTCTCCCTAAAGCAAAGGAGGGCACAGGGGCACCCGACTTATATTACTACCATGCTGCAGCGGTGTTAACTAGATTAGTAAACTGGTTCCATCATTCCCATCTTAAACAATGGGTACACATAGAACAGTCAATTGCTCATTTGGATCCCCAGGCGCTTCCATGGCTAGATATCTCTGCCCGGGGTCCACCTTCCTCTCTGTCTTTCCTTACAGCACATTTATTGCGTACCTGGGATAAATTACAAACCCAGTTAGGACTTTCCCCTAAAGTGGGATTAATGACACCCCTGTTTGGTAACCCAGGGTTCTCCCCGGCAACAGCACGGAGACATTTTCTGATATGGAGTAAGACATCAAATCATTGTATATCCCAAATTTTTTGTCAAGGAGATCTCCCATTGCTATCAGATTTGATCCCCATTCAGCAGCAATCAATAAAACACTGGCTGGAATATCGGCAATTAACGTCTTTTCTTTCTTCCTTTCATTCTTTAGAAGTGTTTAATAGAGAGCCAGATACCTTTGAGTCTCTTCTGCTACAAGAAACTGTACCAAAACATATTCTGTCTGTAGTGTATAGGGTTCTTATTCTTCGATCCTATTTATGTCTCCCAGAGTTTACAAATAAGTGGAATATGGACTTGAATGTCCAAATTAAACCAGAGGAATGGGAAAAAGTGTTTATCCTTACACATAGTATGTTGTTAGCAAATAAGACACACGAGACAAATTTTAAGCTTCTCTCTCGGTGGTATAGATGTCCGCTGTTGATTCACTGGATATATCCAAATGTCTCAGACCTGTGTTGGCGTTGTCATTTTGCCAAAGGTTCGTTATTACATATTTGGTGGGAATGTCCTTCTGTACAGAATTTTTGGGATATGATACTCCAGCTTCATACTCATGCAACTGGGGTAACTATTCCCAACATGCCACAAATTACTTTACTATCTAACCTACCCGGCTCATACAAAAGCATTAAAAAAGGCCTTTTGATACACTGGTTGACAGCTGCAAGGGCAGTAATACCGCACCACTGGCAGTCGGTGCATGCTCCATTGTTGATTGAGTGGGTTTCAGAGATGAACCATATTGAGAGTATGGAGACTCTTCTGTCACAGGGGTTGGACACCTATGAACAATGTTGTCAAATTTGACTCCCGTGGAAGGTGCTAAGGGAATCCCTTGAACTACGGAATCTGTATATGGCTTGGAGGTAGGATATGAAATTGGAGCAGAGTCGGGTTTGAGTGAGGCGAGTCGGGTTTGAGTAGCTATTTCGGGTAGTTTTATTTATTTTGAGTATTGTTTCCCCCCCCCCTTTTTTTTTTTTTTTTTTTAGTTCTTTCTCTTCATTTTTTTCCTCTCTTTTTGTGTTGTGTGTGTGTGAGTGTGTGTGTTTAGTGCAATATATTTAACATTACTGTGGGAGATGAAGAAAGGGAGCAGGAAATTATATATTTTATTTTATTTAATTGGATGAAGGAAGATAAGGCAGGGATATTCCTATTAGGGTTTAAGGATGTGTGATCTTGGGCGGTGTTGGCGGGCCTTGGTTCCCCGGATGTTTTGGGGTGGCACCTCCCTTGATGTGCAACTACCTCGTAGAGTACGGGGGTGGTGGTGGGGTGAGGCCGGGACGTCTGGGGTTCCGAGTCCGCCATCATGGGTCTGGAGTATCACCATGGGTTCTCTTTTCCTTGTTTATCTTATTCTATTTTTTCTCTTGTTTCAGAGACCCCTGCAGTATGTTGGTATATGTTTATGTTTTATGTTTTATATATTATAATGTGGTATGTTTTTTATTGGTACCTATTGGATGAAATGTTTGTCTTTCTTTTTCTTTTTTTGTTATGTAAATTTAAAATTTTCTTTTCAATAAAATTGGAATTGAAACAAACTGTGATAGGAGATCTGCCTCCCCCTCCTCCCTCTGGTATGGGGGCCTATAACATACTCCCAGTATTACTTTCCCCTTGGTTTCCTCCCTTTGAAGCTCTACCCATAAGGATCCTATCTCCTCCTTTGCTCCATTTGTGTTGTCATCCCTCACATTCACTTGTACACCTGTCATAAACCAGATGTGAGCAGAACTGTTTTACTGCGACAGAGTGAACCAGACATAAATAGTTGAAAGTAAGTTTATTAAGGAAAATGCATATGTGAACACACCACCAATACAGAGTGAACAACCAAACAATCAGTGATATAAAACCAACCAGCATATGTAGCAAGAGGGAGTACCAGAATCGTAGTTAAGCCAGGCCGGGGTCATAAACAGGGAATAAGTAGCTGGGAAGGGAGATAAACAGGACAAGAGAGGATGGATGGATCACAGGAGGGACGGGTCAGGTACAAGGCTCAGAGTCCAGGGTCCAGGATTCAGGTAATGGACAGGAAACAGGATCAACAGGTTCCAGGAATCAGGCTTCAAGTTCAGGCTTCAGGTTCAGGAATCAGAGTAACAGGATACAGGTCAGGGCTCAAGGAACAATACCAGGGCAACATAAGTGTGCAATTGCCAGGTATTTATACTACAGTCTGCTAATTAAAGTCAGGTGACACCTGTCTGCAGAGGGGAATACCTGCTCCATACTGCCAGGATTCCTCCGCTGGTGGATGCCAGTACTGCGGCCCAAAGGTGATAGAATACTTGCAGAAAAGAGCTCTTCTGACAGCTCCGAACTGCCAGGAGACACCTGCTGGTGGACTTCAGTACTGCATGCCAAATGATCAATATCACCAGCGGAGGAGACCTTTCCTGACAACACCATTCTTGATATACAGGCATACCCCTCCCCCTTTTTTTACCCTCCCTATCTCTACGACATAGGGAATACCCTTGAATGGTTGCCAGCCAATCATGAGAGCTGTTGAACCAAGTCTCTGAAATTAAATCTAAATCCTTCTCATATAACAGCAGCTCAAGTTCACCCATCTTGTCCACCAGACTCCTGGCATTAGTGAACAAGCCATGTAGTTTTGCCCGGTCACATACTATCTATTTTTTGGTTGTTCTGAGGTTGCAATTTGGACTTGTTCATTTACTTACCTCGGGTTTAAGTGCTTTAGTCAACTTACCACCAATGCCCGCAATACTACCCTCTGAAATTTTTTCCACACTGACTATCTCTACATCTGGACCCTCCCCCCGTTGTCTGGTTTAAAAGCCCCTCTAACTTTTCAGCGATCTTCTCTCCCAGCCCAGCTGTACCTTCCCCATTTAGGTGCAGTCCGTCCCTGCTTAAGAGCCGGTAACCGACTTAGAAGTCAGCCCAGTTCTCCAGGAAGGCGAAACCCTCCTTTCTACACCAACGCCCCAGCCACTTCTTTACTTCCCTAATCTCCCGCTGCCTTTATGGTGTGGCTCGAGGTACCGGTAGTATTTATACTAATACCACCTTGGAGGTCCTATTCCTCAAAATAATTTTTTAGGACACTCCATCTTCCTCTGACTTTGTCATTGGTGCCAACGTGCACCATGATAGCTGGGTCTTCCCCAGCCCCTCCCAGTAATCTGTCCACCAGATCCATGATGTGCCGAACCCAAGTGCCCCAGTAAACAACATACAGTTCAGCACTTCACGTCTTTGTGACAAATTGCCCTCTCTGTCCTTCTAATAATTGTGTCCCCTACCACCAGAATCTGTCTTTCCTTTCCCTTGGCTTCACCCCCCGCCCTCACGGGAGGAGTTTTTCCCCTGGCAGCTAGGGGCGTCACTCTGCTCCAGCAATGCTGGTCCCTGACTATAATCCTCAATTACAAGCAACAGGGCATACTTATTGGGATGTTTCAGCCCAGGATCGGCCTCACTGGCTCTTTCCCCTCTACTCATCCTGACTGTCACCCATCTGCTCTGCTCTGGTGCTTGCACCTCTTTGTCTCCACCCACCTCTGTCCTGGCCCCTGCTGGCACCTGCCAGGTATGATCCCAACTCTCCTTAAGTATGGAGAGTCTTCTCAGTGTTGACAGTTGCTTCCCTAGATTCAGGACCTAGGCTTCCAGGGAAACGATGTGCTTACATTTTGCGCAGCAGCATTTGCCCTCAATAGGATGATCAAGGAACGCATACATGCCGCAAGATGTACACTGAGTCATTGTAGTCATTGTCATTGTACCCACTAACTTAACGGGGATTGGGAATTATGTTCTGTCCAATTAACTAACAACTAGCTTCCTGACACTAATACTCAACAGCACACTGGTACCCACAGCACTCGGGTACTCACAGCACTCGGGTACTCACAACGCTAGGGTACTAACAACGCTTGGGTACTCTTAGCACACGGATACTCACAGCACACCTGTACTCACAGCACACGGGTACTCACAGCACTCGGGTACTCATAGCATTTGGGTACTCACAGCAAACGTGCACTCACAGCACACGCATACATGCCGCAAGATGTACACTGAGTCATTGTAGTCATTGTCATTGTACCCACTAACTTAACGGGGATTGGGAATTATGTTCTGTCCAATTAACTAACAACTAGCTTCCTGACACTAATACTCAACAGCACACTGGTACCCACAGCACTCGGGTACTCACAGCACTCGGGTACTCACAACGTTAGGGTACTCGCAACTAGGGATGAGCTTCGAGTTCGAGTCGAACTCATGTTCTACTCGAACATTGGCTGTTCGCAAGTTCGCCGAACAGCGAACAATTTGGGGTGTTCGCGGCAAATTCGAATGCCGCGGAACACCCTTTAAAAGTCTATGGGAGAAATCAAAAGTGCTAATTTTAAAGGCTTATATGCAAGTTATTGTCATAAAAAGTGTTTGGGGACCCGGGTCCTGCCCCAGGGGACATGGATCAATGCAAAAAAAAGTTTTAAAAACGGACGTTTTTTCAGGAGCAGTGATTTTATTAATGCTTAAAGTCAAACAATAAAAGTGTAATATCCCTTTAAATTTCGTACCTGGGGGGTGTCTATAGTATGCCTGTAAAGGGGCGCATGTTTCCTGTGTTTAGAACAGTCTGACAGCAAAATGACATTTGGAA
Organism: Lithobates septentrionalis; assembly: GCA_037952835.1. Taxonomy (NCBI): domain Eukaryota; kingdom Metazoa; phylum Chordata; class Amphibia; order Anura; family Ranidae; genus Lithobates; species Lithobates septentrionalis. Next base: position 3,236,914 of record JBBDGP010001328.1, on the reverse strand, counting down.
GGAAAAAACTCATTTAAAACTACCCGCGGCTATTGCATTGCCGACAATACACATAGAAGTTCATTGATAAAAACGGCATGGGAATTCCCCACAGGGCAACCCCGAACCAAAATAATAAAAAAAAAATGATGTGGGGGTCCCCCTAAATTCCATACAAGGCCCTTCAGGTCTGGTATGGATATTAAGGGGAACCCCAGCCAAAATTTAAAAAAAAAATTGACGTGGGGTTCCCCCTAAATTCCATACCAGACCCTTCAGGTCTGGTATGGATTTTAAGGGGAACCCCGCGCCAAAAAAAAAAAAAAAAAAACGGCGTGGGGTCCCCCTAAAAATCCATACCAGACCCTTATCCGAGCACGCAACCTGGCAGGCCGCAGGAAAAGAGGGGGGGACGAGAGTGCGGCCCCCCCCCCCTCCTGAACCGTACCAGGCCACATGCCCTCAACATTGGGAGGGTGCTTTGGGGTAGCCCCCCAAAACACCTTGTCCCCATGTTGATGAAGACAAGGGCCTCATCCCCACAACCGTGGCCGGTGGTTGTGGGGGTCTGCGGGCGGGGGGCTTATCGGAATCTGGAAGCCCCCTTTAACAAGGGGACCCCCAGATCCCGGCCCCCCCCTGTGTGAAATGGTAAGGGGGTACTTACCCCTACCATTTCACTAAAAAACTGTCAAAAATGTTAAAAATGACAAGAGACAGTTTTTGACAATTCCTTTATTTAAATGCTTCTTCTTTCTTCCTTCATCTTCTTCTTCTTCTGGTTCTTCTGGCTCTTCTGGTTCTTCCTCCGGCGTTCTCGTCCAGCATCTCCTCCGCGGCGTCTTCTATCTTCTTCTCCTCGGGCCGCTCCGCACCCATGGCATGAGGGGGGAGGCTCCCGCTCTTCTCTTCATCTTCTTCTTCATCTTCATCTTCTTCTTCATCTTCTTCTTCTTCTTCTTCTTCTCTTCTTCATCTCTTCTTCCTTCTTCATTTCTTCTGCGGGCCGCTCCGCATCCATGCATGGAGGGAGGCTCCCGCTGTGTGACGGCGTCTCTTCGTCTGACGGTTCTTAAATAACGGGGGGCGGGGCCATCCGGTGACCCCGCCCCCTCTGACGCACGGTGAATTGACGGGACTTCCCTGTGACGTCACGGGGAATGCCACAGGGAAGTCCCGTCATGTCCCGTGCGTCAGAGGGGGGCGGGGTCACCGGGTGGCCCCGCCCCCCGTTATTTAAGAACCGTCAGACGAAGAGACGCCGTCACACAGCGGGAGCCTCCCTCCATGCATGGATGCGGAGCGGCCCGCAGAAGAAATGAAGAAGGAAGAAGAAGAAGGAAGAAGAAGAAGAAAGAAGAAGAAGAAAGAAGAAGAAGAAAGAAGAAGAAGAAAGAAGAAAGAAGAAGAAAGAAGAAAGAAGAAAGAAGAAAGAAGAAAGAAGAAAGAAGAAAGAAGAACGGGAGCCTCCCCCCTCATGCCATGGGTGCGGAGCGGCCCGAGGAGAAGAAGATAGAAGACGCCGCGGAGGAGATGCTGGACGAGAACGCCGGAGGAAGAGCCAGAAGAAGAAGATGAAGGAAGAAAGAAGAAGCATTTAAATAAAGGAATTGTCAAAAACTGTCTCTTGTCATTTTTAACATTTTTGACAGTTTTTTAGTGAAATGGTAGGGGTAAGTACCCCCTTACCATTTCACACAGGGGGGGGGGCCGGGATCTGGGGGTCCCCTTGTTAAAGGGGGCTTCCAGATTCCGATAAGCCCCCCGCCCGCAGACCCCCACAACCACCGGCCACGGTTGTGGGGATGAGGCCCTTGTCTTCATCAACATGGGGACAAGGTGCTTTGGGGGGCTACCCCAAAGCACCCTCCCAATGTTGAGGGCATGTGGCCTGGTATGGTTCAGGAGGGGGGGGGGCCGCACTCTCATCCCCCCCTCTTTTCCTGCGGCCTGCCAGGTTGCGTGCTCGGATAAGGGTCTGGTATGGATTTTTAGGGGGACCCCACGCCGTTTTTTTTTTTTTTTTGGGCGCGGGGTTCCCCTTAAAATCCATACCAGACCTGAAGGGTCTGGTATGGAATTTAGGGGGAACCCCACGTCAATTTTTTTTTTAAATTTTGGCTGGGGTTCCCCTTAATATCCATACCAGACCTGAAGGGCCTTGTATGGAATTTAGGGGGACTCCCACATCATTTTTTTTTTAAATTTTGGTTCGGGGTTGCCCTGTGGGGAATTCCCATGCCGTTTTTATCAATGAACTTCTATGTGTATTGTCGGCAATGCAATAGCCGCGGTAGTTTTAAATGAGTTTTTTCCTTCAAAATGTCATTTTGCTGTCAGACTGTTCTAAACACGGGAAACATGCGCCCCTTTACAGGCATACTATAGACACCCCCCAGGTATGAAATTTAAAGGGATATTACACTTTTATTGTTTGACTTTAAGCATTATTAAAATCACTGCTCCTGAAAAAACGGCCGTTTTTAAAACTTTTTTTTGCATTGATCTATGTCCCCTGGGGCAGGACCCAGGTCCCCAAACACTTTTATTGACAATAACTTGCATATTAGCCTTTAAAATTAGCACTTTTGATTATTCATGTTCGTGTCCCATAGACTTTAACGGTGTTCGCGTGTTCGAACGAATTTTTTTCCTGTTCGCATGTTCTGGTGCGAACCGAACAGGGGGGTGTTCGGCTCATCCCTACTCGCAACGCTTGGGTACTGACAACGCTTGGGTACTTTTAGCACACGGATACTCACAGCACACGGGTACTCACAGCACTCAGGTACTCATAGCATTTGGGTACTCACAGCAAACGTGCACTCACAGCACACGGGTACTCACAGCACATGGGTGATATAATTGGCCGATTTTTGTATAATGTTGTATTGGAGTGCCATGTTGACCAGAAATTTAGTTGAATTGTCCAAGTCAACTGAATTTTAACATAGCAAGGGGACAGCTGAAGACCCTTTGATGTGTTAATCTTATGCAAGTCTACCTAGGTGTGAGGTATGGCCTGTTAACCTAATTGAACATTTCAAAGGGTGTTAAGGGGGTATCTGTTAATCTAATCTAATTACACATATCTAAGGGGACTTGTTGATGTTGATATGCGAGAGTGCAAATTGGGGCGGTTTATGACTGCAGCTGTTCAGGGCTGGGGGTTGTTGTCTGTCTGAAAGACTAAAGTATATCAAAGGCCTGAATTGAGACGGCCAATCAAATTGCTCAGCCATTCAATGTCTAGTGAATATAACATGGCGTTCAGTCTATAGTTTATATAGTTTTGTCTGTGTATGACTATGAAGGCGCAAATCTAGAGAAAATGGGACTCTGAATTATATACTCTGTCGGATTTTTTGTCATCTGTGGACTTTGGACTTTGTTCTGTGTTGGAAGTCAATAAAGTGCATCTCTCTGGAAGAATTGGGTTGCTGCAGAAGAGTACTTACAAATTAATTATCATACCCACGATACTACTATACTACTACACATATTATATCACTACAATGGGTACTCACAGCACACAGGTACTCACAACGATACACAAGTACTCAATGATACTCAGTCACTTAGTAGTACTCAGCAATACACAGTTACCCAACAGTACTCAGTTATACCGTAATAATCAGATTACTCTCAGTATTCAATATACAGTTACTCCACAATACTCAGTTACTCCACAATACTCAGTTACCCAACAATATACAACAATAATGCCACAATACTCAGTTACCCCACAATACTCAGTTACTCCACAATACTCAGTTACTCCACAATACTCAGATTACTCACAGTACTCAACAATACAGAGTCCACACCACACACAGTTAGTCAGTCTTTTTTGTTAGTTGTGACCACTCTGCTCCTGCTCAAACGCCCCTGCAATCTGACACTTGCAGGGCTTGTCAGCCTGCCTGTTACTGCTCCCGTTGCTCCCCTGGTCTGCCTGTCACTCTCCCCCTTCGGTCCGTGGCACACTTACCTGTCGCTTCTCCCGGTTAGACCTGTCACCTCACGGTCTCATCGGTCTCCCGGTCTTGCCACCTCTGATGTAGTCTATGGGGTGGTGCTGGCACTGTCCTTAAGTCACTCCAGCTCCCGATCGCCTGCACCTACCGCTGCTCTCAGACCCCCGGTTCACCCGCTGCCACCTCTCCTGGTATAAAGCGGGGGGGGTTTGGTCCGATCCACGGCTCACACACACACAAACACACATAACTTTTCTCCATTGTTGCTCAATTTGGAGAGAATATAAATACCACATACTTTTCTGTACGATGAACATGTGACTAACTCCCCTTCCTCCTATATGACAATACTCATGCTTGACTGTGCAAATGCTATAGTCAGGACTTCGAGCTTACACTGGGCTTCCTCTTTGCTCCAGTACATATGTGTAAATTGAGCATTTAGAAAGGAACTTCACTTGTGTTTCTTAAAATAAAAAGTCAGCAGCTACACATACTGTAGCTAATGACTTTTAACAAACAGGTAGTTACTAGCCCATGCAGGGTTTCAGAACCTCATTGCTGCCATCTTGGATGTGGAAGCTGGTTGTGACTTTCTAATGTCTCATGGGTGTATCCCCATTGTGCATGTGCAATATTGTGCAGCTTTCTGAGACTTTTCCTGAAGCCTCTTGGGATCTGTGATGTGACCTAACTGGCTTTCATCCTCTCCTAGGCGAAGGGTGAGAAAGTGGGAGCAGGTACCTGCATAAAAAAGAGTACCTGCTCCCTAAAAAAAAGTTGAAATTTATTTAGGGACTAGAGGCGAGAAGATGATAAGCAGCACAGTTTGTTGGTGATGGTCTGCTGTAATTTGTCAACTATTTAAATGCACACATGATCTTGAAAACAACACGCCCTGTCTAATGAAGAAGTTATAAAAAAAATAGTTTAATTATGTTAAAAAATCTATTTTTGCTGGTGTTTTAGTCAAGAAAATTTCATTTTCTGTTATAATTTTCTTTTAATCAAGTTAATTACCCACTGAGACAAGATAACACTGTGCCTGCTAAAGATAATACAGATAACGTCTGAAACCAAATGTTTAGGAAGCTAATTAGAATTTTCTGAATATAAGTGGCACATATCTACTAGATTGTAGTTTTTCTCTCCTTTTTTTTTTGCTTTAAAGTGTCAGGCAATTAACTTACAGCAAAAGTGATACTCTGTATTTAATTAAGCAAAGCATAGTAAAAGGAAGCTTAGATATCTTAGGAGTGTAATGTAGATTGTATAATGAGCAGACCTAGAGAATTAAGTCACTGAATTGGAAAAGTCTTTATTTTAAACTTTTATCTAAAATAAAAACCTATAAATATGTTGGAGTCTACTGGCTGTTTGGCTGTCAAATAAATCCCGTGTCTTCAATAGTGAGTGCTAATCTTAATCTGATTTAAAGACTATTGAAGCTAGAGACAGCCTAGTAACTTTTAAGGAAAAAATAAATAAATGCAGATATTTTTGCAGGTAAAAAAATCAGCATTTATTATTTTTGTTGCAGGAGCCTGGAAAGCATTGCACTAGCGATAAGCAGATCGCTGATGCCATGCAGGTCTCCTGCACACTGTCAGTGTGTCAGCTTACCAGTACATCACATATGGGTAAGCCCATACTCCCTAATAGGAAGGCTCAATGAACTACTACAGCTCTCCACAGCGCTGTGGTAGTTCATTGAGAACTACAAGCCGACAGCCTCTAAGGATGTTGGGGCTTGTAGTTCATTCAGACTCACAGAGCTGTGGTCCTGAATGATGCGGCTGTGTGGGCTGAGCCTCGCACGGCTGCGCTGTTTTCAAATAATGGCAGCTAGTGCAGGGAACTTGCCATTTATACATGTAAAGGAAGATTCATCTGCAGTAATTTGTTGAATGTCACATTCACTGCTTTGAAAATACTGTACATCCCCTAGTCTGTGTTTTTACCTATTTTGAGAGCCTGTGGTCATTCTGTGTTCAAGTTGCTCTACTCCACATTGTTGGTTGGAAGAGATTCTGCTTAGAATATACAGGAAAGAAAGAGGCTAGAGAAGTGTAGAAGATGTGCTTCTAATTATAGTTCATATACTGTTAAGTGGAATCTGTGAAATCCCCCTGGTGAAGACACATGACCCTGTGTCGAACAAGCGTAGGGAAAGGGCCAGGACAGAGCACGGAGCCTTTCACTCCACTGAGATGCAATGCACAGCTTATCCCTCCTGACAGGCAAACTTTGGAGACTATTATCAGATTGGTGCACTCACGCACCTTGCAAATGTGAGTACCCTAATGTAGGGTGCTTTTATCCTAATAAATATTTATAAACAATATCACACTATCCAGTTTTTCTTTTCCTTTATTAACTGTGGAGTTGCTGCTGAAAACTGTGTATCTGGATTCCATCACTGAGCCGTGGGATGGCTCATAAGCATGTTTAGACTCAGTCTCACAGCTGGGTCGCATGCTCTAAGGTGAGCGGCTGTCCCCGGGGGGGTCACTGGATGGCACTTGAGCATGGAATTCTGAGCACTAAGCCCTAAGATTAATGCACGCACATTGGATTTTTTATGAACTGTTTTTATGGACTTTATGCGCATTTCTTTCATATATTGGACTTTAATAATCATGTACCACATCCTGGATTTGATATTCACACTCATTGTGTGGCACTTGGCACTTTGTTGTATTTTGCACTTATCACTGTGATATATTTATTTATATATATATTTTTTTTCCACGGTAAATTTCAGACTATATAAATGATTTTTTTGTCCATTATATATACAGGTAGTAGTTTAGTAATCGCTACTCTCATTCTAATGGTATACATCTAGTATATTATTTACACATTGAACTTTAAAATCACTTGTTTTTTTATATATATCCTATGTGCCTTGCTGTGGCTGGATAAGCCGCTTATGTGATATTTTCAGTATACCTCATATGCATTAATAATCTCCAGATTGATATTTTCACCTTAGGGCAGCGTATCTTTTGTATACATTGTATTGCACGGCATATGAAACGCGTTCTGCGCAGGCAGCTAGGTGATTTCCACATTTGAGGCAATATACCATTGTGGCTCGCAAAATCCCCTTTTATCTATCAAATTTACTATAGTTCCCTGAAACTAAATAGCGCCCAAACCCTTACTCTGCTAAAACCTGGAGTAGTGCACATGGGAATAATGTTTAGAGCATGATATAATTGCCTAAATGGTACTGAAATATGCGGTATATTATTTAAAGATAATCTGCTTTTAAACTGTGTGAAAAAGTAATTTTTACACTGAAATATCTTTAAAAGTCTGAGAAGTGAAAAATTCCCCGTTTTGGACAACTAGGTGCCAACACAACTGAGCATGCTCAGACCTGAAAATAGCTCTCATTTTAACTCAAGTGTCTTTTTTACCTGGCTCTATAGTAAACACCAAAATGAGAGCTAATTAGAGAGCATTTTTTTGAAGCAAAAATCTGCTCTATTCTAGTCCAAGTCAAGTTTCAGCCATTGATTCTAATGGAACAATTCTAACTTTCACAAAAAGAACCTTTTAATGTTGAGATGAAATGTATCTTTCTCTGAAATAAATTTTCCTTTGCAACATCGTTGCTTCTACTTAAAATATATAGTTTTTAAGAATACTAGAATGTGGAATGTTTTGATGTTTTGGTAAAATATATTTTTCTCTGTCACTTTCACTTGTTACTCTCCATCTCACAACATTCTTTACCCAAACTCACACAGGTGTCTTTATAATCCACAAACAATACCATTGCTGATGCAAATTTAAAATGAATCACAATTTTTTGTGCTTTTTATGATTTCCAAATATTCATAATTTGAGCCCAAAAAATACAGTGATACAGTAGGTGACCGCGATATTGTGTCAATCTCGCCGCGATTTGACACCTGCGAGCCCCGTCGCAGGAGCCAGCGCCGAGATGGCTCACTCATCGGGAAAAACTAGTGCTGACAGCTGTCTGGTATGAATCCTGAGGCGGGAACACCGCGCCAAATTTTAAATGAAAAAACCGGCGTGGGTTCCCCCCCAGGGGCATACTAGGCCCTTAGGTCTGGCATGGATTGTAAGGGGAACCCCCTACGCTGAAAAATCGGCGTGGGGGTCCCCCCCAAATCCATACCAGACCCTTATATGAGCATGCAGCCCGGCCGGTCAGGAGAGGGGGTGGGGACGAGCGAGCGCCCCCCCCCCTCCTGAGCCGTACCAGGCCGCATGGCCTCAACATGGGGGGGTGGGTGCCTTGGGGGAGGGGGGTGCCCTGCGGGGGCCCCCCACCCCAAAGCACCTTGTCCCCATGTTGATGAGGACAAGGGCCTCTTCCCGACAACCCTGGCCGTTGGTTGTCGGGGTCTGCGGGCGGGGGGCTTATCGGAATCCGGGAGCCCCCTTTAATAAGGGGACCCCCAGATCCCGGCCCCCCACCCTGTGTGAATGAGTTTGGGGTACATGGTACCCCTACCCATTCACCTGGGGAAAAGTGTCAATATAAAAAAAACACAGTACACAGGTTTTTAAGAGTCATTTATTAGTCAGCTCCGGGATCTTCTTCCGACTTCGGGGGGTCTCCTTCCGACTTCTCCCGGTGTTCGGCCTCTTCTCCCGGGCCCCGCCACTATCTTCTTCCAGCTCTATTGCCAGCGAGGGGCCCGGTCTGCTGCCGCTGTCTTGCCGCCGCTGTCTCGCCGCCGCTGTCTTGTCGCCGCTTCTTCTCTTCTTCTCTTCTTCCCCGATGTTAACACGACGCTCTCTCCGGCTCGAATGCTGTGTGCGAGCTGCGGAGCCATTTATATAGGCGGTGACCCCGCCCCCTTACAACGTCATTGTCCCAGCATGCGCAGGGACTCTGGGGTCACGCCCCCTTATGACGCCAGAGTCCCTGCGCATGCTGGGACAATGACGTCGTAAGGGGGTGGGGTCACCGCCTATATAAATGGCTCCGCAGCTCGCACACAGCATTCGAGCCGGAGAGAGCGTTGTGTTAACATCGGGGAAGAAGAGAAGAAGAGAAGAAGAGAAGAAGCGGCAAGACAGCGGCGGCGAGACAGCGGCGGCAAGACAGCGGCAGCAGACCGGGCCCCTCGCTGGCAATAGAGCTGGAAGAAGATAGCGGCGGGGCCCGGGAGAAGAGGCTGAACACCGGGAGAAGTCGGAAGGAGACCCCCGAAGTCGGAAGAAGATCCCGGAGCTGACTAATAAATCACTCTTAAAACCTGTGTACTGTGTTTTTTTTATATTGACACTTTTCCCCAGGTGAATGGGTAGGGGTACCATGTACCCCAAACTCATTCACACAGAGTGGGGGGCTGGGATCTGGGGGCCCCTTATTAAAGGGGGCTCCCGGATTCCGATAAGCCCCCCGCCCGCAGACCCCGACAACCAACGGCCAGGGTTGTCGGGAAGAGGCCCTTGTCCTCATCAACATGGGGACAAGGTGCTTCGGGGTGGGGGGCCCCCGCAGGGTGCCCCCCTCCCCCAAGGCACCCACCCCCCCATGTTGAGGGCATGCGGCCTGGTACGGCTCAGGGGGGGGCGCTCGCTCGTCCCCACCCCCTTTCCTGGCCAGCCGGGCTGCATGCTCAGATAAGGGTCTGGTATGGATTTGGGGGGACCCCCACGCCGATTTTTCGGCGTAGGGGGTTCCCCTTACAATCCATGCCAGACCTAAGGGCCTAGTATGCCCCTGGGGGGAACCCACGCCGTTTTTTTCATTTAAAATTTGGCGCGGTGTTCCCGCCTCAGGATTCATACCAGACAGCTGTCAGCACTGCCTGTCACTCATCGCGGAAGGAAAACAAAGTTTTCCTTTCCTGATGAGTGAGCCAGCGCGACATGCACAGTACCCTGTCGCCGAGAACCAGCGCGATGCTATCGCGCTGGAAACACAATCTCGCGGTCAGGTACTGTATGTGTACCAACATCAGAAAGCAAAATGTAATTCCCAAAAATTTGAGGTTAATATTTTACTCTCACCCACAAAAAAACACCAAATATCAAAGAATAAATCAAGAAGAATAACTCTTGAGTAATGTAATTCCATCACCTGTATTTCCAAAGAAATGTAGTATTTATGTGTTTTTATGTGTAGTTATGTGTAGGAGGTTCTCACATGTGGCAGCTCAGTGAATTAGAGGTTAGAAATTCTGCTTAGAATCCCTGAGTGTCTGGGTTCAAATCCCAACCATGTTGCTTCATGTAGAGAAGTTGTCTCATCTTCCAGGTCCTATAACTATGTTTAAATGTAGAATTTATGTGTAGGAGGGTTCCACCACCATTGTAAGTCTTTTCCAGATACACTATTTAGCCAAAAGTATTGGGACACCTGCCTTTACACACACACATGAACTTTAATGGCAGCCCAGTCTTAGTCCATAGGGTTAAAATTTGATTTGGCCCACCCTTTGCAGCTAGAACAGCTTCTGGGAAGGCTGTCCACAAGGTTTAGTGTGTCTATGGGAATGTTTGATTATTCTTCCAGAAGTGCATTTGTGAGGCCAGGCACTGATGTTGGATGAGAAGGCCTGGCTCGCAGTCTCTACTCTAGTTCAGCTAAAGGGTGTTCTATCGGGTTGAGGCCAGGACTCTGTGCAGGCCATTCAAGTTTCTCCACCCCAAACTTGCTCATCCATGTCTTTATGGACCTTGCTTTGTGCACTGGTGTGCAGTCATGTTGGAACAGGAAGGGGCTTTCCCCAAACTGTTCCCACGAAGTTGGGAGCATGAAATTGTCCAAAATGTCTTGGTATGCTGACGCCTTAAGAGTTCCCTTAACTGGAACTAAGAGGCCAAGCCCAACCCCTGAAAAACAACCCCACATCATAATCCCCCCTCCACCAAATCATTTGGACCAGTGCACAAAGCAAGGTCCATAAAGACATGGATGAGTGATTTTGGGGTGGAGGAACTTGATTGGCCTGGACAGAGTCCTGACCTCAACACAACAGAACACCTTGGGGATGAATTAGAGAGGAGACTGTAGGTCAGGCCTTCTCGTCCAACATCAGTGCCTGACCTCACAAATGCACTTGCAAGAATGGTCAAACATTCCAATAGACCCACTCCTAAACCTTGTGGACAGCCTTCCCAGAAGAGTTGAAGCTGTTATAGCTGCAAAGGGTGGGCCAAATGAGTTTTGAACCCAATACTAATACTGGGATGGCATTACAGTTCATGTGGGTTTAAAGGCAGGCGGCCCAATACTTAGGCCAATATATTGTATATTGCTTGTGACACTGAGCATGGCTATGGACTTAGGGCTGGTTCACACCACAGAGATGCAGAGAGCATGTGTGAGGCTGCCTGGTGGCTAAGTGGGTAGCAGTTCTGTCTAGCAGCACCTGGGATGTTGGTTCAATTCCCCAACATGCTAATGCTTGTGTTGAAGTGTGTATTTCTCACCACAATCCAAAGACATGCTGGCATTGTATTTGTCTCCTGTCGAAATAGGTTCTAATGTAAGAAAGTTAATTTTGGACTTTATATTGGAAGCTCATTGCAGCCAGGGACTGATGTTAATGTTTATTAGCACTAATCATGCCCAGGGACTTGGACATTTAACATTTTAGGGTTTACACTGCACAGGTACATATGCTTAGAAAACTGTTGCTTTGTTTATGTGGATGCAAATGGACTTTGATCTTTGGCCTGTAGTTGGAGATTTGATGCACATAGCCAAGGGCTAACACAGTTGAGAATAGTATTATGTGTTCTTGCTCATCAGGTGCAATCACTTTAGACATACATGAAGAGATAGATTAAAAGATACTGGTGGGCGCGTACTTCTATTTGGTGTGTCAGTCTGCTAACAATACAACCTCTCTTATATAAAGGCCTGCAGTAAGGGGGTTCGTTTGGCCTGAGAAGGTCAGGTTTTTTGCTGTGATTTGTGAGGGAGAAGGAATGATATTGTGCATATTGACAAATGCCCAACTAGGGATATTTGATGAAATTCTTGTGCATTTTTTTCAATCAAAAGTAGGTTTATGTGGCCATGCTGTCAATGTTGTGTATGTATTGTTCCTGTCTGATCATGCAAACATCGTTTGGAAGCATCTGCTGACCTTCTACCCTTTTTCATCTTGTTTAATCGTGTACACCGAAATGCAGCTTCCAGTAGAACATGGTCACCAATGAATGTATGTGTGGATTGTGGGCTGGTGGTGGGTGTTTGGAATAAGTCTTTTGTAATATTATGTTGGAATGCTTTGTAAGAATGACTGTTAAGTATGTTTCTATAATCTTGCAGATAAAAATGTGATGTGTTGCCCGTTATACACTGAAATTAAAGTTGTGTCCACTCTAAAGTTTTGTCAAATTTTAGATTGTAAGCTCCTATGAGCAGGGCCCTTAAAATCCCATTGCTAAATGTAGCACCCTATATCCTGTCCAAATTTTTTTGAAGCTAGTAAATGAATGTCATTTTTTTTCTTCTTCTGGTAAAATAAAAGTACATTATTAGGCTTTGTTGTGGTGTTTTTTTTTCTTCTACTTTTCTTTCTCTTTAGTTTTTGTGGGTGGTGGTTTTGGGAAAGTGCAATATCTCTTATATTTTATTTCAATATGTATTTGTGCACCAAAAAACTAATCTCTTTGCCCTGGTTCACTTGAAGTAGCACAATTTCAAAGTAGCAAGGTCAGCGTGATTTCAGGTGCTACTTAATAGACATCTGCATGGCTTCGTACACAAATGTCTATTGAAGTTGCACCTGAAATTGGCAAAAGTAGTGCAGGAACTACTTTAGCAAATTGGTGCGGTGCCACAAAATCGGTGTCGCATCGATTGGAACAGTGCCATTGCTGCCAATAGTCATGCGATTTGATCTCTCAAATCGCTCCAATGTAAACCTAGGCTTCTGCACACCTGCAAGTAAATGATAAAGGTGGAATCTTTATATATAACAGCTGTGGAGAATTGCAGGTAATGAATTCAGCTGGTGGATAGGCAGTGTTGTATGTGTCAGCTTTAGTTCACATTGGTGCGATCTGACATGTCAAAATGGTGGCAATTGCACCACGACTTTGGGGTGCAATTTGTATTGATATCAGTGCAAATTGTTTTTGTCATTCACCTGCTGCTAACCCAGGGACACCATTTCTTATCGAACGCCTTTAAATATCATAAGTAGAAATACAAATTTGCATATCTGCAAATAAACAAAAATAATAAAATTCTAAGGGTGGTTGCAATCAAATATTCGCAGCAGCGATCAAAAGAGTGTGGGTTCACCTTCTGACCCAGAAACAAGTCATTGTAATCACCCGGAAGTTCCTGTGCTGGTCAGGATCTCCATCTAGGTGGACATGGCGAGGTCCCTCTTTAGCAAAGAGGAGGTGCTGCTCATTTTCCGGATAAGGGTATGATATGTACTTGTGCTTAATCAATGTGGGGTGGATGTGGTAGTTAGATTTGGTGTGGGTGGGGTTCATTGATTTGTTTGGCATCCCCACACATTTGCTTCTGGCCCATGTGCACCAGGGATGAGCCGAACACCCCCCAGTTCGGTTCGCACCAGAACATGCGAACAGGCAAAAAAATTCATTTGAACGCGCGAGTCTATGGGACTCGAACATCAATAATCAGATGTGCTAATTTTAAAGGCTTATATGCAAGTTATTGTTATAAAAAGTGTTTGGGGACCTGGGTCCTGCCCCAGGGGACATGGATCAATGCAAAAAAAAGTTTTAAAAACGGATGTTTTTTCGGGAGCAGTGATTTTAAAAATGCTTAAAGTGAAACAATAAAAGTGTAATATTCCTTTAAATTTCGTACCTGGAGGGTGTCTATAGTATGCCTGTAAAGGGGCGCATGTTTCCCGTGTTTAGAACAGTCTTACAGCAAAATTACATTTCAAAGGAAAAAAAGTCATTTTAAAGTACTCGCGGCTATATGAATTGTTGGTCCGACAATACACATAAAAGTTCATTGATAAAAACGGCATGGGATTTCCCCACAGGGGAACCCCAAACCAATTTTTTTTTTAAAATGGCGTGGGGGTCCCCCTAAATTCCATACCAGGCCCTTCAGGTCTGTTATAGTTATTAACGGGAACCTCATGCCAAAAAAAAAAGGCGTGGGGTCCCCCTCAAAATCCATACCAGACCCTTCTGGTCTTTTATGGATTTTAAGGGGAACCCCACACCAAAATTTAAAAAAAATGGCGTGTGGTCCCCCCAAAAATCCACACCAGACCCTTATCCGAGCAGGCAACCTGGCAGGCCACAGGAAAAGAGGGGGGACGAGAGAGCGCCCCCTCCTGAACTGTACCAGGCCACATGCCCTCAACATTGGGAGGGTGCTTTGGGGGGGTCCCCAAAGCACCTTGTCCCCATGTTGATGAGGACAGGGGCCTCATCCCCACAACCCTTGCCCGGTGGTTGTGGGGGTCTGTGGGCGGGGGGCTTATCGGAATCTGGAAGCCCCCTTTAACAAGGGGACCCCCAGATCCCGGCCCCCTCCTGTGTGAAATAGTAAGGGGGTACAAAAGTACCCCTACCATTTCACAAAAAAAGTGTCAAAAATGTTAAAAATGACAAGGGACAGTTTTTGACAATTCCTTTATTTAAATGCTTCTTCTTTCTTCTATCTTCTATCTTCCTTCGGTTTCTTCCTCCATCTTCTTCCTCCGATCCTCTGCTTCTTGCTCCGGTGTTCTCATCTGGCATTTTCCTCCGCGGCGTCTTCTTCCCTTCTTCGTGCTCGGGCCGCTCAGCATCCATGATGAGAGGCTCCCACTGTGTGACGCTTCTTGTCTTCTGACGGTTCTTAAATAATGGAGGGCGGGGCCACCCAGTGACCCCGCCCCCTCTGACGCACGGGGACTTCCCTGTCCGCCCCCTCTGACATCACGGGAAAAGCCTTGGGGAAGTCCCAGTGTGTCAGAGAGGGACACCGGGTGGCCCCACCCTCCGTTATTTAAGAACCGTCAGAAGACGAGAAGCGTCACACAGCGAGAGCCTCCCATCATGGATGTGGAGCGGCCCGAGCACGAAGAAGGGGAGAAGAAGACGCTGCGGAGGAAGATGCCGGACGAGAACACCGGAGCAAGAAGCAGAGGATCAGAGGAAGAAGAAGAAGAAGATGGAGGAAGAAACCAAAGGAACCGAAGGAAGATAGAAGATAGAAGTTATAAGAAGAAGCATTTAAAAAAAGGAATTGTCAAAAACTGTCTCTTGACATTTTTAAATTTTTTACACTTTTTTTGTGAAATGGTAGGAGTACTTTTGTACCTCCTTACCATTTCACACAGGGGGGGGGCAGGGATCTGGGGGTCCCCTTGTTAAAGGGGGCTTCCAGATTCCAATAAGCCCCCCCGCCCACAGACCCCCACAACCACCGGGCAAGGTTTGTAGGGATGAGGCCCTTGTCCTCATCAACATAGGAACAAGGTGCTTTGGGGGGGACCCCCAAAGCACCCTCCCAATGTTGAGGGCATGTGGCCTGGTACGGTTTGGGGGGGTGCTCTCTCGTCCCCCCTCTTTTCCTGCGGCCTGCCAGGTTGCATGCTCAGATAAGGGTCTGGTATGGATTTTTGGGGGGACCCCACGCCATTTTTTTTATTTTGGTGCGGGGTTCCCCTGAAAATCCATACCAGACCTGAAGGGTCTGGTATGGATTTTCAGGGGGACCCCCACGCCTTTTTTTTTTTGGCGCGGGGTTCCCCTTAATATCCATACCAGACCTGAAGGGCCTGGAATGGAATTTAGGGGGACCCCTACGCCATTTTTTCTTTAATTTTGGTTCGGGGTTCCCCTGTGGGGAAATCCAATGCCGTTTTTATCAATGAACTTTTATGTGTATTGTCGGACCGACAATTCATATAGTCGAGTACTTTTAAATGACTTTTTTTCCTTTGAAATGTCATTTTGCTGTCAGACTGTTCTAAACACGGGAAACACGCGCCCCTTTACAGGCATACTATAGACACCCCCAGGTACAAAATTTAAAGGAATATTACACTTTTATTGTTTCACTTTAAGCATTATTAAAATTACTGCTCCCGAAAAAACCTCAGTTTTTTAAATTATTTTTGCATTAATACATGTCCCCTGGGGCAGGAGTCGGGTCTCCAAACACTTTTTATGGCAAAGAACTTGCATATAAGCCTTCAGTGAAAACTTTGGATTTTGCAAGTTCGAGCCCCATTGACTTCAACTATTCCAGCATATGTGATCTGACAGGCATTATTGCTGGCAATAGCGCTGCTTTCCATTTGCATTAGCGCTGACTTTCTGAGAGTTGAAGTCTTTCTGGCCTTTTTTGAGAGCTATTTTTTGGTACTGCAGGATAATTTTTTGGTGCTATAGTAAATGACCCCCTGTGTGTGTGTTATTAGAGTACCATTTCAAAATCATGCTGATTTAGTTAAGCCAAAGGTGATTTAAAGAGTCATTGGGGGTCATTTACTATAGCGCCAGGAAGTACTGGGCACTATAGCAAATAATAGCTCAGATTTTAGCCAAATAAAATTTCAACAGGTGAATGTGCGAATGAAAATTAGTGTCATTAGTGAGAAACACGTTAGTAAATTAAGTTGGTGCTAATTAGCGCTTCCGCGTATATGCAAATCCCAATTCCTACCAAGTTGCTATATAGTACTGCACTGTAACCATGATCCATGTATGTGAAAGAAACATTTTTATGTGAGATGTGCTCTACCTCGTGTGCATCTATTGATGTATGTTGAAATTAGTATTGCTAGTTTTTTTCCTTCTTTTGCTAACAAATGCAGTTATGAATGATTATTACATAGTAATGTCTGCTATTCTGTAAAGTTACATGTTTTAAACATTTAGGTTACCTATTTGTCGTATGTTGTTTCTTATTTTTTAATTTAGGTGACTATAAAGCGGTAATTATTTATATTCATACTACACTATTATGCAGGTCTCGTACTTAGCACAATGGCTTAGTGGTCTGCTCAGATGTCTCCAGAGCACTGTGTGGTGTTTGGAATTTCACACCATAATAGTATTGAATACTTACATATCATTGCATGCATTTGAAGAGTTAATATAATAGAATCAGCCAAATTTAAAGTGCATTGGCTAATTGGCATTCACCTATTTTCAGCATATGCTGCTTTGGCTAATTGGCTAATAGTCATTTGCCTTTTTTTCACCAATTCAATCTTTTAGTATTTCTCTGTGGGATTTGAACCCATGATTTCTTCAAGGTAGAAGTGCTGACCACTAGCCTATTGGGCGTAGCACAGTCATACATAGAAAATACATTCACTAGTGTTTGATGTTTCTTCTCCCCAATCTGTCTCTCCTGCTGCCGCCGTCTTCTCCCGCTGATGTGTTCTTCCGTGCAGCCGGTTACCCACTAATAGAAAAAAGCCGCTCTTCTTGTGGCGGTCTTTCTTCTGTGGCCATCTGATAATGTCACCCGGAGAGTCCACTCCATGGTTATGTAAGAGATGCCACACAGCGGGTGACAACACAGTGGAGGAAGACCGCCACAGAAGAAGAGCATCTTTTTTTTTTATTAGCGGGTAACCAGCATTGCGGAAGAACACAGCAGAGGGAGAAGATGGCGACGGCAGGAGAGATGGCTCTGGGAGAATACAGCTCGGGGAGAAGATGGAGGAGGGAGAAACAGCGTCTGGAGAAGATGGCTTAGGGAAGAGGACAGCTCGGAGCTACAATAAAGGTCTTGTCAAAAAACAACTATTGATTTTTTTACATTTCACTGCTTTTTTTGGTGAATGGGTAGGGGTAAAATGTACCCCATACCTATTCACATAGGGGGACAGGATCTGGGAGCCTCCTTGTTAAAGGGGGCTTCCAGATTCTGATAAACCCCCCGCCCGCAGACCGACAACCACTGACAAGGGTTTTCGGGAAAAGACCCTTGTCCCCATCAACATGGGGAAAAAGTGCTTTGGGGCATGTGGCCTGGTAAGGTTCAGAAGGGGAGGGTGCTCACTCGTCCCCCCCCTATCCTGACCTCCAGGCTGCATGCTCAGATAAGGGTCTGGTATGGATTTTGGGGGGCCCCACATCAAATTTATTTTACATTTTGGTGTGGGGTTCCCCTTAAAGTCCATACAGAAGGGCCTGGTATGTACTGGGGGGACCCTACCACATTTTTCCCTTGAATTTTGTAATTCCATACCATAATATTATTGAATAATTACATACCATTGCATGCATTTGAAGAGTTAAAATATGGAACAAACCAAGCTGATGTGCATTGGCTAATTATGCTTCTGAGTACAATGCACACTTCCAGGAGGTGATGCTGTCAGTGGGATTTGAACTCATGGCTTGAACCTTTGGGGGCAGCAGGGTATACCGCTATGCTACAGAGCTGAGCACATACCTACATTTACTAATGTTTGATTCTATACAATAATGTTTTGCCTTTCAGGCATTAATATTATAATAACAACCATGCTGATGGGGCATTGCCTAATAGGCATTCGCCTCTTTTCAGCATATGCTGCTGATTTTCAGCCATTTGAGCACAATTATATAGAGAACATATGTTTACTAGTGTTTGATGGTGGGACTAATTTATATTCTAGGTATAATAGTACTCAGCACAGTGACTTAGGCCCCTTTCACACTTGTACGACCTGAAAGTTGCGAGATTTTGATGCGACTTTAAGCAATGCCTGTGTAATCTTGAGGTCTATGGACGCAGGAGTCGCAGGGAAAGGCACGCAACTTTCCCGCCATTTTTCATCAGCAATTTTGCCGCAATTCCAGGGAATGCCTGTGTAAACTTGAGGTCTATGGACCTGAACTCGCATCAAAGTCAGACCAAAGTAGTATAGGGATTACGTTGAAGTCAGTGTTACTTGAATTCGCACAGATATGAATGGTACACATTGAAAATCATGGGGTATGACTTGTCATGCGACTCTGTCCAAAGTCGCACAAGTGTGACTCAGCCCGACTTGTGAGAGATTTCAGAGACATCAGTGCACTTTCCTGCACAGATGTCTAGTGAAATCACATAGGTCCCAACTGTTGGGTGTCCTATGCCTTCCTACTTTTGCTAATAGGTGTCCCTTATACCCATCTCAAAAAGTTGGGAGGTAAGAAATCGGCCCCTGAAGTCACCCAAAGTAGTGCAGGAACTACTTTTGGGAATCGTTGTGGCATCGCACCAATTCGGACAGTTCCATTGCCATCAATAGGCGCCGATTTGGCCTGCAATTTGACATGTCAATTCAGAGCTATGTGAACATGGGTGAAGTTGCATAGGTATTAGCGCTGCACCAAAATGAAAAATGAGAATCACAATTTTTTTGCTTAGAATAAAAAAATCACGATTCTCGCGATGTAAAATCTTTCACATTATCCCCAAAAAAAATTGGGCTAACTTTTTTTTTTTTTTTAATTCATTAAAGTAATTTTTTCCAAAAAAAATTGCATTTGAAAGACTGCTGCGCAAATACAGTGTGACATAAAATATTGTAACAACCACCATTTTATTCTCTAGGGTCTCTACTGAAAAATATATATATTGTTGGAGGGGTTCTAAGTAATTTTCTAGCGAAAAAAAATGATTTTAACCTGAAACCAACAAATGTCAGAAAAGGGTTTAGTGTCCTCACTTACACAGAAGTCTATTTCATTGACAAATTGTTACAATGTTTCTAGTTAAGTTCACTGATAAAAAATATATAAAAAAGTGTAGCGCTATAAACTAGCAAGCATATAGATCAAAAACTGGGTGCATATACACATTGAATAAAGTATAAAGCACACTAAATGTGATCATAAATATGGGTTACACAATGTAACAATGTCTGCAATGTCTGCAAAAACGATTAGGTGAAACAATGAATGATAAACCCAATTATCAAATAAATAAACAGTGACGATTTTCAAAGGACCTAAATTAATAATAGAGAAAAACTTGAAACACAACAGTCCATAATATAAATTGGTGTAAAAAATCGTGAAAACCACCACCAAAGGTCTATGGAGGTAGAACGTAACAACTGATGGAAATGTAACTCCCAGGTTCACAGGTGAATAAATCATTAGTTTTCAGGATCTGACAGGTAGATCGATACTGAGGTAACCACAGGTGAACAGAAGGTCTAAAACGGTGCCAGGACCAGGGTTGCCAACCACCAGTAAATTTACTGACAGTTTGTAAAAATCAGTGATTTTTTTACAACTGCCAGTAAATATCAGGGGCTAATAATTTCATGCTGTGTTGACTTTTTAAATGTAAATCAAGCAAATTACTTTGTTATAGCTATTGTCAGTGTTTCCATATCATGTTTATATTGTTCAAATATTCACTGTGTTAGTTTTCAATAGGAGTTCTGTAATTTCTCAGGTTGACAGTAAAAAATGTGCTCCACCAGTAAATTTTCCATGTTTTGTCAGTAAAAAATGCGGCAGGAGGTTGGCAACCCTGGCCAGGACCATCACCAGGAGCATCAGGAGGCTTACCGGAAATTGATGACCTGAAATGACATACGTCACACAAGTCATAAAAGGCTGGTTGACCGCCCGGTCCAAACAATGTAGCTTGTCAGATGGTGTCAGCATACAATAGGAAGGGAGGGTGACATCACAACTTCCACATCAATAAGCACTCCGGCATAAGTCAAACAATCATTTCAAATGCCATGCGAGAAGTAGAAAAACCTCACATAGCGTGATAACGTTTAAAACATTGGTTTATTAAAAATTGGAAAACAAACTCACATATTGGAAGATCAAAAAACAGCTTCAAACATCATATAGCGGCAATCGTGAGGGATCCACCCGACATGTTTCAGCTAAGGAGCCGTCATCCCAGACTGTGGGGGCAACATCAGAGACATTGGCGCAGGTTTCTGCACCGATATCAATACAAATCGCACCAATTAGAACAGTGTAATTGCCACCGATTTGACATATCAAATCACACCAATGTGAACCAGAGCTGACACATACAACACTGCCTATCCACCAGCTGAATTCATTACCTGCAATTCTCCACAGCTGTTATATATAAAGATTCCACCTTTATCACTTACTTGCAGGTGTGCTGAAGCCTAGGTTTACATTGGAGCGATTTGAGAGATCAAATTGCATGACAAGACACAGCCCATTAGCGGCAATGGCACTGTTCCAATCGATGCAACACCGATTTCTCAGCACCGCACCGATTTGCAAAAGTAGTTCCTGCACTACTTTTGCTGATTTCAGGTGTGACTTCAATAGAAATCTATATGAAGCCACACGGATGTCTATCAAGTAGCACCTGAAATAACGCTGACGTTGCTACTTTGAAATCAGGCTACTTCAAGTGAAGTAGCCCAATTTCAAAGTAGCATCAATCTGAACCAGGGCGAAGAGACTAGCTTTTTTGGTGCACAAATACATATAGAAATAAGATATAAACAGATTACACTACCCCAAAACCACCACCCCCAAAACTAGTTCAAAGAAAGAGAAAAAAAAAAAAACACCACAAAAAAAAAGGGTTCAATAACGTACTTTTATTTTGGCAGCAGAAATAAAATTATGTACATTCATTTACTAGCAAAAAGAAAAAAAAAGTCTACAGGATATGTGGTGCTACATTTAGCAATTGGATTTTAAGGGCCCTGCTCATAGGAGCTTACAATCTAAAATTTGTCTAAACCTTAGAGTGGACACAGCTTTACTTTCAGTGTATAATGGGCAACGCATCATTTTTATCTGCAAGATTATAGAAACATACTTAACAGTCATTATTCTTACAAAGCATTCCAACATAATATTAAAAAAGGCACTTATTCAATACATAACACCCACCACCAGCCCACAATCCACACATACATACATAGGTGACCATGTTCTGCTGGAAGCTGCATTTCTGTGTACACGATTAAGCAATAAGCTCAAAGAGTAGAACGTCAGCACATACTCCCAAACCATGTTTGCATGGTCAGACAGGAACAATACACACATAACAGTGACAGCATGGCCACAAAAAGCCACTTGTCAATCTGCACAATATTATTCCTTCTCCCCCACAAATCGCAGCAAAAAACCTGACCTTCTCAAGCCACACGAACACCCCCCCTGCAGCCCTTTATATAAGAGAGGTTGTATTGTTAGCACACTGACACACGCCCAATGAAAGTACACGCCCACCAGTATCTTTCAATCTGTCTCTTCATGTATGTCTAAAGTGATTGCACCTGATTAGCAGGAACACATAATACTATTTGCAACTGTGTTAGCCCTTGGCTATGTGCATCAAATCTCCAACTATAGGCCAAAGATTGAAGTCTATTTGCATCCACAAAACAACAGTTTTCTAAGCATATGTACCTGTGCAGTGTAAACCCTACAATTTTAAATGTCCAAGTCCCTGGGCATGATTAGTGCTAACAAACATTGGGGGTTATTTACGAAAGGCAAATCTACTTTGCACTACAAGTGCAAACTACAAGTGCAAAGTGCACTTGAAAATGCACTGAAATTACATTTGTAAGTGCAGTCGCTGTAGATCCGAGAGGGACATGTAAGGAAAATAAAAAACAGTATTTTAGCTTGCACATGATTGGATGATAAAATCAGCAGAGCTTCTCCTCATTTCAGATCTTCCCCTCAGATCTACAGTGATTGCACTTCCAAGTGCACTTTCAGTGCAATTTCAAGTGCACTTTTCACTTGTAGTTTGCACTTGTAGTGCAAAGTGGATTTGCCTTTCGTAAATAACCCCCATTAACACCAGTCCCTGGCTGCAATGAGCTTCTAATCTAAAGTCCAAAATTAACTTTCTTACATTAGAGACTATTTTGACAGGAGCCAAATAAGATGCCAGCATGTCTTTGGATTGTGGTGAGAAACCTACACAGGGCGAACAAATAAACTTCAACACAAGCATTAGCATGTTGGGGAATTGAACCGGCAACCCCAGTGCTGCTTAGACAGAATTGCTACCCACTTAGCCACCAGGCAGCCTCACACATTGTCTCAGCATCTCTGTGGTGTGAACCATCCCTAAGTCCATAGCCATGCTCAGTGTCACAAGCAATATACAATATATTGGCCTAAGTATTGGAACGCCTGCCTTTAAATGCACATGAACTGTAATGGCATCCCAGCCTTAGTTTGTAGGGTTCAATATTGAGTTGGTCCACCCTTTGCAGCTACAACAGCTTCAACTCTTCTAGGAAGGCTGTCCACAAGGTTTAGGACTGTGTCTATAGGAATGTTTGACCATTCTTCCAAGTGCATTTGTGAGGTCAGGCACTGATGTTGGACGAGAAGGCCTGGCTTACAGTTTCCACTCTAATTCTAATGCTTTGTGCACTGGTCCAAATCATTTGGTGGAGGGGGGATTATGGTGTGGGGTTGTTTTTCAAGGGTTGGGCTTGGCCCCTTAGTTCCAGCGAAGGGAACTCTTAAGGCATCATCATACCAAGACATTTTGGACAATTTCATGCTCCCACCTTTGTGGGAACAGTTTGGGGAAAGCCCCTTCCTGTTCCAACATGACTGCACACCAGTGCTCAAAGCAAAGTCCATAAAGACATGGATCAGCAAGTTTGGGGTGGAGGAACTTGACTGGCCTACACAGAGTCCTGACCTCAACCCGATAGAACACCTTTTGGCTGAATTAGAGTAGAGACTGCGAGCCAGGCCTTCTCATCCAACATCAGTGCCTGGCCTCACAAATGCACTTCTGGAAGAATAGTCAAACATTCCCATAGACACACTAAACCTTGTGTACAAGAGAAAAATATATTTACCAAAACATCAAAACTTTCCACATTCTAGTATTCTTAAAAACAATAGATGAGAAAAAACAAAATAGAAGCAGAGACATTGTTGCAAGGAACATTTATTTCAGAGAAAGATACATTTCATTTCAACATTAAAAGTATTTATTTATTGTCCCATTAGAATCAATGTCTGAAACTTGCATTGGACTATAATAGCACCAATTTTCATTCTTAAAAACGCATTTTAGCCAAGCGCTCATTTTGGTATTTACTATAGTGCCGTAAAAAAGACACTGGAGCTAAAATGAGAGCTATTTGCAGGTCTGAGCATGCTCAGTTGTGTTGGCACCTAGTTGTCCAAAACGGGGAATTTTTCACTTCTCAGACTTTTAAAGTGTATTTAGACTATTAGACTATTTCAGTGTAAAAATCACTTTTTCACACAGTTTAAAAGCAGATATCTTTAAATAATATACTGCATATTTCAGTACCATTTAGGCAATTATATCATGCTCTAAACATTATTTCCATGTGCACTACTCCAGGTTTTAGCAGAGTAAGGGTTTGGGTGCTATTTAGCTTCAGGGAACTACAGTAAATTCAATTTTGGGAGTATTTTATCACCAGCGCTATAGTGAATACCGTTTTAGTGCTAATTAGCGCTAGTAGTGCTAATTAGTGCTAATTCGCGCAAATTTTCACAAATTAGTGCCGCAGCGCTATAGTAAATGACCCTCATTGTAATCATTTGATGAAGATTTTTCTTTTGTTTGTAAACTTTGCCATATTCGAATTAAAATATATATATATATATATATATATATATATATAACGTTTTCTATACAGTCGAAAAAATTGGTAAATTCTAAGAAAATTTGAAAAATACATAAAACAAATTCCGAATATGAATTCCGAATACAAATTGAACAAATCTACTAGATTTAACAAAACTAAATAACTAGATTAAGGAATCTAAACGAAACGGAGCAAAACAATATTTTTTGTTATGCACATGTCTACTTGATGGGCGCTGATAATGAGGCTTAAATTGATGGGCACTGATAAGGCTGCATTAGATGGACTCTGATAAGGCTGCATTTGATGGGCACTGGTAAGGCTGCATTTGATGGGCACTGGTAAGGCTGCATTTGATGGGCACTGGTAAGGCTGCATTTGATGGGCATGGATAAGGCTGCATCTGATGGGCACTGATAAGCTGCATTTGATGGGCACTGGTGAGGCTGCATTGATGGGCAGTGTTAGGCTGCATTGCTGAGCACTGATAATCTGCATTTGATGGGGGTGCTGATGTGCACACTCATTATAAGCAAGGATCTGGCCATAGCTCATGGCTCCCAGTAGGAGACAAGGTCTAATTTGGAAACAGGTGTGCGTTCCTGCCAGGAGACAGAGGTGCTCTATTTGAGAGACTGCACTCCATGCTGGAAGGATGCTATGTCCACTGGACTCAGAGAGTTGAGGAGACGAAGAGTCTGGGAGACTGAGAAAGCTGGGACAACTAGGCAAGTCTGGGGGACTAAGGGAATCCATAAATCTCACAGGAGTGAGAGAGAGTCTAGGGCTTCTGTAGAAAACCTATTGAGAGGCCAGGAGTGGCCCCATACAAATTGGAGCTGTGGCTACAGGCTAAGGGAGCCAGAAAAGCCCAGAGAGACCAGTGAAAAGAGCAGTGGGGCATCTGAAAGAGAGCCAGGTGGTTTGGTGTTTTCGTTATCTGTTTTTGCTGGGTAAAACGGAAATCTCATGCGTGGGCAACCACTGTGTTGAATGTTTATTTTCATTTCAATAAAAATAAGTAGGTTGGCAAGCCCTAAAAACTGAATTTTTGAATGGAATAGGCTCACTAAAAACAGATTTAGCACCAAGTTAAACATCCCCCTGTACTCGTTTTGGGGAGACTGCGTACATTAGTTTTTATTATTATCAACTGTAAAAGGAAATGTGGCATGCTCCTTTTTTGACATAAGGGGGCTTATTTATGAAAGGCAAATCCACTTTGCACTAAAAGTGCAAAGTGCACTTGAAATTGCACTAAAAGTGCACTTGGAAGTGCAGTCGCTCTAGATCCAAGGGAGGCATGCAAGGAGAATAAAAAAACAGCATTTTAGCTTGCACATGATTGGATAATAAAATCAGCAGAGCTTTCCCTCATTTCAGATCTACTCATTTTTACATATTTACAGCGACTGCACTTCCAAGTGCACTTTAATTGCAATTTCAAGTGCACTTTGCACTTGTAGTTTGCACTTGTAGTGCAAAGTGGATTTGCCTTTCGTAAATAACCCCCCCCCTCTTTCTTAATAAAGATATATACCATATATTAAAGTCATTGTAACGCTTCTGATTTTTTTTTATTTAAAAAAATTAACATGTTATACTTACCTGCTCTGTGCAATGGTTTTGCACAAAGCAACCCCGATTCTCTTCTTGCAAAGAGCAAACCCGATTCTCTTCTTGGGTCCCACACTGTCACTCCTGGCTCTTCCTCTTCAGTGGGTACTCACCATAAAAAGCAGCTTTAGACACAGACAGGGCCACTCAGCCCAGCCCCCTTGTCACAGAATTTGATGACATCTTGTGTTTCCCTTATAACCTTGAGATACTATTTCTATATAGGTGGTGAAATTGCATCCTCCCTTGGTATCATCCCTGGGCCCTATAGTTGGGACCGTCGATGGGCCTCCCAGCCTGGGCTTACTTTGCTCCCCTCCCTGTGTCCATGCCATGTGTGTTTTTTCACACATACAACTAAACATTTATGTTTTGGATGACAGACATATTTCTGCACCCCTTGAGTAGAAGTTCAACTTGTGAAACGCGTGGGAACACCGCACCTACCCATATCCTGCTTCCATCTACACAATATTGATATAAGTGTAATATGGATATATATGGGTATATACTGTATATGTATAGTAATGCAAGCTATTATTGGGGAAAGTGTATGGGGTTTTGCTGATTATGTACTATCCGACATCCATTTGAAGTTGTTTTTATCTTCTTCAGGGCTTTGTCTACCCTTTTATTAAGATGTTTCTGTAAAATAATTAGCAATTTTATGTGTATATTCCTGGGGCAATACTACAGCACCTCGAAAAGCCTCTTTACTCTTCTTTTTTTAAAAATATACCATTCTTGGGATGTGGTGCATGAGAAAATCAAATATACCAATTATTTGTGATGTCATAGATTTTTTTAAAGTTAAATACACAGGTCAACTAAAACAAATATATATGCACTAGGGATGAGCCTGATGTTCAAGTCGAACGTAAGTTCGACTCGAACCTGAAGGGCCTGGTATGGAATTTGGGGGGATCCCCAAGCAATTTTTTTTTTAACTTTGCTTCAGGCTTCCCCTTAATATTTATACCAGACCCAAAGGGCCTGGTAATAGACTGGGGGGATCCCATGCCATTTTTTTACAATGATTTTTATCTGTATTGCCGGGACCCGACAATTCATTATAGCCGCGAGTAGTTTTAAATTACTTTTTTCCTTTAGAAATGTCATTTTGTGCAGGGACTGTTCTAAACACGGGAAAAATGTGCCACTTTACAGGCATACTAAGGACACCCCAGGTACAAAATTTGAAGGAATGTTTCCCTTTAAGCATTATTAAAATCACTGCTCCCGAAAAAACTGACGTTTTTGAAACTTTTTTTTGCATTGATACATGTCCCCTGGGGCAGGACCCAGGTCCCCAAACACTTTTTATGACAATAACTTGCATATTAACCCTTAAATTATCACTTTTGATTTTTCACATTTGTGTCCCATAGACTTTAACGATGTTCGCGTGTTCGAACACATTTTTTGCCTGTTCGCATGTTCTGCTGTGAACTGAACCGGGGGTTGTTCGGCTCATCCCTAATATGCACATCTGTTTATGGACTGGAACTAATTAATTCACTATTTTAGTGAATTAATTAACCCCTTTGCTGCCAGAGATATTTTGTGCTTCTTTTGCACACATTTAAAAAAAATATTTCCTGACAGACTCCATGGCAGCAACGTGTGGGTTAAGTCCCGCCTCTACTACCCTATAGGACACTACTCCCATAAATCTTTGCTCCCTGCCCCCGGCCGTGTTCTTTTTTTGTCCTCCTCGCAAGACCTAGTGTTGGTCTTCCTACCTGAAGATATTTACCCCCACGATCAAGGTTGGCCGAGCTGCGACTTGGAATAGGAAGAGTCGCATTACTCCGCTCAGCCCTAGCTATTAGCAGGGTATGGAGTGGGGCGTTGGAAGAGGCGCAGGAAGAAGCCGTTTCCCTGGCCACTGGCAGGCAAGGGTCGGATAGCCAGCTATTAGCAGGTGACCCCGTATTGCCCCTGGAAAGTCCGGTGCTTACCTTCGGCCCTGATGATCGTGGCGGGAGTGGTGAGATGTTTCCTTACTATCATGGCAGCAGTTTCTGTTTAATTCCTTTGTTGTTTTCTCTCTCTTGTGTGTCTTTCCCCTTCGTTTTTTCCGTTGTATGGTTGCAGGCATGGCGGCTGGTTCTTCCTGCGTTCCAGCCGCCGTTTTTACTTTCACTTTGTGTTCGGCCGTACTGCGCATGTCACGGACGGCACGAAACCGAGGCTTGGTTTTCGCGCATGCGCGACAGCGGCAAATCGCCGCTAATCGCGCATGCGCACTGGCGTTCGCTCGTCACGGGCGGTGACGTCACTGGGGCGCCCTATTTAAACAGGGAAAATAGCCTGCAGACCCTGAGAATGCCTGCAGGCTGTTTTAGGGTCTTCCCCACGCTCCAGTGAATCAGCTACTGGTAAGTGGCTTTACATACAGGAGGGCAGTCGCTCCCTGGCTCATGGCTAAGTTAATTTGTCTTTCTTATGATAACTTTGCAGTCGGATGGATATTTCCGAAGACATGAGTTCCCCACCGCCTGCCTCTGGCCAGCCTCCTCTCACAAGGTACAGGGGCAGGTTCCATCGCCGAGGGTCCGTTGGGCGGGTGGGGGGTATTTCCACAGGTGATCGTTCTTTCTAACTGCTCTGTTTTTTTTTGTGATTCTCTGTCTTTTGCTTTAGCCCTTCCAGGTCAGAACAGCGTCGCAGCTCGCATAAAGGAAGTGATTCATCTAAATCGCATCACCGGCAATCCTCTTCCAAATCTAAGCATTACGGCTCCTCCTCAAAATCAGGACACCGTAGTGAGGAGCGCTCGCACTCCTCAGTGGCTCACTCCAGCCACTCATCAAGTGTCTGCTGGGGATGCAGAATGCAAGTACCTGTGGGAAAATCGCTGTGCGATCCCTGCTTCGCCAAAGCTTCCAAGGAAAGAGGTGATTCGGACCAACAACTTAAAGCCCTAGTTGAGAGGGTTGTGAAGGAATCACTTAAGGGTATTGAGGCAGTTCGGCCTGTTACCCCTCAGGCAGAGCCACCATGTTCCCCAGTGAGGGAAACTCAGTTGCAGGACACCTGGGAGTCCTCTGTACCTAGCCACCCTTCAGTTGTCATCTCTGACAGTGACTCGGATGAAGATAATACCTGTGTGGGTTTTGACTTCGCTCTGCTACCTCCCTTGGTCAAGGCTATTAGAGAAACTTTAAATTGGGAGGATCCGGTGGCTGTTCCTCCCAAACAGAGAAAATTCTTTAAACAGCTAAAAAAGGAGCGAGTTAACTTTCCATTCTTTTCTGAATTGGGCGAGATCATCACAGATGAATGGAGCAAGGTGGAGAAGAAAAACTCCATGCTTACTAAAGTTTCAAAGCTTTATCCCTTTAGGGAGGAAGAAGTGAAGCATTTGGAATCAGCCCCATTGGTGGATGCAGCCGTGATGAGGCTGGTTAAACACGTGACACTCCCCTTGGAGGACACAATGTCCTTTAAAGACGTTCTGGACAGACGGATTGATGCTGATCTGAGGAGAGTGTACCTTACAGCAGGCATGGCTTGCAAGCCAGCCTTAGCCTTGGCAGCCCTGTCCAAAGCTATGGAGGTGTGGACGGATAATGTTCAAGATACGCTAAGGAATATTTCAGATGACACAGCGAAGAACTCACCTATTCAAGAATTGAGGCTAGCATCGGCCTTTCTGGGTGAGGCCTCGATTGATATCATTCATCTGGCAGCCCGAGTAATGCTCTCGTCGGTCACCGCCAAGCGGGCTCTTTGGCTCCGTCCCTGGCTGGCTGACCCAGCCTCTAAACAGGTATGGTGCCGAATTCCCTATGGGGGGTCTTCTCTTTTTGGCAACAAGTTAGATGAGGCCATTACACGGGCTACTGGCGGGAAGTCGGGGTTCCTACCTCAGGATAGGCGTCTGCAAGGCCAAAGAAGATCCTTCCCAAAGAGGCAATATCAAGACCGATCCAGAGAGGCTCGTACTTACAAGCCAGGCCGGGAATTCTCCAGATCCTGGAAGTCAAGGCAATCGTCCTTTAAGAAGGCTGCAGGTAGTGAGTCGAAAGGGGAGAGGCAACCTTCCAAATCTTTTTGAAATTGGGTCCGCTCAGACAGACCGTGTGGGGGCCCGTCTTTTCCACTTTCGGCATGTCTGGGCGGCTTCGATTCACGACTTCTGGACAATCAAGACAGTCTCCTCCGGTCATGCCTGGACCTTTACCGACCCTCCCAGACTCAGGTGGGTACCCACTACTCTTCCGGCATCAGAAGAAAAAAGGATAATACTTTTAGCCTACATAGAATCTTTGTTGGCTCAAGGCGCTGTCAGCCCAGTCCCAGTCAGCCAGCAAGGCATGGGAATGTATTCTCCCCTCTTTCTGGTTCAGAAGAAGAGTGGGGCCTGGAGGCCGGTCATAGACCTAACCCATCTAAATCGCTTCATCAAAAAGGAGAGGTTCAAGATGGAAACACTCTCCACAATTCAACAGTCGGTGCAACCAGGGGACTGGATGGTGTCCATAGACCTCAAGGACGCCTATTTTCATGTCCCCATCGCAGAAAACTTTCAACAGTTTCTCCGCTTCTCCGTGGGCAAGCTTCACTTACAATTTACATGCCTTCCCTTCGGGTTATCAACTTCTCCTCGGGTTTTCTCAAAGGTGCTGTTGGCCGTAGTAGCTCTCCTGAGAACCAGGGGGATTCGTCTACATCACTACCTGGACGACCTGCTTCTCTTGGCACAAGACAGGGTGCAACTCATATCACACAGAGGGCAAGTGATTTCCACGCTACAGGAATTCGGATGGATTCTGAACCAGGAGAAGAGTCAGTTAGACTCATCTCAGTCTCTGGTGTTTTTAGGAGCCCTCTTCGACACGGTCAGAGCCACCATTTCATTACCAGAAGAGAAGATCTCGACAATCAGAGACAGGATCCACCCGGCTCTTTCTATTCCTCATCTTCACGCTCTCCAATGCCTGAGAATCATTGGCACTATGGTGGCGACGATTCCGATGGTGAGATGGGCCCAATGGAGAATGAGGCCTTTTCAGAAGGGTTTCCTTCACCAGTGGAAGGGCAACAAGGCCCAGCTGATTCGGATTACTGCATCCATGAGGAACTCTCTCCTGTGGTGGCTCCAGCGGGAGAACCTCTCCAACTGCCATTCCATCCTTCCCATTTCTTGGGTAACTATAACAACGGACGCCAGCAACAGGGGCTGGGGAAGTAGCTCAGGGCACTTGGGAATTCCCCTCCAGAAGGATAGTGTCAAACATCCTGGAGCTGAGAACAGCCTTCCAGGCACTTCTGGCATTTCGGCATCTCATTCAGGGCTCCTCGGTCCTACTCAGATTGGACAATACCACAGCAGTGGCATACATAAGAAGGCAAGGGGGGACTCGAAGTCTCTCCTTACTGCAAGAGGTAGAGCCGATTATGTCCTGGGCCCAGAAAAACCTGAAGGATCTGACAGCGACATATGTGTCAGGGGTTCAGAACGTTCAGGCAGACTTCCTTTCTCGGAGGCTCCTAGACAACAACGAGTGGTCTCTCCACGAAGAGGTATTCAAGTGGATTCTATCGTTGGGGTTCTCTCCGGAAGTTGACCTGTTCGCCTCCCCCTGCAACAAAAAGATGGCAAGATACTATTCCAGGTACAGGGACCCTCAAGCGTATGGGGTGGACGCCCTGACGGAGAAATGGTGGTTCAACAGAGCCTATGCCTTTCCGCCAACTCCGATCATTCTCCAATTCCTGAAGAGGCTCAGAGCAGAAACAGCAGAAGTGTTAGCGATAATTCCTTACTGGCCCAACAGGCCCTGGTTTCCTCTCCTAACACTCCTCAGTGTCCGAGATCCGATCCCTCTACCATCCAGACTAGACCTTCTGTCTCAGGGATCGAGACTACACCCTTGCCCGGATCACCTGCGCCTAAGGGCTTGGCTTTTGAAAGGGGAAGGTTGGAGGCGCTAGGCTGCCCGGATGAAGTAATTCCCACTCTCCTTAGTGCGAGAAGGAATAGTACCAACCGAGTATATGAGAGGATTTGGTCGAAATTTACCAGCCATATGTCTTCCAGGTCCAATTCCTGTGATAATCTGGCGATTCAGGACGTTCTAAGTTTTCTGCAGATGGGTCTGGATATTTCACTGTCCGTCAGTTCTCTTCGTGTCCAGGTTTCCGCAATCTCAGCCTTCTCCGGAGTCGCATGGGCTAAGCACCCTCTGGTCCAGCAGTTTTTTAAAGGAGCAGTCAGGCTTAGGCCACAGAGGAAACCCAGATTCCCCAAATGGGATCTTCCGTTAGTTCTGGATTTCTTTGCACAACTTAATAAACCACTCTCAGTCAGAGAATTAACCCTCAAGACTTCATTCCTGATAGCTATAACTTCGGCGAAGAGGGTCTCGGAAATTCAATCCCTGGGGTCCAAGGAACCGTTCATCACCTTTTTCCCGGACAGAGTGGTCCTAATACCAATGCTTGGGACAAATCCCAAAGTTACCTCGGTCTTTCACGAGAACCAGGATATCACACTCCCTACCTTCAATTCTGCTGGAGGTCCAGATCCACACCCTCTTGATGTGGGAGCTACTCTCAAACAATGCCTGGAAGTTACGGCATCTTTTCGTCAATCTGAATCTCTCTTTGTTCTATTCCATGGGAAAAACAGGGGCTCTAGGGCTTCTGTCAGATCCATCGCGGCTTGGGTGGTTCAAGCTATCCAATGGGCTTACAGAGAGAAGGGCTTGGCTCCTCCTGAGGCGGTTACAGCGCACTCTACTAGAAGTCTTTCACCGTCCTGGGCGGCCTCACGTCATGTTGCTCCTGAAGTGATTTGCAGAGCAGCTTCTTGGTCTTCGATTCATACCTTCATGACCCATTATTGTGTTGAACCAGCAACCTTATCTTCTGTTAATTTTGGTTTGAAAGTGCTGTCGGCCGACAGTGTTAAACAAATCTTTTGTTCAGCATTTAGCCCACCCAGGTGTGTACGGCGAGTTATTTCCCACACATTGCTGCCATGGAGTCTGTCAGGAAAACGGAAAATTCCTATCATAATACTTCCGTAATTTTCCTTTCCTGATGGACTCCATGGCAGCAGGAGTTCCCTCCCGAATGGCTGAAGTAGGCTAGTTACCGAACACGGCCGGGGGCAGGGAGCAAAGATTTATGGGAGTAGTGTCCTATAGGCTAGTAGAGGCGGGACTTAACCCACACGTTGCTGCCATGGAGTTCATCAGGAAAGGAAAATTACGGTAAGTATTATGATAGGAATTTTCCGTTTTTATGCCTGAAGATTAGTTAAAACACCTTAACATTATGGATTTTTTGAAAGTAGAGAACCTGGATCATATAATGGTGGTAGGTAATTTAGGGCACACAAGCAAAACGTTCTGATACAATATAAAAGATGAGGTTGTGTTGAGTAAAAAGATACCAAAAATGTCAAGCTTCAAATTTGCATGTGCCTGCAAAATAACAAAAAACTTAGGTATCCTCTATCTTATTCTATTTTCCACAGATGACACTTTAAAAGCCCCAGTAGGTCATTAGTTTAATGTTAACCTTAAGTAATTGGCTTAGAATTTTTTTTCTCTCACTCTAGCATGTGGAGTGATATTTAACATGTATATCACAAGCAACATTTTCATACATACAGTAGGTGCCCCTGACTGGTGCATGTACATTCGCGTGTGTACGTACTTGAGAGCACGGTGGGTTAAACATTTTTTTTAGGGGGGAGGTTATGTGCTTGGGTGTAATGTTATTTTTTTACATTTTTTGTTCACCTGTTCTAACCCTTTATTTATATCACATAGGAAACAAAAAATCCCCTATAAGATATAATATTTTTAAGACAGGTTCTCTTTCTTGAGAAATCGGGGGTCTTCTAAACCCCTGATGTCTCTTATGTGGAAGCTAATGGAATGTAGTCTGTGTTCCATTAGCTTCTTCCTTGACACTAGAAACCAGAACTGGGACATGTTGATTCCCAGTTCATTCTAGCTAGGAGGAATCAGCGAATAGATGTTCACTGGTCTCCTTCCCCTCTACCCAGTGACACCTGCCATGCAGGTTCCGGGCCCGCAGGTAGGGCAACAGAGCCTGGGAAGCAAGGTTCGGATTCACATTCTGGAGGTCACAGAAAGTGGTCCGACGGCTAGACAACCACAAGATTTCTATTGTGGGAAAGCCAAAAGTTAGCTTGTGAAGTGTACTTACAATCCTGGTGCCTGCAACTACTCACCTTACTCCCTACTCCAGGCAACTTGGGTGATTTTCTCCTCTCCCCAAATCTCTGGCCTGTGGACAGTCCCTTAATGTTGCCAGGTGCAAATAAGGCCTCTTAACCCTGTATTGCATGGGGTATGTGACTACAGTTGAGAGCAGTTTAGAGAGGAAGCTGTGGGAGACTGGCCACACAGCTGCAGGGACCCTGCTGGAGCAGGGGAAAAAAGTAAATATGATGCCGTGTACACACGATCGGGATTTTGGTCGGAAAAATGTATGATGGCTTTTCAGACGGGATTCCGCTCAAGCTTGTCTTGTATACACACGGTCACGCCAAATTCCGACTGTCAAGAATGCGATGACGTACAACATGTACAATGGCACTAGAAAAAGGAAGTTCAATAGCCACTGCATCACCCTTTGGGCTCCTTCTGCTAATCTCATGTTTATGTCGTGTTAGTAGAAGTTTGAGAGATGATTCACGCTTTTCCGCTTTCATGCTTTTCAGTCCATTACTGCTCTTCAGTTTCTGCTTGTGGGTTTGTATCTGGTTTTCAGTGTGTGTAGTCAGTTCGTATCTGTTTTTCAGTGCGATCTTGTCCACTCGTTTCTGATTTTCAGCTCGCTCTTCACAGGCCTTGCTGTTTTTCAGTGCGTTCTGTTAGTTCCTTCTGACCAGCTGACCACTTTGAAGCCATGTTGCGGGTACGTGCTCCTCGTAGAGTTCGTGCTCTGTGGGTGCTTGGTGTTGGGGTTATTACTTTGACCCAAGTCCAGTCCATGAACAGGGTGTGGAGGAGTTCATGGACCAAGAACTGGTTGCTCCAGCGTGACCAATTCTCTCATATGCCTTTGCTGCGTGAGATCCAGGAGAATAACCCTGATAAATTCAGGAATTTTCTCCGGATGACAGACCCCATTTTTCACCATCTGTTGGCTTTGCTGTCCCCTTATATTACGAAGCAGGACACCTGCATGCGGCAAGCCATCACTCCGGAGCAGAGGCTAGTCGCCACGTTGCGGCAACTTGGCGACAGGGAGAAGTCTACAGGACCTCAAGTTCTCGACAGGCATCTCCCCCCAGGCTCTGGGGATCACTATCCCAGAGACCTGTTCTGCCATCATTCAGGTCCTGCAGAAGGACTATAATAGGATAAGTTTTCTCCTTTAATATCACATTCTATGTATTTAATGTATGCTAATGTATTGTATTTCTTTCATCATCCCCTAATTACCATGATTGTAATATGCTGTGAATGTCCTCTTTATCCTCATGCATGCTGGAAGTTTTTAATGCTCCTTTTTTGTCCTTCATGCATATTTGCCTTCACTAACCTCCCCAGCATGCTATCCTGGGCCCATACACACCTAGCCTAGTCACTTAACAATGTATTTTGTCAGCTCCGTAGTACTGCTTTACCCTAAACACCCCCTAAAATGTGTACAAATGTTATTGTTGTACTTAAAAGCATTTAAGCCCCCCCCCTAAAATTTTTCCAATGGGTCATCAGGGGGGGGGGGATCTGATAAGTGGACCTTATATTTTTGTCTTTAAATACTCCTTAAAATAAATGTTATACTGATGTTGGCCAAGAATGTTTGTGTCTAATCTGCTTGCAATGTTATGTGCAAAAGTACAATTTTTTTTTATGTTTTGATTCCACAGTTTCCTTCAACGCCACAGGAATGGCAGACTGTGGCATCCCACTTTGCTGACTGTTGGGACTTTCCCAACTGTGGAGGGGCAATTGATGGGAAGCACGTCCACATCATCCCACCACCCCATTCGGAGTCATACTATTTTAATTATAAGGGTTTCAATAGTATCGTGTTGATGGCAGTGGTGTCAGCGACATACGAGTTTCTCTATGTGGACGTGGGGAAGAATGGCAAGATGTCAGATGGTGGAGTCTTTGCCCAGACCGAGTTCTACACATATCTCCAGAGTGGTGGCTTGGGATTGCCACCTGCGGAAGAGAACATGGAAGGACTCCCGTTTGTTTTTATTGCTGATGAACCGTTTGGTCTGGGTGATCACATGATGAGGCCATTCCCCAGAGGACCCTCACCCCAGAGAAGAGGGTTTTTAATTTCCGACTGGCCAGAGCCAGTAGAGTCGTGGAGAACACCTTTGGGTGGCCAGCCGGTTCCGCCTATTTCTAATGGCTATAAATATGGCAGAGTACAAACTTAACCACATCGTGTTATCATACTGCATCTTGCACCACGTTTTAAAGCAAAATGCTACTTATTATGTAGCCTCAGTTGGGCCTGAGGCCAGACTTCATGAACTAACAATGACGGCCCTGGAAGCTGGCCATCCTGGCTTGCCCCTCCCCCAAAGCGCACGTGAAGTGCGTCAAAAATATGTGAAATATGTGAAATATTTTACGGGTAGGGGGGCCATTGCTATGCCAGACCATTTTTTTAAATATTTGCAAAAAAAAAAAAAGATATGATAAAATCTTGAATTTGATTTACTGCTTGGATTTCTTTTATCTGTCTCCTGGGTTCTCCTAGTGCACTTGTAGTGCCAAGTGGTTTTTCCATTATTAAATAACACTCATTGTCACTGTAAACGCCAACTTAATACAAAAAATGGTATTGAGCATTGAAAGAAGAAGCCACACATTGTTGAGTATAAAATTTTTTTTAAAAATTTTAAAAAATGTACAAAAAAAATTACTCCATGCACATTCACATGTGCATTGTAAAACCTTTTTAGTTAAAAAAATCACATCTTTTTTTTTATACATTTTTATCTTCCCTTCATCAGATGGGGTGACGTCCCCCTGTAAAAGCCAAATTTAGAAGATGCACAAGAATTTTAGAAGATACACAAATTGGGAGTAAAAATGGGGATTTCCCTCCTGATCCCATGCCTAATATCATAATGGGGGATCAATGGATGTGTTTTGGGGGTGCAACCCCTTCCTCTCACCTACTAGAGTTGCGAGGAAGGGGTTGCACCCAAAAAAATACATAAATTGATATCCCCTAATGGCAGATAGCACATGTTGACACACTGTGTGCATCTTCCAAATTTGGCTTTTAAAATGTATAAAAAGGTTATTTAAATTTTCTTAGAAAAAAATAAACAAGTTGTCATTTTTTTTGGATTTAGATTCTCCCTAATACATCAATCATGTTCTTCAGTCTTTGTTCAATCTCCTTGGTTTTTTCCTTTATGAGGTCTAAATCCCGACTACACCACATTATGTCCTGGATTAGCCTTTGTGCACTGTCAGTCGTGAAATTAGTAGATTGTTCTTCCACAACATGCACATCACTTAAAAAAAAAAATACACACCATGTATTATAAATATGTAGGCATACATCTATTACCTGAATCTGTGGTGTCAGATACTCACCTGTTGTGGTGACTATCTCAACCACCTCTCCTTCCTCCACATCCTGAGGTTGTGTCCTCTGTTCCCCTTTTTCAGGAGGTGAGGGGGTTCCTGTTGTCCTCCAACGACCCAAGTCTTTTCTCCCCTATGAGAACGAAACAAAAGGTATACTTGGCAAACAGATATTTGTGGCCAGAAATATGAATTTGAAACATTGCTTGGAAGTGGGGTACAATTGTCTGTTTGGACAAAGTTGAAGACATTAATTATTCCCTTAACAAAGCTGCAATACTTACCTTTTTTGGACAAGTTTCACACATGGAGACACCAAAGTATCCACTGGAGTACCTGTGCGGGACACCCTAAAAAGTTTGTTCCTGTGTCCCACACTAGTGCTCCTGAGTCCAGATGTGTAAACAGCTGCTGAGTGTCCTCTCCTTACATTACACTGAATCAAGTTTGCTAACCCTGTATCTGCCTAAAACATCATATTTAGTTGGTGAACGAATGATGTTTACTATGAACGATTACTGTGCCCATGAGCCTGAAAGTAGCCATTTTAAACTGTACAACAGTAAAGAAAAGCACATGGCGCAGCATGCAAGTAATAATAATAATTGGAACACATGACAAGTACTTACGTTTTAGAGGCACTTTCTTGATCCTTCTGTACTGATCCTGCTCCCTCAATTTCAGGTCTGACAAGCGTTTCCTCAATTGCTCCTTGGATCGTCGTACCCCAAAATTCCTGCGCAGACTCTTCACAACTTTAGTCATGATCTTGGACTTTCTCACATTTGGGTTTGGTTTCTCCCATCATAGTCTGCCCTCTTCAAGATGTCCACCATCTCCACCATCTCTACAAAGGAAATATTTGATGCCTTAAATCTTCTCCTCTGGGATCGGGACGTTTCAAGCTCCTGGCTTTCCTCCTCCTCATTACTGCTATTACGCACCTGCTGTGTCTCCGCCATGTTCATCTCCTACTGCGCCGAAGAGATGGGGTGGGGAATATTCTAGAAAGAACGTATGGGGTGGGTGACGCGCGCAGAGTTTTTACGCATGCACAGTGTATATAAAGCTAACACGTTTGTGTCGTACCTACATTCTGTGTGCATAGGAAGGAGGACCGGATGCTCCAAACATTATAACGAAGGTAACATTTTAACTTGGGACATCAGTGGCCTATACTGATTCGAGATTGAGGCCTATATTGGGATAAGATTAGGAGAGTTTAGCCTGATATTAGTGTTTTTGTCTTGTATTTTGTCTTGCAGCAAATATGAAACAATTCAAAGACCCTGATCTCATGGGCCATTTCATTGACAAATACAGGTATATGCGTAATTTGTGGGAGGTTAAAAACCTGTTATATCGCAATAAACCAGCTAGGAAGGCATCGCTGGAGAAACTGAAGACGCAGGTCCCCAACGCAGACATCGAGTTTGTGGAGAGGAAAATTGGTAGCTTGAGAAGCATGTATAGGAAGGAGCTTAATAAGGTCCAGGCTTAAAATGAGATCAGGAGCAGCAGCAAAGGATGTGTATGTACCCAGTCTGTGGTACTACAACAAGATGCGGTTTCTGGAAGACCAGGGAATCACTTTCTACACTTCCATCCAGCCTTCCCTCAACCCCAGCTGATGTTTCGGAGGACCAACCTGGCCCTTCCATCCTGTAAGAAGTGGAGGAGCCCAGCTGGAGCCAGGTATAGTATTTTTTAACATTGTCTGAAAATTATTGCTGTTAACTAGATGTTATTATTGATAACAAATGAATGATTTAACAAAAATAGGGACAAAAATGATTGGGACAAGAATGAAAAATGCTGGGCTGGAATGATTTTTTCTAATTATTAACATGCAATTTGCAACAGTCATGAGCTGAAAATTGTGTGTGATTGATGAACCAAAAACTAAAACTATGTCCCTTTTTCATACACAGGAAGACCTCAGCCAGGACAAGGCTCTGAAATGTGGCACACAGGAGGAGGCGGGGGTAAGTGTCACCCAGGAGGTGGCTGGGGTAAGTGGCAGCCAGGAGGAGGCCAGGCCCAGTAGGAGCCTCACCCAATCCCAGGTGCCTCCCCTCTGCCTTTAAACAAAAAGTGCCAGGAAGCGGAGTAACGTGGAGGAGGCAGCACTGGGCCTCATTAAGGAGGCTAATGCAGCCCTAAAAAGCCCCCTGAGGCTGAAGAGGCTGAAGAGGCCAATGGCTGCTATGTAGCTGCCAAAGTACAGCAAATGGAGGAGGGACAATGCCTCAGATGTGAGAAAATTATTTTTGAGGCCATTCATAAGGGGTTGAGTGGCCAAATGAGTGATAACATGCACTTAGTTGCACTCGCCCATCCTCCTCCTCCTCCTCCTCCTCCTGCCACAAGTCCACCTCCAGAGCCACAGCCTCCAAGGAAGACTGCAGGGAAGGCTGCAGGGAAGCATGGAGGGAAGGCTGCAAGGAAGACAAGAAAGTGATGGCCCTGGGTTCAGTCTGATCAAACAGAAGACGCAGCCTGTTGTAGTATCACAGTCTGGGGACATATATGTCATCTGCTGCTGTTCGTGATCTCGGGGAGTCCAGGACCAGATTGTGCTCCCCATTATATGGACTTCTAGGCTATCAATTTTTATTTACAAAGAGTTGATGTGTGCCCTGGGGGCCGGCCAAAGGCTTTGCAAATTCAAGAAGTTTCTCCAGCATTGCCTTCCTCTTTATTTTGTTATTATGAGCCAGAATAAATGTTTTTTTTTAATATGAAAATACTTGCCTATGTGTTTTTCTTCAAATAGGACAGTTTGTTTGTGAGTAGGCAGGTACATT
The DNA here is from genome assembly GCA_037952835.1 of Lithobates septentrionalis. Classification (NCBI taxonomy): domain Eukaryota; kingdom Metazoa; phylum Chordata; class Amphibia; order Anura; family Ranidae; genus Lithobates; species Lithobates septentrionalis. Next base: position 3,196,466 of record JBBDGP010001328.1, on the reverse strand, counting down.
TCCAAAATACAATGTCTAATTAACAAGGGACAACAACCAACCTCCTTGAGCTTTATAAAAATACAAGATAATAATGTTGTTGTGGAAACTTGACACACCAAAAAATAAAATTATGGCGATCACTAGAAACTAATTTAAAAATAATCCAAAAAACAGGAGATCTTGATTAAAAATAAAAAAAGATGACTATAAAAAATAATTCTAAACATTATTATGGAGATCTGGCTTTAAGAACAAAAAATATTATTCAGGAGATCACGAGTAATAATAAAGAAATACGTTTGTGAGAACTCTGTGTGAATATCAGCAGCAAAACAATTTCATTCTTCTAGCATTATAAAGAACAAAAGAATGCACTGCATTAAAAGGTCCAAAAATTTACAGCATGACGAATGTGCTAGCTCCATTACGAGCGCTAGTTTTACCAGACCAAGCGCTTCTGTCTCATACTTGATTCTGAGCATGCGTGATTTTTGGCGCGTCGGAATTGCATACAGATGATCGCATTTTTGACTAGAAACTTTTCCTGACCGAAAAATTGAGAACCTGCTCTCAATCTTTTGCTGGCTGGAATTCCGCCAGCAAAAGACCGATGGAGCATACACACGGTCACATTTTCCGACCAAAAGCTCTCATCAGAGTTTTGCTGGCGGCATTTCCGATTGTGTGTACGGGGCATTACAGATTATCATTCAACCCCTTGACTTAACAAGCATTTAACCCTTGCAATGTTGGGGTGGGTGTTGTGGTGCCCAGAACGGGTTTTAAAAAAGTAAAGATAATGATAATTATGAGGGGCACATTAGGGAATACCATCTGATATTTAATAGAGATATAAGCAGCTGTTTGTGCTGCATGCATGCATCAATGAAATAACACTTGTATGTGTTTTTAACAGTATAATCCTAATTGTATTGTTGGACAAAAAAAACAGATGTTTGCCAAGCTCAATAGCTCAGGCTTAAATTTAAACACCACTGGATGAGAAATTTACACTGCCTTTTCTATATTGCTGCTTTGTAAGGATCCATATAGACTTTGATTTCGGAAAGCATTACACAACAGAAGCTATTTGCTTTTAGATTTTCTCTAAAGTCCTGAGTATGCCTTTTATCAACAGTAAAATTATGAAATCACTCATCTGCTATTTGTTATATTACCCTGAGTTTCTAAATATCTAATCTGAATATATTTTATCTTTTAATTGTGACGACTTCTGCGATGCTAACAATATTAACCTTGCAATGTATTTTTACAGGTCTTTATTCAGTTTGCTGCACAACAGGAACAATATCCCAGTCCTATGATGAAACCTACAGTGGATAGTCTTAGAGAGCAACTACCAGTCTGAGCAAACAAGCATTCTAATTGCTTTAAAAAAAAAAAAAAAACACGAAGAAGTCGTTCGGCTTTTGATCCACATTTAGCCATAAGCGCAAATCACAACTGCTTTATTTTTTTTCTTCCCTTTAGGCAAGAGCTGCTATAAATTGCAAACAAAGGTCTATTTAATATGATACTGTATTAAAAGTGTACTTTAGTACAGAATGGTGTATTGCTGAATTAGTGTGTTTTTCTGTGTATTGTTAATATAGTTTTTTTACTGTGGATAAACTAACAAGCTGAGATAAAATAAAATGAGATATACTAAAAATGTACTGTAAGAAATGAATAAGTACTTTAAAATAAATGAACAGTTACATGGAATTTAAGATGAGCAAATGCACTGTCTGAAAGACAGTTCTTATGGATGTTATCTGTACAATAAAAAATTACTATGATCCCTATCTTATGCACCCATAAAGCAAAGCATTTTCCCCTCATTGTATAGTTCGTGTGTAAAGTGAACCTGTGCATAGACTATGTGCATTAATCTATTTTCATATTCTTAACTAGTAGTAAAAGGACTTTTAACCTGTGTTGATGATGGCATTGTGGAAAAAACTAATCTTCAAAACTCTCAACAGAAGCCCTGATATTGCTTATTGTTAATGTCAGCAGATTCTGGTCCCTGGCGATCACAGTACTCTGTACCTACTACAGATAAGGATGTACCTCCACTGTTCACTTACTTAGATGCCTTGTAGCACCATTGCATATAACCAGCCAGAATATGGCCAGTTGGATGGACTTTTGTGGATCACAAAAAAGTAAAAAAAAAAAAAAACACTTGATGGTCCAAAAAATTATTCATGCTATTTATTGAATAAAAAACATGTAAAACACCATAGTCGTTTGGTGAAAATAACCCAAATTCATGTATATTATTTTGTCTGTAGGAAAGTTATACACAGTCCACAAACTATGGTATTTACTGTATATGTGAAAACTGATTAATCCTTATGTATTGAAGGCCTATCTCATTTCCTGAGGCCCGAATATGCCAGAACAGTACAAATATCCCCAAATGACCCTTTTTGGAAAGTAGACAGTCCAAGGTATTTAATAAGAGGCATGGCACTTTTATGAAGCTGTCATTTTTTGCCACAATTTTTTTGGAAAATGAAGAAATAAAAAAAAAATAGTTTTTCCACTTTTTTTTACATACTGTCACCAGTGCAGTACAGCATCATCATATAACTGATGCGGTGGTGAGCAGAGACACTGACATTTTTTGATAATTTGTTTTCATTTTTTTTAAATATATTTTTTTCTTTTGTTATTTTTTCTTTTTTCTTTACATACTGTGACCAGAGCAATACAGTATTTCCATAGTAATATGGTACTACTCTGGGGAGGTGATCAGGATTTTTTTTTACAGTGTATGCAGTGAATTTCATCATTAAAAGCAAGCATCTTTACCGAATGAAATAGATTAATTCAGTGTGTATTGTTGTGATTAGCTGTGATTGGCCACAGCTAATGACATGATACAGATGAGCTGTGATTGACCCTGTCTTTACCATGTAAACATGGTGACCAATCACAGGATTCAACACAAAAACACACAATGAATGGCATCAAAGCCATTCGTTGCTTTACAATTGTCATGAGATCTGCTGTTATTGGTCACAGAGATCACACGGTACTGGCAGTGGGCCAGTACACTAATCTGTCATCCACTGTGTCTGGTGAACACAGCGGGTGACAGATTACTCCAGGGTGTGGCCTGTTGGGCCCGCACAAGGCACGTTCTGAGGGGGACGTTTTTATGACATCCACCAAGAACAATGGGACTCCCATTGGGTCATTTTATAATAGCCTGGGTGGGAAGCAGTTATTATTACGAAGAAAGGGTTAAAAACACACAACCCATTGCTGCATTTTCTACAAATTTGTGATACTGTAATATGGCGTTCACCTGATACACCACAATTGTTTTAACTATAATGATATGTATCTATGGGTAAAACATCCAAACATCCGGTCTCCAGACACTATCTTGAGGTACACAACCGAGACCCTAGGAAAACCATTTTTCTAGGCATTGATAGATACACCCCACCTTGGAGGGGGGGGTCTATTATACGTGGGATCTCTAGGCTCGAAATGACATGGATACATAGATTGAAGTGCTACACTCCCTTTGGACTTAATGTGGATGTAGATCTTAATGCATTTTTGGATAATTCATGACAATTTTACTTTAGAGTTGTTCTATGTTATCCTTTTATTTTTGTCATTTCATATCTTAATTTTAATTTTATATTTTTTTGAAAAAAATTTCTTTTTCATTAATATTTTTATATTTTTAGTGAAGTGTGGTTTAATCAAAATATTTTCCATCATATATTGAAGTTATTAACACTATGTATGATTTCAATGTTATACATACCACATTCTGTTTACTCGCTTTGAATCTCTAGTGGAGGTCGGTATTTTGACATCCTCAACCACCTTTGGAGTGGTACCCTAGTTTTCTATCAATTATAGTTATGTCTGTATTGGGGTCTGTACATCTTTTAGTGCAATCCCTATCTGTCCCTCTTTTGAATGGAGGAGAGTTTTACACATGTTTTTGTTTTGTATGTTTTCAATTTTTATCCCTCCATACATATATCATGAAATACCCTAATAACAATATTTATTTAATGTGGCCGTTTCACCATTTTAGTTTTTGCCAGCTCTGGAAGGGTCACAATGTATGGGCGGAAGTGCCGTCTGCCTAATGTTAATACTATAAGTCACACACTTCCTGCTTCTGTGTAGGATGGTGTGGTGACGCCATCTGAGCTTCAAAGCGAGGTTTGGTTTTTGTTCCTGGTCTATATATAGCGATGAGTCAGTGCGTCGCCCGTTCCCATGACGACGTCCAATAGGACGAAACGTACGTCGGAAGGTTGACGCGCTGACGTCATCGTTTTCGTTTGAACGGGTGCATGCGAGCCGGCCGGCTGTTGTATATTCTATGTGCCTCTATATCGTGATTTTACATGTAAGTGTGACCATCTTTTTACCTCAATAAATGTGATACAGTTTTACACTATGGAGAATTTGTTTTGTCCTTTTGGGTTTTCCTGCCATGCGGATTGAGTCCATCACATTGAAAGATCTTGTCCACCCCCTTCCTTGATTGGAGACCTGAGGAGCTGATTTCCCCTGAGAGGAGGTTTACTATTAAGCTGGTTTACAGCTTACCTTTGGTAAGCGGACATCTTATTAGGTGGAGGATTTTCCACTGGGTGTTTTACGTCTATGATCACCGATTACATCTGCCTTGACCCCAAGGATTGTGTGTTACACGTCTATGATCACTGTTTGCATCTGCCTTGGCTCCAAGGACTGTGTATTTTTGTGACGCTAGTCACTTCTTTATCTTCATTTGGGACTTTTATTTTCCAGTCACTTTTTCAATAGAGTTTTGGTGTTTCATATTTAAAAACATTTTTTTATCATTTTTTGATGCACTGCAATTTCATACACTTTATTATGTTTGATTAGTTACATCACTAGTATTGCTTTTAGCGCGGTCTTTCTTGATTATTTATGTATCTATGGGTGTCTTTTCCTTGTGAGAAAAATTGCTAAATAGCAATCTAAATGAAATGCTTTTACAAGCATCCTGCATCTCCCAAATATTAAATTCTTATCTTTCTCTGCACTGTCAAGACTGCCTGCTTATACAGTATCTCACAAAATGAGTACACACCTCACATTTTTGTAAATATTATATTATATTTTTTCATGTGACAACACTGAAGAAATGTCACTTTGCTACATTGTAAAGTAGCGTGTGTACAGCTTGTATAACAGTGTAAATTTTCTGTCCCCTCAAAATAACTCAACACACAGCCATTAATGTTTAAACCGCTGGCAACAAAAGTGAGTGCACCCCTAATTGAAAATGTCCAAATTGGGCCCAAAGTGTCAATATTTTGTGTGGCCACCATTATTTTCCAGCACTGCCTTATCCCTCTTGGGTATGGAGTTCCCCAAAGCTTCACAGGTTGCCACTGGAGTGTTCTTCCACTCCTCCATGATGGCATCACGGAGCTGGTGAAAGTTAGAGACCTTGCGCTCCCCACCTTCCATTTCAGGATGCCTCACAGATGCTCAGTAGGTTTTAGGTCTGAAGACATGCTTGGCCAGTCCATCACCTTTACCCTCAGCTTCTTTAGCAAGGCAGTGGTCATCTTAGAGGTGTGTTTGGGGTCGTTATCATGTTGGAATACTGCCCTGCGGCACAGTCTTCGAAGGGAAGGGATCATGCTCGGGTTCAATATGTCACAGTACATGGTGGCAGTCATGGTTCCCTCACTGAACTGTAGCTCCCCAGTGCAGGCAGCACTCAAGCAGCCCCAGATCATGACACTCCCACCACAATGCTTGACTGTAGGCAAGACACACTTGTCTTTGTACACCTCACCTGGTTGCTGCCACATACGCTTGACAACATATGAACCAAATAAGTTTATCTTGGTCTCATCAGAATACAGGACATGGTTCCAGTAATCCATGTCCTTAGTCTCTTGTCTTCCTTCTGAGATGACAGCCATGCAGACCAATTTGATGCAGTGTGCAACGTATGGTCTGAGCACTGACAGGCTGACCCCCCCACCCCTTCAACATCTGCAGCAATTCTGGCAGCACTTATACATCTATTTGCCAAAGACAACCTCTGGGTATAACGCTGAACATGTGCACTCAACTTCTTTGAGCAACCATGGCAAGGCCTGTTCTGAGTGGAACCTGTCCTGTTAAACTGCTGTATGGTCTTATCCACAGTGCTGCAGCTCAGTTTCAGGGTCTTGGCATCCTTCTTATAGCCTAGACCAACTTTATATAGAGCAACAATTCTTTTTTTCAGATCCTCAGAGAGTTCTTTGCCATGAGGTGCCATGTTGAACTTCCAGTGACCAGTATGAGAGAGTGAGAGCGATAACACCAAATTTAACACACCTGCTCCCATTCACACCTGAGACCTTGAACCACTAATGAGTCACATGACACCAGGGAGGGAAAATGTCTAATTGGGCTCAATTTGGAAATTTTCACTTAGGTGTGTACTGACTTTTTTTGCCTGTGGTTTAGACATTAATGGCTGTGTGTTGAGTTATTTTGGGGGAACAGCAAATTTACACTGTTATACAAGCTGTGCACTCACTGCTTTACATTGTAGCAAAGTGTCATTTTTTCAGTGTTGTCACATGAAAAGATATAATAAAATATTTACAAAAATGTGAGGAGTGTACTCACTTCTGTGAGATACTGTATATGGTAAAATATCACAGCATCCTAGGTGTCCTTACATGTAAAAGCACTCTGAGCTTTAAGATGCTAATAACACTAAGGACATATATATGCAGGCACTATGAATGAGATTTTGGTTCACTGTGGCTCATCAGAGTGGAGGAGGAGTCTAGGAGTCTTCTGTGTTTTGCTGTGATAGGCAGCCAGCAGGGATAGATGATGGCTGCTACAGTGGGAGCCTTCAGGGGATTACAGTATCTGGGATCCAGGGCATCCAGGACACATGCCCTGCATTGCCTGCAGGGTGCCATTGGTCCTCAACACTGTGATCCCCTTTCAGCTACCACTGCAGCAACTGGCATCTCTCCCTACTGGCTTTCTGCAAACCTAATTCGTGGTGCCAAGTGCTGAAATTTGTTCCAGCATTGGGATCAGGAAAACAGCCTTGACCTGCGGGATGCCGAGCTTTGGCTGAAATTCTGGGATGTTCCCTCAGGATTTTAGGATGGTCTGTAGGTTGAAGCCTGCAAATAAACTACATTTCCAACAATCCGTGGATCTTTCAATCGAGCACTCATGCAGGTGATGAGCTACAAAGCATTTAGATCTGACAGACACACAGAGAGCTTACCTGCAGGTTGGAGATGATATTTCATCATATTAGCATGCCCACATTTGTGATGCAATGCAGAGGTGGTAACAAGGCATGCAAAGGAGGCTGTGTGAACAGGAAGATGTCTTATCCCTTTGACAATCAGGTACAAGCTAGCTAAAGCATTGCATGCTAAATTGTAACAGTGTTGAGCTGCTGTATAAACATATAGTACACAGTAACATTGTTTTAGTATACCCAGGTGATCCCCTGAAGGAATCACATGGATTGGAACACAACGCATTGGGCAGAGCTGGGTGATACCATCATGCATGGAATCCGGAAGTGACGCGGACTGTATTCTGTGGTGTTCAGATTACCCTAGTTGATATGCGGTTATATTTTTTCTTATTGTGACTGCCTTTTTTAATAAATATTTTAATTATTGATGCATAATGCACTACGATAGTTTCTTCTATATACATTTGAGCTCATCATAGTGGGCAAGTGGGATCCCAACTTAGTTAGTTAGTATCATCTGACATCTCTGTTACCCTCATAAGAGCTCATATGTACATTATGACCTATGTGGTGTGGGCCATTGGTTGAAGATGAGGACTCAATTTGCACAAAGGTGTGGGCATATGTGAATTTTACATTGTATGTGCAGAACTGGAGTTATGGTTACACATTCATAAAACAAGTAAATATCACATGAGTTACAATCGGGTTACTTGGACTCTTTTTACTATTTTAGTATTTCTGTGGACATTGATTGGAAGTGTTTGAATTCAAGGTTCACCTTTTAATGTTTGTTATGTTTGATGATTGATTAGGGATATTAGCTGGGATTCCACCTGGCTATTTTTTTATCACATTTATATTTACACATTTGTGACATCACTATGTTTATACCCTGTTTCCCCGAAAATAAGACCTAGCGTGATTGTCAGTGATGGCTGCAATATAAGCCCTACCCCCCAAATAAGCCCTACCCTGTTTCCCCGAAAATAAGCCCTACCCTGAAAATAAGACCTACAAGGACTTTAACTAGGGCTTGTTTGGGGAGTAGGGCTTAAATTGCAGCCATCACCGACAATCACGCTAGGTCTTATTTTAGGGGAAACAGGGTAGTATACTAGTGTTGTTATGTGTTACTGTGTACTAAAAATTTATGCAGCAGCGTGACACTGTTAAAGTTTAGTTATATTGTGGCATATGTGAGATCACATATTAGGTGTCAACAGCAGTATATATATATCTATATACCGTATTTATCGGCATAAAACACGCACAGGCGTATAACACGCACATTCATTTTAAGAGGGAAGTTTCAGGAAAAAAACTAAAATTTTTAATAAGGAACTTTGAAGCAAAATAAGGGTCAGTGCCCATCTGCAGCCTCACCATTGCCATCAATGCAGCCTGATCAATGCCCATCTGCAGCCTCACAAGTGCCATCAATGCAGCCTCATTAGTCTACATCAATGCAGCCTCACCATTGCCATCAATGTAGCAGCCTTGCCATTGCCATCAATGCAGCAGCCTCACCAATGCCATCAGTGCAGTCTGATCGATGCCCATCTGCAGCCTAGAGGGGACAGGGAGGGGGGCGGGACAAGCGCCGACAGATTACATACAGTGAGAATCTCCTATGATAGACAGAACAGTGGTCCAATGGCGGCCCAGGAGACGGGACTTTCTATTACAGAGGCCGCCAAGTAAACAGGAGATTCTCACTGTATTTAATCTGACGGCGCTCATCCCGCCACCCTCGCTGTCCCCTCAGAGGCAGCTAAAATTGAAGTATTGGTGTATAACACGCACACGCTATTTGCACCCGATTTTCATGGTGAAAAAGTGAGTGTTATACGCCAATAAATACAGTGTATATATATATATATATATATATATATATATATATATATATATATATATTTATTTTGTAATTTTCTTGGTTTGGGTTGTGCAGGAGTGACTTACACAGTTTTTATTCTAGCACTACATGAACATATAGAGATCTAAAAGGGATATGAAAAGGGAATAATAGGAAAGACACATGGGTTGGGAAACCTTATGCTGATGTGAGTTGTGAAAGAACAAATGACTTCATGTACATTGAAACAGCCCCCTTTATTTGAGATAATGTATAAACTAATCCTAATTAACAGCATTGAGAGACGCAAAGCCTCCAAAGAGACCAAACTTTGTAGAAGTATTTATGTATGCCATTCAGAATAGCTGTCATCTTCTTCTGAATCATAGTGCCCAAAAACACACTATCCATTGCCTCAAAACGTTTGCAATTGCTTGTCTGGTAGCTAGAAACTTAAAAGTTACAAGTTTGAGCTCTTGTATAAATAGACTAAACACAGGCCTCCGAGGATTTTTTTAACCACTTCAGCTGCTCAATGACCAGAGCATTTTTTACAATTTGGCACTGCGCTGTTTTAACTGGTAATTACGCGGTCAAGCAATGCTGTACCCAAATGAAATTTGCATCCTTTTCTCCCACAAATAGAGCTTTCTTTTGATGGTATTTGATTGCCTCTGCAATTTTTTTTGCAATATAAACGGAAAAAGACCGAAAATTTTGAAAAAAATTATATTTTCTACTTTTTGTTATAAAAAAACCAATAAACTCAATTTTAGTCATACCTTTAGGCCAAAATGTATTCAGCCACATGTCTTTGGTAAAAAAAAGTCAATAAGTGTATATTTATTGATTTGCGTAAAAGTTATAGCGTCTACAAACTAGGGTACGATTTCTGTAATTTACGCAGCTTTTAGTTTATGACTGCCTATCTCATTGCTTGAGGTGCTAAAATGGCAGGGCAGTACAACACCCCCCCTCCCTCCCATGACCCCCTTTTGGAAATTAGACACCCCAAGGAAATTGCTGAGAGGCATGTTGAGCCAATTGAATATTTTCTTTTTTTGTCACAAGTTAATGAAAAATGACAAAAAACAAGAAAAAAATTCACGTTGTCACTAAATGATATATTGCTCACACATGCCATGGTTATATGTGGAATTACACCCCAAAATACATTCTGCTGCTTCTCCTGAGTATGGGGATACCTCATGTGTGAGACTTTTTGGGAGCCTAACCATGTACAGGACCCTGAAAAACACCTGAAGGCGGTGATTGGTTTTTGGGGTCCTGTACGCAGCCAGGCTCCCAAAAAGTCTCACATGTGGTATCCCCATACTCAGGAGAAGCAGCATAATGTATTTTTTGGTGAAATTCCTCATATAACCATGCCATGTTTGAGCAATATATCATTTAGTGACAACTTTGTGCACAAAAAAGAAGTTTGTCATTTTTCCCAAAACTTGTGGCAAAATATAAAATATTCCATGGACTCAACATGCCTATCAACAAATAGCTTGGAGTATCTACTTTCCAAAAAGGGGTCATGGGGGGGGGGGGGGGGTTGAACTGTCCTGGCATTTTATGCACAACATTTGAAGCTTATGTCACACATCACCCACTCTTCTAACCACCTGAAGACAAAGCACTTTCTAACACTTTTTGTTTACATGAAAAAAAAAAATTTTAGTAGAAAATTACTTTGAACCCCCATGCATTATATATATTTTTAAAGCAAAGGCCCTACAGATTAAAATGGTGGGTGTTGCAACTTTTTTTTGTTCACACAGTATTTGCGCAGCGATTTTTCAAACACAATTTCTTTGGAAGAAAACACTTTTTTAAATTTTAATGCACTAAAACACTCTATATTGCCCAAATGTTTGATGGAATAAAAAAGATGATCTTATGCCGAGTACATGGATACCAAACACTACATGCTTTAAAATTGCGCACAAGCGTGCAGCGGCGACAAACTACATACATTTTTAAAAGCCTTTAAAATCCTTTACAGGTCACCACTTTAGATTTACAGAGGAGGTCTACTACTAAAATTACTGCCCTCGATCTGACCTTCATGGTGATACCTCACATGCATGGTGCAATTGCTGTTTACATATAACACCAGACTGATGCTTGCGTTTGCCTTTGCGTGTGAGCACGGGGGGACAGGGGTGCTTTTTTTTTTTTTTAAACTGTTCATTTCATTTTTTTTAATAATTTTTTTGTTATCTTAGGGAATGTAAATATCCCCTATGATAGCAATAGGTAGTGACAGTTACTCTTTTTTGAAAAAATTGGGGTCTATTAGACCCTAGATCTCTCTGCTTTCAAAGCTGACCACACCGAGATCGGTGTGATAAAATGCTTTCCCAATGGTGCTGTTTTTATCCGGCGAAACCTAAGTCATGAAATGCTGGTAGCTGGCTCGTAACTCGTAGCGGGGTCCCCTGTTTACGTCACCGAGTGGCCCCTGCCCTCAGCTATATTACAGCTGTCATCGAGAAGAAGCGTCACTCAGTGGGAGCCTCCCATACAGGCAGAGCTTTTGCGCATTTTTTTTCTTTTTTTGGCTCATCGGGCGGCGGGATAGAAGATAGATGGACATCGCTGGACATTTTTATTTCTTTATCTTTTAATAAAGAACTTGTCCCTAAGTGTCTCCTGTCTTTTTTACTATTTTTAAAAACTTTTTTTGTGAAATGGTAGGGGTACAATGTACCCATTACCAATTCACATAGGGGGGGCGGGATCTAGGGGTCCCCTTGTTAAAGGGGGCTTCCAGATTCTGTTAAGCCCCCCACCCGCATACCCCCACAACCACCGGGTAAGGGTTGTGGGGATGAGGCCCTTGTCCCATTCAACATGGGGACAAGGTGCTTTGGGGGGCTACTCCAAAGCACCCTCCCCATGTTGAGGCCATGTGACCTGGTACGGTTCGGGGGGGTGCTTTCTCATCCCCCCTCTTTTCCTGTGGCCTGACAGGTTGCATGCTCGGATAAGGGTCTGGTATGGATTTTGGACCCCTAAGCCATTTTTTTAAAAATTTGGTGCAGGCTTCCTCTTAATTTCCAGACCTGAAGGGTATGGATTTTGAGGGGACCCCCATGCAATTTTTAAAAAAAAATTTGGTTCGAAGTTCTTAATATTCATACCAGACCCAAAGGGCCTGGCAATGGACTGGGTGGGGGAACCCATGCCGTTTTTTTCAATGAGTTTCATCTATATTGCAAGGCCCAACAATTCATTACAGCCACAATCAGTTTTAAATTACTTTTTTCCTTTATGCCGCGTACACACGAGCGGACATTACGGCGGACTTTGCCCGGCGGACTGGATTTCGTCGGACAATTCGATGTGTGTGGGCTCCAGCGGACTTTGTTTTCTCAAAAGTTGGACGGAATTAGATTTGAAACTTGTTTAAAATTTATCCGTTGAAATCGAGTCCGGTCGAAAAGTCCGCCGTCTGTATGCTAGTTCGACGGACAAAAAGCCACGCTAGGGCAGCTATTGGCTACTGGCTATGAACTTCCTTGTTTTAGTCCGGTCGTACGTCATCACGTACGAATTCGACGGACTTTGGTGGATTGTGTGTAGGCAAGTCCGTTCATTCACAAAGTCCGTCGGAAAGTACGTCGAAAAGTCCGCCGGGCAAAGTCCGCCGTAATGTCCGCTCGTGTGTACGCGGCATTAGAAATGTCATTTTGCTGCAGTAATGTTCTAAACACGGGAAAACTGCGCCACTTACTTGCACTACAGGCATACTAAGGAGACCCCCCCAGGCACGATATTTAAAGGAATACCGTATATACTCGAGTATAAGTCGAGTTTTTCAGCACATTTTTTTGTGCTGAAAGTACCCCCTCGACTTATACTCGAGTCAAGCACTTTTCTGCAGCAAAAAAATTCAATTTTCCGAACCGACTTTGGGGCCCCGTATCTCAGGGCCACATGGTGCTAGGAACCCCAAATTTGGTGTGCTAACCCAGTGAAACTGGGTCCACAGCATATCCAACTGGAGTTTCTAGCACCAAGTGGCCCCGAGATACGGGGCCCCAAAATCGGTTCGGAAAATGTCATTCTCTGCTGCAGAAAAGTGCTTGACATTTTCTGAACCGATATTTGGGGCCCTGTATCTCGGGGCCACTTGGTGTTAAAAACCCCAGCTTTGGACATTTTATGTGCTAGTTCCACTGGGTTTGCACACCAAACTTGGGGTTCCTAGCACCCTGAGATACGGGGCCCCAAAGTTGGTCAACTGTGTCCATCTGCAGCAATGTCATTTCGGGACCCTTTGGGTTCAGAGACCCCAAATTTTGGCTGCAGCTAGGGGGCATCTAGGAACCCTTAACTACCGAGTTTGAAGTTTGGGGGACCTATGGCTGCAAATGGGCACAGTGAGGCATGCAAATGGGCACAATGAGGCTGCAAATGGGCATTGTTGACCCTCTTTTCCACTTACAGTAGCTGTGCATTTCTCACCCTCGTCTTATACTCGGGTCAATAAGGTTTTCCCATTTTTTTGTGGTAAATTAGAGCCTCGACTTATACTCGGAACAACTTATACTCGAGTATATACGGTACTTAATTTTTATTGTTTCACGTTAAGCATTATTAAAATCACTGCTCCTGAAAAAACAACCGTTTTTAAAACTTTTTTTGCATTGATACATGTCCCCTGGGGCAGGACCCGGGTCCCCAAACACTTTTTATGACAATAACTTGCATATAAGCCTTTAAAATGAGCACTTTTGGATTTTCATGTTAGTGTCCCATAGACTTTAATGGTGTTCTGTGGCTTTTTGAATTTGCCGTGAACACCGCATATTGTTCGGTGTTTCCTGAGCGTCCAAACAACCAAAGTTCAGCCTGAACTTATGCTCTGGCCGAACCACTCGCCCATCCCTAATGGCCATCTCATCTTTCAAGACCCTGTGTAAGTGTGCCTAGGACTGTGCAATGCTGTATCCTACGCTAATACTCCACTAGTGTGTGGTAGAGTTCGAATCAGTCACCAATGCAAAGACCAGGTTGGTCAGGACAGGAGGGACAATAAAAGCGGGTGTCACGCCTATATCCACACTTTCTACAGACATGACATCTTATTTGGGGATTTCTTTGGTTAGGGGTACCAGGGAGGACATGCGGAACATGCCTCTCATGCAGCCGGCTCACTGCATTTGGATTGGGAAGTTGGGCCAATGCATCTGGAAACAAAACGGCTGTGATGATCTCTTCCTGGAATTTAAGGAATGATCCAGTTTGTCCTGAAGCTTTGTATAAGACATAAGCATTCAGCAGAGCCAATTGGAGTAAGTATAACACTTTTTTATACCAGCATCTGCCCTTACGGCAATTAGGTACAGCACCAACAACTGGTCGTTGAGGTCCACCCCTCCCATATTAAGGTTATATTCATGGACACAGAGGGGTTTCTCCACAACACCAGTCACCATAGGAATTTGGACCGCTGTGTCTGCGTGAATGGAGGACAGGCCTACATTATGTACCCTAACGCTGATTTTTGACACTAATGACACCAGTACAGTGATCAAAAAAATATATGAACACTGGACTGGGTGACACAGTGACAGGGGGTGAAGGGGTTAACTGGGGGGGTGATTGGGGGGTGATTGGGGTGGCAAGTGTACCTACGTGAACTGATGTCAGTGTAGTGTTGGTGCACTTACTGTGAGATGTCTCCTCTCCACAAGGAGAGATGACATCACTTCCCCTGCTGTATTTACACTTGCACATGCAGGGGAAGGATCTCATTTGCCAGGAGTGATCGCCAAGTCTAGGGCAGATACCATTGGCCTGGGCCTGGGGATTGATCGGTTCTGGTTTGAATGATCGTCGTGTGATGTATAGCTACGATGCTTTGTACAGCCGGACCAACCTGCAGCAGTATAACTGCGGCGGCTGGTCCGGAACCCGTTAATAATCTTACCAGACTCAAAGGGCCTGGTAATGGACGGGGGGGGGAAACTCACGCCATTTTTTTAAATGATTTTTATCTATATTGCCGGGATTCGACAATACATTACAGCCACGAGCAGTTTTAAATTACATTTTTTCCTTTAGAAATGACATTTTGCTGTGGTGCTGTTATAAATACGGGAAAGATGCACTACTTTACAGCCAGACGAAGGAGACCTCCCAGCCACAATATTTAAAGGAATATTTCATTTTTATTGTTTCACTTTAAGCATTATTAAAATCACTGCTCCTGAAAAAACTGACGTTTTTAAAACTTTTTTTTGCATTGATACATGTCCTCTGGGGCAGGACCCAGGTCCTCAAACACTTTTTATGGCAATAACATGCTATAAGCCTTTAAAATTAGCACTTTTGATTTCTTCATGTTCGTGCCCCATAGACTTTATTGGTGTTCGCAAAAATCTTTTGCCTGTTCGCAAGTTCTGGTGCAAACCGAACCGGGGGGTGTTCAAGTCACCCCTATGAACTCTATCATCCAACCTTGTAAAAGTGAAAATACTGTTTTATTCATTGTTTTTTCCAGTGCACAGTTGTTCTTTGCATAGAGGATTTTCACCAGATTCATTAAGCTAAGGAAAAAATTTTCCCTAGCCAATCAACTTCAAATTCTCTTTCAAAATGAACAGCCTATTTTCCCTTAGTAAATCAACCCCAGTGTCTCCAATTGGAGAGGGAGGGTGGTGTATTGGATTTCCAGTGGAGAGGGATCAACATCATTGCCGCATTAATGAACATGGTTTCCTATAAGATCGAATTAACCCAGAAGTACAGTGGAAAAAATTGTGGTTTTGCCTGTGATGCATGTGGTCCAGTCGTTTACTTGTATCCAGAAAGGTTATATGCTAGGACAAGTCCACTATAGATGGAAAATAGAGCAAACCACTGACTTATAGCACTGGCATATGTTGGGAACCATGAGGAAGATCCCATAAAGCAGGGATATGCAATTAGCGGACCTCCACCTGTTGCAAAACTACAAGTCACACCATGCCTCTGCCTCTGGGTTTCATGCTTCTGGCTGTCAGAGTCTTGCTGTGCCTCAAGGGACTTGTAGTTCTGCAACAGCTGGAGGTCCGCTAATTGCATATCTATGCTATAAAGCTTCTGTCATCCTGCAGCCATTCAGAGCAGTGTGTGTCTTCTTTTGTCAGGCCACAGCGTATCAGAACAGCTTCCTCCTTACACCCATCTTATTTAACCGCTTGCCGACCATCCGCCGCAGTTGTACTGTGGCAGAATGGCACAGGCAGGCAAATTGCTGTTATGCTACACCGGCCGTGATGATTGGATTCGATCAGGAACCGATCAATCCCCAGGCCCAGGCCAATGAAATCTGGCCTGGACCTGGTGATCGCTCCTGACGAATGATATCCTTCCCCTGTCTGTGTAACTGTAAACACTGACAGGGGAAGTATTGTCATCTCTCCTTGTGTCGTTCTTTTCATTCCAGACCGAGAGGAGAGGGCATCAAACAGTGAGTTCTTCACCACCTGTCACTGTGCCACCCAGTGCAGCATTCAGATTTTTTTTGATCGCTGTACTAGTGTCATTAGTGATACTAATCAGTGTTAGGTAATTAGTATTAGGCCCAGATAGGTCTAGGGACCCCCCTAACCCCCCAATAAAGGTTTAACCCCTTGATTACCCCCTGTCACCTGTATAAGTATAAGTGTCACGGGTGATGCAGTTTAGCTAGATTTTTTTATAGCATCAGGGCACCCGCCGTATTTTACCAAATAAAGGTTTAACCCCCTGATCACCAGGAAGGTGATCAAAGTTAGGTTTTAGCGTCATATAGGGTCTGCATTGCCCCAGGCAGTGTCAGATCAGTGCCAGTACCGCTAACACCCACGCACGCACCATACGCCTCCCCTAGTAGTATAGTGTCTGAGCAGATTGATATCTGATCTGATCAGATCAGATCAGTTTAGGGTTCCCAAAAACGCAGTGTTAGCAGGATCAGCCCAGATACCTGCTAGCACCTGCGTTTAGCTCCTCCACCCAGCCCACCCAAGTGCAGTATCAATCGATCACTCTCACTTACAAAACACTAAACACATAACTGCAGCATTCGCAGAGTCAGGCCTGATCTCTGCAAACACTAATGCCCCGTACACACGGTCGGACATTGATCGGACATTCCGACAACAAAATCCTAGGATTTTTTCCGACGGTTGTTGGCTCAAACTTGTCTTGCATACACACGGTCACACAAAGTTGTCGGAAAATCCGATCATTCTGAACGCGGTGACGAAAAACACGTACGTCGGGACTATAAACGGTACAGTAGCCAATAGCTTTCATCTCTTTATTTATTCTGAGCATGCGTGGCACTTTGTGCGTCGGATTTGTGTACACACGATCGGAAATTCCGACAACGGACTTTGTTGTCGGAAAATTTTATAGCCTGCTCTCAAACTTTGTGTGCCGGAAAATCCGATGGAAAATGTGTGATGGAGCCTACACACGGTCGGAATTTCCGACAACGAGGTCCTATCACACATTTTCCGTCGGAATCAGTCGCTAACAGTCAGAAGCTTTTTTACCTGTGAGTCTCACTATTGTACCAGTAAATTTATAGACCAAAATGTCAAATCGAGGTACAGTAATGAAGAGGCCTATACTGCTGTGCAAAATGTAAGCACATTGTTTCCCTGGAAGCCCGGGTTCTGAATCTGGGGAAGCAACTGCCAGCACTGAGAAGTCCCTCCATACTAAAGGTGAGCCAGGAACATACACGGCAGGTGCCGGCAATTGCCAGCACAGAGGCGGGTGGAGACAAAGAGGTGCAGGCACTAGCAAAGAGTAGATGGGTGACAGTCAGGAGGGGTAGAGGGGGAAGTGCCAGAGAGGCCGATCCAGGACTGGAGCATCCCAATAAGTACGCTCCATTAAATGACATTGGTGAAACCAGTCAGCGACCAGCACTGCTGGAGATGAGGGACTCTCCTAGCTGCCAGGGGAAGAACTCCTCCAGTGAGAGTGGGGGGGCAGCAAAGGGAAAGGAAAGACAGATTCTGGTGGTAGGGGACTCAATTCTTAGAAGGACAGAGAGGGCAATCTGTAACCAAGACCTGAAGCGCCGAACAGTATGTTGTCTACCGGGCGCTCGGGTTCGGCACATCACGGATCTTGTGGACAGATTACTGGTAGGGGCTGGGGAAGACCCGGCTGTCATGGTGCACGTTGGCACCAATGACAAAGTCAGAGGCAGATGGAGTGTCCTAAAGAACGATTTTAGGGACTTAGGTGCTAAATTGAGGAAAAGGACCTCCAAGGTAGTGTTCTCAGGAATACTACCGGTACATCGAGCCACACCAGAAAGGCAGAGGGAGATTAGGGAAGTAAACAAGTGGCAGAAGAGCTGGTGTAGTAAGGAGGGGTTTGGGTTCCTGGAGGACTGGGCCGACTTCTCAGTCGGTAACCGGTACTATAGAAGGGACGGACTGCACCTAAATGAGGAGGGTGCAGATCTGCTGGGAATGAAGATGGCCAAAAAGTTAGAGGGGTTTTTAAATTAGGCGATGGGGGGGAGGGTCCAGAGACAGTGATAGCCAGCGCGGAAGATATTCCAGAGGGTAGTATTGGGGGCATTAGTGCTAGGTTAACCAAAGCACAAAAACACAAGGTGAGTATAGTAGCAAGTCCTAGTTGCAATCTTGAAACACCCAATACGAGGACAATATGCGACCGGTCTAAACTATGTGGCATGTTCACCAATGCCAGGAGCATGGCGGACAAGATGGGGGAACTAGAGATACTGTTGTACAAGGAGGATTTGTATTTTGTGGGAATTTCAGAGACCTGGTTCAACAGCTCTCATGATTGGCTGGCAAACATTCAAGGGTATACCCTATACCGCAAGGATAGAGAGGGTAAAAAAGGGGGAGGGGTATGCCTATATATCAAGAATAATGTACAAGTGAATGTGAGAGATGACATCACTGAGGGAGCTAGGGAGGAGGTGGAATCCTTATGGGTAGAGCTCCAAAGGGATGAAGCTAAGGGGAAAATAATACTGGGAGTATGCTATAGGCCCCCTAACCTGAGGGAGGAAGTGGAGACGTATCTCCTATCACAAATTGGATTAGCAGCAAGGATGGGAAGTGTTATCATAATGGGGGATTTTAATTATCCAGACAGACTGGGCGGAGGGAACCGCGCATTCATTTAAGGCTCGCCAGTTCCTTAATGTCTTGCAGGACAATTTTATGGGTCAGATGGTAGACGCACCAACTAGAAATAAAACATTACTGGATCTACTGATTATCAACAATACAGACCTGATCACAGATGTGGAAACACGGGGCAATTTAGGTAACAGCGATCACAGGTCAATTAGTTTCAGTATAAATCACACAAATAGGAAACATGAAGGGAACACAAAGACACTGAATTTCAAAAGAGCCAACTTCCCTAAACTACAAACCTTGCTAAAAGGCATAAATTGGGATAAAATATTAGGAACAAAGAATACGGAGGAGAGATGGGTTTGCTTTAAGAGCATATTAAATAAGGGCATTAGCCAATGTATCCCATTGGGTAATAAATTTAAAAGACGGAACAAAAATCCTGGATGGCTTAACTCCAATGTAAAAATGCATATAAAAGCAAAGGAGAAGGCCTTCAAAAAATACTAGGTTGAGGGATCATCCTCAGCATTCAGACTTTATAAAGAATGCAAAAAGGAAATGTAAGGGTGCAATTAGGATGGCTAAGATAGAACATGAAAGACACATAGCGGAGGAGAGCAAAAAAAATCCCAAGAAATTCTTTAAGTTTGTAAACAGTAAAAAAGGAGGACAGACCATATTGGCCCCATAATGAATGAGGAAGGACATCTGGTTACAAAGGATGGGGAGATGGCAAAGGTATTGAATTTATTCTTCTCCTCAGTATTCACGAGTGAATCGGGGGGCTTCAGTAACCAAAAACTGCAGTGTTTATCCTCATGACACAACACAGGTAGCACCTACATGGTTAACAGAGGACGGAATTAAAATTAGACTTGAGAAACTTAACATTAATAAATCACCGGGACCAGATGGCTTGCATCCGAGGATACTTAGGGAACTCAGTCAGGTGATTGCCAGACCGTTGTTCCTAATTTTTACACACAGTCTATTGACTG
Source organism: Lithobates septentrionalis (assembly GCA_037952835.1). NCBI lineage: Eukaryota > Metazoa > Chordata > Amphibia > Anura > Ranidae > Lithobates > Lithobates septentrionalis. Next base: position 3,176,240 of record JBBDGP010001328.1, on the reverse strand, counting down.
GAATGGTACCAGCTGATTGGAGAAAAGCCAATGTAGCACCAATATTTAAAAAGGGCCCAAAAAACATCCCTGGGAATTACAGACCAGTTAGCCTAACATCAATAGTATGTAAACTCTTGGAGGGGATGATAAGGGACTATATACAAGATTTTAGTAATAAGAATGATATCATTAGCAGTAATCCGCATGGATTCATGAATAATCGCTCTTGCCAAACCAATCTATTAACCTTCTATGAGGAGGTGAGTTGCCATCTAGATATAGGAAGGCCCGTAGACATGGTGTATCTGGATTTTGCAAAAGCATTTGACACAGTTCCCCATAAACGTTTACTGTACAAAATAAGGTGCATTGGCATGGACCATAGGGTGAGTACATGGATTGAAAACTGGCTACAAGGGCGTGTTCAGAGGGTGGTGATAAATGGGGAGTACTCAGAATGGTCAGGGGTGGGTAGTGGGGTTCCCCAGGGTTCTGTGCTGGGACTAATCCTATTTAATTTGTTCATAAGCGATCTGGAGGATGGGATAAACTGTTCAATCTCTGTATTTGCAGACGATACTAAGCTAAGCAGGGCAATAACTTCTCCGCAGGATGTGGAAATCTTGCAAAAAGTCCTGAACAAATTAATGGGGTGGGCGACTACATGGCAAATGAGGTTCAATGTAGAAAAATGTAAAATAATGCATTTGGGTGGCAAAAATATGAATGCAATCTATACACTGGGGGGAGAACCTCTGGGGGAATCTAGGATGGAAAAGGACCTGGGGGTCCTAGTAGATGATAGGCTCACCAATGGCATGCAATGCCAAGCTGCTGCTAATAAAGCAAACAGAATATTGGCATGCATTAAAAGGGGGATCAACTCCAGAGATAAAACGATAATTCTCCCGCGCTACAAGACTCTGGTCCGGCCGCACCTGGAGTATGCTGTCCAGTTCTGGGCACCAGTCCTCAGGAGGGATGTACTGGAAATGGAGCGAGTACAAAGAAGGGCAACAAAGCTAATAAAGGGTCTGGAGGATCTTAGTTATGAGGAAAGGTTGCAAGCTCTGAACTTATTCTCTCTGGAGAAGAGACGCTTGAGAGGGGATATTATTTCAATTTACAAATACTGTACTGGTGACCCCACAATAGGGATAAAACTTTTTTGCAGAAGAGAGTTTAATAAGACTCGTGGCCACTCATTACAATTAGAAGAAAAGAGGTTTAACCTTAAACTACGTAGAGGGTTCTTTACTGTAAGAGCGGCAAGGATGTGGAATTTCCTTCCACAGGCGGTGGTCTCAGCAAGGAGCATTGATAGCTTCAAGAAACTATTAGATAATCACCTGAATGACCGCAACATACAGGGATATGTAATGAAATACTGACACATAATCACACACATAGGTTGGACTTGATGGACTTGTGTCTTTTTTCAACCTCACCTACTATGTAACTATGTAACTTGGTGACGTGGCGAGTCCCATAAATGCAGTTCAAGCTAGCGAGGTGGCAAGCACAAGTAGTGTCCCGCTGCCACCAAGAAGAAGACAAAGACAGGCCCATAGTGCCCGTCCTGCTGCATTCGCCAATCCTAATTGGGAACCCACCACTTCTGCAGCACCCGTACTTCTCCCATTCACTGGCCAACCCGGAATTCACGTGGAAACAGTTGATTTTACATCACTTGATTTTTATTCACTGTTTTTCACTGAAGATCTCTTTAGATCTATTGTGAACCAAAGCAATTTATATGCTGGTCAATTCATTGCCGCTAATCGCCAGCTGACCCTTGCCAGAGATTGGAGACCAATTACGATCTCTGAATTTAAAACTTTCCTGGGCCTAGCCCTCCTCATGGCCATGACTAAAAAGAGTAAGTTGTGGTCATATTGGTCCACTGACCCAATTCACCATATGCCCGTGTTCTCTGCCTCCATTACCAGGACACGATACGAGCAGATCTTGCGGTTCATGCATTTCAACGATAATGAACTCTGTTGTCCTCGGGGTGACCCTGAATTTGATCAGCTCTACAAAATTTGGCCCCTCGTAAACCACTTCAACCAACGTTTTGCAGCCTTGTTTACTCCCCATCAAGCTGTCTGTGTGGATGAGTCCTTGATTAAGTTTTCTGGCTGCTTGTCATTCAAACACATATAGTTTTATGGCTTACGAGGGAAGAGATAGTTACATAGAGCAGGAGAACTGCCCTGACTGCATAGGGAGCGCTGGTAAGATTGTGTGGGACTTGTTGTCACCTTTATTCGGAAAGGGGTACCACTTGTATGTGGACAATTATTACACTAGCATACCACTTTTTAGTCAATTCTTTGATCATCAAATTGGCGCATGTGGCACCATGCAATCTAATCGCCGGAGCTTACCCCAACGGCTTGTAGATTCCCGTCTTAGGCTGGGGGAGAGAGCCTGCTTGAGATGTAATAATTTGCTCGCTGTGAAGTGGAGGGATAATAAGAATGTTTTCGTTCTGTCCTCCCTTCACGCAGACACGAATGTCCAAATTCCTACGGCGATTGGTGTTGTGGAGAAACCTGTCTGTGTCCACGAATATAACCTTAATATGGGAGGAGTGGACCTCAACGACCAGGAACCAAAGGAACCATTCCCTTTAGCTTCCCACAGCTACTGGAAGCTGTGAGAAGCTAAAGGAAATTGAAAGGAGGAAGAGCATACAATTGGTATTTATGCATGGTTTGCTGATGTCCAGGTATGATCTCCGTTTCCAGTTGATGCCTTCTATGGGGAAACGCGTCGGGTGGAGCATAGGGAATGGTTCCTTTGCAGCAGGCAGACATCTCCTTGTCATGAGACTATTACAAGCTGATCTGCCGGCAGGCTAATGAACAGGCGTTTCTGATCTCTATTACTTGAAATCCAACATATCTGGTAAGCAGTTTGTATTATGACACCCCTACATCTCATCTCAGACTGTTGGATTGAAGAGTAGATGCCCCGTTCCTTAGGGAACTATATAAGGACTTCCCTCTGCTCACTTTGTTCTTTCAGATATGACATGGACTTTTCTTGGGTTTAAACATATTTTTATATTTTTTGAATCAGGTGTTTGATATATATAATTTTTGATGTAGTCACACATGCAATGCTGAGGTTTTTATATTTTGCTTGCGTATTTTTATATATTCACATATAGTTGTTCTTTGATTAGATTTGCGCACCTTTTTTCATTTACCAACGCGGATTTATTTATCTTGACAGCAACAGCGTTTTCTCCCATGATACATAAAGCCATGACTCCAGCGCTATAGGAAGTGATTTCACTACCACAGTTAAAAAAAAGAGCATATATGGCGAAGCAATGGGGCAGCAGGGGTGGAGGAGCGATTTGCTCCTAACTTGGGGTGGATGCCCCCATGCTTCTGCATATATTTTTTAGGCCATTCAGCTGCAGCACTGATTTATTTATCTTGACAGCACCAGAGTTTGCTCCCACGATACATAAAGCCATGACTCCAGTGCTGCAGGAGCTGATTTCACCACCACAGTTAAAAAAAAATGGTGCCTGTATGCCCATCTTTAGAAGTGGGTGGATGAAGGGAGGTATTCTAATGGTGGGCATACCCACCGATCAATCTCTTTTTTTCATTCAGCCCACAGGCTGCATGAAAAAAAAGATTACAATATATGCCAAACAAGGATCAGCAACGTACTGGTATGTTGCTTGACTTTAAGTGATTATACAAAAATGATGCCTGCGGGTTTAGGTATCATCTTGGTATCATTCTTTTCAGCCAGCAGTCGGCTTTCATGTAAAAGCAATCCTAGCAGCTAATTAGCCTCTAGACTGCTTTTACAAGCAGTGGGAGGGAATGTCCCCCCACCGTCTTCCATGGTTTTCTCTGGCTCTCCTGTCCCAACTGAGAATGCAGCCGGTGGTTCCGCCAGCTGACCATAGAGCTGATCAGAGCTGCAGGTTTAGGTATCATCTTGGTATTGTTCTTTTCAGCCAGCGGTCAGCTTTCATGTAAAAGCAATACTAGTGGCTAATTTGCCACTAGACTGCTTTTACAAGCAGTGGGAGGGAACATCCCTCTCCTGACATCTTCCATGCTTTTCAATGCAGCCAGTGGTTCTGACAGCTGACCATAGAGCTGATCAGAGACCAGAATGGCTCCAATCATCTCTATGGCCTAAGAAACCGGAAGCTATGAGCATTTCAACTTAGATTTCGCCGGATGTAAACAGCGCCATTGGGAAATTGGGGAAGCATTTTATCACACCGATCTTGGTGTGGTCAGATGCTTTGAGGGCCAGTAGAGAGATCTAGGGTCTGATAGACCCCATTTTTTTTCTAAAAAGAGTACCTGTCACTACTTATTGCTATCATAGGGGATATTTACATTCCCTGAGATAACAATAAAAATGATAAAAAAAAACATGAAAGGAACAGTTTAAAGATAAAATAAAAAAGTAAAATAAATGAAAAAATAAAAGCACCCCTGTCCCCCCCTGCTCTTGCGCAAAGGTGAACGCAAGCATCGGTCTGGCGTCATATGTAAACAGCAATTGCACCATGCATGTGAGGTATCACCATGAATGTCAGATCGAGGGCAGAAATTTAAGCAGTAGACCTCCTCTGTAAATCTAAAGTGGTAAGCTGTAAAGGCTTTTAAATGCTTTTAAAAATATATGTAGTTTGTCACAGCTGCATGTTTGTGCACAATTTTAAAGCATGTTGTGTTTGGTATCCATGTACTCGGCCTAAGATCATCTTTTTTATTTCATCAAACATTTGGGCAATATAGTATGTTTTAGTGCATTAACATTAAAAAAAGGTTTTTTTCCAAAACAAATGCGTTTGAAAAATCACTGCGCAAATACTGTGCGAAAAAAAATGAAATGCCCATCATTTTAATCTGTAGGGCCTTTGCTTTAAAAAAATATATAATGTTTGGGGGTTCAAAGTAATTTTCTTGCAAAAAAAAATATTTTTTCATGTAAACAAAAGGTGTCAGAAAGGGCTTTGTCTTCAAGTGGTTAGAAGAGCGGGTGATGTGTGACATAAGCTTCTACATGTTGTGCATGAAATGCCAGGACAGTCCAAACCCCCCCCCCCAAATGACCCCATTTTGGAAAGTAGACACCCCAAGCTATTTGCTGAGAGGCATGTCGAGTCCATGGATAATTTTATATTTTGACACAAGTTGCGGGAAAAAGACATTTTTTTTTTGCACAAAGTTGTCACTAAATGATATATTGCTGAAACATGCCATGGACATATGTAAAATTACACCCCACAATACATTCTGTTGCTTCTCCTGGGTACGGGGATACCACATGTGTGAGACTTTCTGGGAGCCTAGCCTCATACGGGACCAAGCACCGCCTTCAGGCTTTCTAAAGGTATACATTTTTTATTTCACTCCTCACTGCCTATCACAGTTTTGGAGGCCATGGAATGCCCAGATGGCACAACCCCCCCAAATGACCAAATTTTGGAAAGCAGACACCCCAAGCTATTTGCTGAGAGGTATGGTGAGTATTTTGCAGACCTTGCTTTTTGTCACAAAGTTTTGAAAATTGAAAAAAGAAAAAAAAAAATCCATTTTTCTTTTCTTTCTTCATTTTCAAAAACAAATGAGAGCTGCAAAATACTCACCATGCCTCTCAGCAAATAGCTTGGGGTGTCTACTTTCTAAAATTGGGTCATTTGGGGGGGGGGGGTTGTGCTATCTAGGCATTTTATGGCCTTCGAAACTATGATATGTATTGAGGAGTGAAATAAAAAATTTACGCCCTTAGAAATCCTGAAGGCGGTGATTGGTTTTTGGGGCCCCATACGCAGCTAGGCTCCCAAAAAGTCTCACACATGTGGTATCCCCGTACTCAAGAGAAGCAGTAGAATGTATTTTGGGGTGCAATTCCACATATGCCCATGGCATGTGTGAGCAATATATCATTTAGTGACTACTTTTTGTAAAAAAAAAAATTTTGTCATTATTCAATCACTTGGGACAAAAAAAAAAAATATTCAATGGGCTCAACATGCCTCTTAGCAATTTCCTTGGGGTGTCTACTTTCCAAAATGGGGTCATTTGGGGGGTGTGTACTGCCCTGCCATTTTAGCACCTCTAGAAATGAGATAGGCAGTCATAAACTAAAACCTGTATAAATTCCAGTAAATGTACTCTCGTTTGTAGACGTTATAACTTTTGCACGAACCAATAAATATAAGCTTATTGACATGTTTTTACCAAAGAATACAATTTGGCTTAAATGTATGACTAAAATTGAGTTTATTGGATTTTTCTTATAACAAAAAGTAGAAAATATAATTTCTTTCAAAATTTTCGGTATTTTTCCGTTTATATCGCAAAAAATTAAAATTGCAGAGGCAATCAAATACTATCAAAAGAAAGCTCTATTTGTGGGAAAAAAAGGATGCAAATTTTGTTTGGGTACAACATTGCATGACCGCGCAATTACCAGTTAAAGCATCGCAGTGCTAAATTGTAAAAAGTCCTCTGGTCTTTAGGTAGCCAAATGGTCCAGGGCTTAAGTGGTTAAACTTGCTGCAGCTAATCACTCACTGCCCAAGTCTATGGAAATAGAGGACATAAGTACAATATATTTGTAGCTAAATACCTATTTTTGTGACTTCAATAAAAATTTACATGGAGATTGAAAACAACCAGAATTTTGCTCAAAAAAGAAAACAAAAACCAGCATATGTATTTGACACGTTTATATACTTATGCCCTGTACACATGGTCAGACATTGATCAGACATTCCAAAAACAAAATCCATGGATTTTTTCCGACGGATGTTGGCTCAAACTTGTCTTGCATACACATCGTTCTGAACGCGGTGACGTAAAACACGTACATCGGGACTATAAACGGGGCAGTAGCCAATAGCTTTCGTCTCTTAATTTATTCTGAGCATGCGTGGCACTTTGTGCGTCGGATTTGTGTGCACACGATCGGAATTTCCGACAACGGATTTTGTTGTCGGAAAATTTTATAGCACGCTCTCAAACTTTGTGTGTCGGAAATTCCGATGGAAAATGTGTGATGGAGCCCACACACGGTAGGAATTTCCGACAACAAGGTCCTATCACACACTTTCCGTCAGAAAATCCGACCGTGTGTACAGGGCATCATACTAAAAAATATGATCTCACCAAAAAAACTATTACATGTGTAGCCAGCATTGGTTAATGTTTTTGAAGATGTACCCTGGGATTTGTAGAACTAGTAGATAATCTAACTGCCAGTCCATTAAGTGAGTCCCTCTTTTCCATTATAAAGGTCAGACTCAACTTACCAATACTTGTTAGATGATGGTCAAACACTTAGATATCATCTTACCATCAATTCTTTTTTTCTCCCTAATTAGAGGCATCTAGACATGAATAACCTTGTTCTACAGGCCTCCACATCAAGCAGAGAGACAGATCACTGCCAGCATATGTTTTGGTCTATGTGTTTAAAAACGTTGAATTTCCATTAAACGTTTGTCAAACTATAAAACCCAAGAAGGCCTGGATTACAAAGCAATTAAAAATTGAATACTGCATGTACTTTAAATATTGCAGTTAATCACTTGCAAAATCAATCATTTCCATTTAATTTTTTTTTTTTAATATATGGGAACCATTCCTCCTTCTATACTGTCAACTATTTACACTGAGACCTCAATATTGGGGTGAAAAATGGCTATTAGCTTGTTTCACCCTTAAGGACTTCCATTTGTTCTAACATTCATGGCATGCCTTTGTTGTTGATATTATTGTTGTGTTTATTGCAGGTTTAAGCAGTTGCCTAGATACATTTTTACTACAAAATGTTTTGCATTTGAACAATTAAAAAAACAAATCACCTTTATAGTGTTTGCATTAAAAAAAAATCCTCACTTTCTTTACCTTGTACTCTTTAACTTCAATATAATTTGTGCGAAAAAAAAAAAAAAAAGTGGAAGCATGTTTTAATTTTATTTTTAAAGAAATCATATGATGAGTATTTAATTTTCTTTCAGGAATCCCGTAATTGGTAAACTTGTATTTTGCCAATTGATAATCAAAAAGTCTTGCGAGCAACTAGTGTTTGTTGGAATAATCTAATATCTCAGCCAGCAACTGGTAGAACACTCCCAATATAAATGAGACAAAGTGTTGAATAAATAAGTAAACAGTTGCGCTAATTATTGCAATCCATATTCGAAATCAGAAATATATAAACAGTGCCATCAACATTATTTCATTTCTTCCTTAAATTGTGCAATGAACTAATTAATCCACTTGTCAAAAATCAAAACATGAAAAACTTAAATTTCAGTAACACATTCCTTAAACCTCTATTTCAATGTGATTTTATCTATGTAGTTTTAGATCAAAGTTCAATATATCTTCTGTCCGAAATGATACTATGGTAATCTTCTTTGAATCTTCTCATTCATAAAATAAAATAATATAAAACTTGCTCCCTCCGTTATCACCTATCATTCACAGCTGTGTTAGTTCACTATTTGGGAGCTGCTGATCTTAATTGGAACATAGCCAGGCTCAATTTAAACCTCAAATAATCAACCTAATGCCAAATGTGTCTCCATACTGTATGTTGCTTTGGAAGCAAATTCCGTTGATGTCACTTTGCAATGGCTTATATAATCACATTTTTCATTCAAAATCAATAACATTCAATCCACATAGCTCAAATAAGGAATCAATATTGACTCAGTAGAACAGATATGTTATTGAATCCTCCAATTAATAATAATAAAATTTAATTTAAAATAAAAGTTACTGGTAGCACACTCCCAATATAAAAGTGACAAAGTGTTAAATAAACAAATAAACAGTTGCGCTAATAGTTGCGATCCATATTCAAAATAAAAAATATATAAACAGTATCATCAACATTATTTCATTTCTTCCTCAAAGTGTGCAGTGAGTTAATTAATCCACTTGTGAAAAATCAAAGCATGAAAAACATAAATTTTAGTGACATATTCCTAATGTTGATGGCACTGTTTATATATTTTTTATTTCAAATATGGATTACAGCAATTAGCGGAACTGTTTATTCTTGTATTTTGCCAAAGCTATCCTCTCCTTACAAATAATACTACAACCCCTGGCAAACAATATGGAATCACCACTCTTGGAAAATGTTCATTCAATTGTTTAATTGTGTAGAAAAAAAAAGGAAAATTTATTATCAAATACTTACCGTAATTTTCCTTTCCTGATGGACTCCATGGCAGCCTACGTGTGGGTTAACCCCGCCTCCTCTCCAATGCTATAGGACCCCATTCCCATAAATGAGTACTCACCACTAGCTACTGCGTTCCGTAACTAGCCTACTCGTTGACCAATGGGTGGGAACTCCGTCTGCCATGGAGTCCATCCGGAAAGGAAAATTACGGTAAGTATTTGATAATAAATTTTCCTTTTTCCTGACAGACTCCATGGCAGCCTACGTGTGGGAAATAACTAGCCAACCACACGGGTGGGTATGCTTGAACAAACATAAATTTTAATTTGTCCTATCGGTCGATAGGATTTGTAACCCAAAGTTTACAGAGGATAGTGAGGCAGGCTCTATACAATAATGCAACATGAAGGTATTAATAGAAGCCCATGAAGCTGCCTTGCAGATGGTATCTGGAGCCACGTGTCGAGCCGCTGCCCACGAGGCTGCCATTCCTCTGGTGGAATGGGCTGTCACTGCCTTTGGAGGAGCCAAGCCCTTAGCCCTGTATGCCTGTTGTATGGTCTGTACGATCCAGGACGCGATAGTCCTGGTTGAGGCTTTCTTCCCTATATTGCTGCCTGAGTGAAGCACGAAGAGATGACTAGAAAGTCTAAAGGGAGAAGTAACTTTGAGATATTCTTTAATAGCTTCGCCCACATCTAGAGGGTGATTTTCAGTGGACCCTGGGGTCCTAAATGTAGGTAAAACGATCTCTTGATTGACGTGGAATACTGAAGACACTTTCGGGTTGGAACCCAGCATAGGAATGAGGACTACCCGGTCCGGGAAAAACGTTAGGAAAGGTTCTTCATGACCAAGTGATGCAATTTCAGAGACCCTTTTGGCTGAGGTAATGGCCACTAAGAAGGCCACCTTTGCTGAAAAGACCTTGATAGGGAGCGGGGAGGGCCCCGAAGTACTGAGTCCAGAGATCGAGTCGAGGACTAATGGAAGGTCCCATTTGGGGAACCTAGGCTTTCTCTGGGGCTTGAGCCTCGATGCACCTCGGAAAAATTGTCTAACCAAAGGATGAACTGCCCATGAAGTGCCGGAGAAGGCCGAAAGTGCCGAAACTTGGACTCTCAGAGAGCTGACAGATAGATGTAAATCTAGGCCCGTTTGGAGGAAACTGAGAACGTCCTGGACTTTTGGATGTCTAAAAGACCTGCCCTGAGGAGAGCAGAACTCCACAAATTTGGACCAAATCCTTCCATAGACTTTATTTGTACTGGATCTTCTCGAGCTCATGAGAGTAGATATTACTTCTGAGGCACAACCTAGGGATTCCAGCCTCTCCCTCTCAAGAACCAGACCATCAGTCTCAGCACTGCAGGACAAGGGTGCAGGACTGACCCTTGAGAAAGAAGGTCCAGTCTGAGAGGGAGAGGCACTGGGTCCCGACAGCTGAGCTGGACCAGGAGAGAGAACCAAGGCCTGTTCGGCCAGTAGGGAGCTATTGTCACCACCTCCACTGGCTCTGCTCGGAGCCTCTGCAGGAATCTCAGCATAACTGGCAGTGACGGAAAGGCATATGCCCGCTTGAACCTCCACTGATCCGTCAGGGCATCTGTCCCGATGGCTTGACTGCAGAGCCCCCGGGTGTAGAACTTCTTCAGCTTGCAATTGCAGGGGGAAGCAAACAGATCTACTTCGGGATCGGTCTTCAGTGACAAGATCCACCTAAACGTCTCTATGTGAAGAGACCACTCGTTGTTGTCCAACTCGGTCCGTGATAGGAAGTCTGCTTGAGTGTTTTGGACACCTGGGACAAAGACTGCCGAGATGTTGGCAAGGTTTTTCTGCGCCCACGATAGGATGGGATCGACTTCCCGAAGGAGTGTGGGACTCCGAGTACCCCCTTGCCTCTTCACATACGATACTGCTGTGGTGTTGTCCATTCTCAACAGCACTGACTCCCCTATCAGGAGATGAGAGAAGAACTGTAGGGCACACCAGGCCGCACGAAGTTCCGAGACATTCGACCCTGGGCTGGGGAGACATGTGTCCCACTTGCCTTGGGCCAGGTTCGACCCACAAAGGGCTCTCCAACCGGTACCGCTGGCATCGGTCGTGACCGTCACCCAGGAGATGGGAGCAATGGAGTGGCAAGTCAGGAGGTTCTTGCGCTGAAGCCACCAGAAGAGGCTGTTTCTCATTGTAGATGTTATGCGGATGACCTGATTCTTGTCCCCTGACTTCCATTGCTGTAGGAGGCCTGACTGGAAGGGACGCAATCTCCATAAGGCCCATTTGACCATGGGAGTCGTAGAAACCATCGTGCCAACGACTTTCAGGCACTGAGAGGCTTTCATTTGCCGGGCATGTAGAGCCCGGGGGACTCTGTCTCGAACTGTAGGAATTTTCTGTAGTGGAAGGGAGATAGTGTTTGCCACTGTATCGAACTGGGCTCCCAGATATATTAGACGCTGAGTTGGGCTCAGTTGACTCTTTTCTATGTTTAGGAGCCACCCGAAGTTGGACAGAGTGGAGATTACTTGTTCCCGGTGGACCAGCAACTGCTCCCTGCTCTGGGACAGCACCAGCAGGTCGTCCAGGTAGTGGTAAAGACATACCCCTTTGGATCTTATTAGTGCCACCGTAGCTAGGAGGACCTTTGAAAAGACCCGGGGGGACGTTGTCAGCCCGAAGGGGAGGCAAATAAATTGAAGATGATCTGACCCAATTTGGAAGCGGAGGTATTTGTGAAATTCTTTTTCCACTGGAACGTGGAAATAAGCGTTCTTCAGGTCGATTGATATCATCCAGTCGCCTGGTTGTATGGCTCTCTGAATGGTCACCAAGGTTTACATCTTGAATCTTCCGTTCTCTATGAATTCGTTGAGATATGTGAGGTCTATGACTGGGCGCCAAGAGCCCCCCTTTCTTTGAACTAGGAAGAGAGGGGAGTATATCCCCTGGAACCATTCGTCCTGTGGTACATGTACCACTGCTCCTTGAGTTTTAAGGAGGTCCACATAGGACAGCAAAATTTGTTTCTGATCCTCTGCCCGAGGGAGAAGAGTGGAGACGAACCTTGGGTGCGGAGTACTGGAAAAGGCCCATCTGTGGCCTGACGAGACCGTCCTTATGACCCAGAAGTCTGAGATCGAGGCCACCCAGACGTGCCGGAAGAGGAGCAGACGAGCCCCCACCCGGCCCGCCTGGGCGGGCATAATCTCAAAAAGATTTAGCCTGATCACGAGCACTGGACGTTTGATTTTTAACAGGTTTGCGGAAGGATGACTGCCCTCTGCTCCAATTCTTCCTAAAGTCCCGGCCAGGCTTGTAGGAGCGTGCTTCCCTGGAGCGCTCCGGACTTCGTCTTCTGAACTGGGGCTTATTTCGACCCAGCATGCGCCTGTCCTGGGGGAGAAAACCCGATTTGCCACCTGTGGCTCGCGTAATGGCATCGTCAAGCTTATTGCCAAACAGTGAGGACCCCTCAAACGGAATTTTACACCACGCTTGCTTAGAACCTGGGTCAGCAAGCCAGGGACGCAACCAGAGGGCTCTCTTGGCCGTAACTGAGGACAGCATAATATGAGCCAGAAGGCGGATCAGGTCGATGGACGCCTCCCCCAGGAAGACCGCTGCAAGCTTCAGCTCTGCGGCTGCTGAACTTCCAGCCAGCTCTTCTGACACGCCCTTAAGGAAGGATTCCACGTTCTCCGTCCAGGCCTCCATGGCCTTGGACATGGCCGCTAGTGCCAGGGCTGGTTTACAGGCCATACCCGCGAGCCCATAGATTCTTTTTAGATCTAGATCTATCTTCCTCTCGAGCCCATCTTTGAAAGATACTGCGTCTTCTAGAGGAAGAGTCACATGTTTGGCCAGACGCATAAGAGCTGTGTCCACAAGGGGAGTATTCTCCAAACTCTTTACTTCTTCTGACTTGAAGGGGTACAATCTGGAGGTTTTATTAGACATGGAGGATTTTTTCTCTGTTTTACTCCATTCTTCCTCAATGATTTCCTTTAGCTCCGGAAGGAGCGGAAAGTTTGCGCGTTCTCTCCCCAGGTGCTTGAAGAATTTTTTCTGCTTGGCTGGGGGAGTGGAAGGGTCTTCCCACTTCAAGGCTTCCTTGATCGCTTTGATTAAAGGGGAAACCAACGCGAAGTCGAACCCTCCAATGACCTCCTCATTAATAGACTCATCCTCTGAGGAGTCAGGAGAGGCAATATAGGGCTGAGAAGTACCCGGATCATCACGGGCCTCTTCCGCCGGCGGGCCAGACACGGTGGTAGACTGACTCAATGTGCGAGGTGCTTCCCTCTCCATTAGGGATTGCTGTACCACTCGTTTCACAAGAGACTCTAAACGCTGGTTTTCCGTCTCTTTTTCCCCAACCGCACGGGCAAAACAACGGTCACATAAGGACTTGCCCTCCGGAACTCGTGTCCTACATCCCCAGCAGGCTCTGTGGTCTGAGCGGCTGTCATGGCAGTGGGAGCGGTGTCTTGAGGAGGAACGAGAGCGTCTCCTCTGGTGGGATCCGGACTGTGAGTCTCGTCTGGATGAAGATGAATTGTATTGTGGCTTGGCAAGGTCATTGGCATTCTGGACCGCGTTTAGCGGATCCGACCTAGAAGGGCTGGAAAGAGAGAAAAAATAGGGGAAGGGGAGAGAAGAAAGGCAGAACATGGTATCAGCACGACAATATATGTGCATAAATCTCATCCCCTCCCCTCACGAGCACATACCTTGTGCGTGAGGGCTGGCCACTTAAAGGCGGTGAATTGTCCATAACCTAGGACGCGAATGTCACTTTAATAGTCTGCAGGGATAATGGTCTAAGAAAACCTAGGCATCAAACATGAGAAGGTTTTAGAGAAAGAAAAAACTCTGCTTGCCTTTTTTTTTTTATAAGTGCACAAAAAGCATGTATCAACGCATATTCAAGGCAAAGGAAACAACTTCCTGCCGCATATATATATATATATATGTATATATATATATATATATATATATATATATATATATATATATAAATAAATATATATAATGATATTTATAAAAGAACATTTTCCATTATTTTCCTTTTTTTTTTTTTTTAAGAGTTGCAGAGGTTTCAACCACTCACCTGGAGACCAGCAGGGATCCGCTCCTCCTTTCCCTACCAAGGGAGATCCCAACACAGCAGGACAGGAGGGCAGAATTTAAATTCCCCGCTCGTGACGTCATTATCCCCTATTGCGCACGCGCAATGGGGGACCACCGTACGGCGCCTGCGCGGACGACGAACGAACCGCCGTACTGCGCATGAGCGAGCCAAACCTCGCTCTCAGGGTGGCTACAGCGCAGGTGCCAGCGGCGGAGACTGCCGCAACCCGGAAGTGCCGTGGCGGGCTGGAACGCACGCGAACCAGCCGCCATGAGGGGGACAGGACACACTGGACCACCAGGGAAACACAGACTACACATAAAAATACTGCCATGGAGTATGAAATGCAGCCACAGACCTTGCCAGCTGTTGATGAGAACTGTCCGCCGGGCATACAGAGGCGACCACCCATCCACCAAGGGGAAACATTCAAGCCTCTTTAAGCTACTCGCCCGCCCATGGCTGGACTTTTGAGCTGCACCGCACAGGTATGCCAATCTTGGATCCATTCAATCTTGATGCGAACAGCATGTGTAGGTCCATAGAGGAGGACAAAAAAGGAACGCAGTAGCTAATGGTGAGTACTCATTTATGGGAATGGGGTCCTATAGCATTGGAGAGGAGGCGGGGTTAACCCACATGTAGGCTGCCATGGAGTCTGTCAGGAAAAATGAATTACAGACATGCCTCAAAGCTATATTCATTTACCATTCCAACCCTCTGGTCTTAAGAAACAGTTAAAAAAAAAGATAGAAAACTATAGTCACTTGCAACTGTTTTTGCAGATCATGCAGAGGAGAAAAATATGGAATCATTCAATTCTGAGGGAAAATATTTTGGAATCACCATGTACTTTGCAGTTCTAAAACAAATATCTGCATCACATCCTGAAAAATGATGTCATCATCACCAAACATCCTTTCCATTCATGGACTAAGAATTGTGTCCAAAACCTCAATTCAAACTTGTGCATTTATTGAAGATTTAATGACTGTCATCTCCCTGTACCTTTACCTGACATGCAACCCCACATCATCAATGATTGTGGAAATGTGCATGTTTTCTTCAGGTAGTCGTCTTCATACATTTCATTGGAACGACACCAAACAAAAGTTCCAGCATCACCACCCTGCCCAATGCAGATTTGTAATTCATCACTGAATATCACTTTCATCCAGGCATCCACGTCCATGAAGGATGTTTAGTGATGATGGCATGATTTTTCAGAATGTAATCCAAAACAGATGTTTGTTTTAGAACTGCAAAATACATGGTGACTCTAAAAATTTTCTTCAGAATTGAATGATTCCATATTTTTCTCCTCTGCTTGATCTGCAAAAACAGCTGCAACTGTCTACAGTTTTCTATGTTTTTTTTTTTTTTAAGTGTTTCTTAAAGCCAGAAGGTTGGAATGCTAAATAAAAATAATTTTGAGGCATGTCTGTTAGTTTTTTTTTTACACAATTAAACAATTGAATGAAAATTTTCCAAGAGTGGTATTCACCACTTCATTATTTATTTTTTGTGATATAAGCGAAAAAAGAGCGAACATTTTGAAAAAAACTAAATTTTCTATTTCTGTTTTAAAAGAAACAAAAAAAATCATATTTTGGTGAAAATTTAGGCCAAAATGAATTCTGCTACATGTCTTTGGTAAAAAAAAATCCTGATAAGTGTATGATCATTAGTTTGTGTGAAAGTTATAGAGTCTACAAGCTATGCTATGCATTATTGAAAATGTATCAATCCTAATGCACTGATAGCCTATCTCATTTCTTGAGGCTAGAGATGAGCTTCATGTTCGAGTCGAACCCATGTTCGACTCGAACATCGTCTGTTCGCCGAATTGCGAACGATATGGGCTGTTCGCGCCAAATTCGTGTAGCGCGTCACGGTCCATAATTCACTGCGGCATCGCAGTGCATTGCTGGCTGATGATTGGCCAAGCATGCACTATGACCCGCATGCTTGGCCAATCACAGCGCCGTCTGAACAGAGAGCCGTAATTGGCCAAAGCCAAGGAGGCTTTGGCCAATTATGGCTCAGGGGATTTAGTACACGCCCCACACTATATAAGGCCGCCTGCACGGCGGCCCTGTGTAGTGTGTGTTCCGGCATTGAAAGAGATAGACAGAGAGACAGTGTCATTTGATTTAAGTTAGATAGATTAGGCAGGACAGTCAGTGAGTTAGCTGCACTTACAGTGTATTATAGTAGGTAAAAAAAACAAGCGCTGAGATGGATGTAAATAGATAAATAGGTGAAAAGATTCTAAATAAAATCTCAATAAAAGTTGACTAATCAATAAAATGAAGCTGTTATCAATAAGGGTCATCAGAATCCCATAAAGCATAGAAAAACATATAAAATTGATGCGATGTGGTTTATATCTCTGTATTGCCCAAAATTTTAAATGTTTAGGGTCTCTATTGTGGTGCGTAGCAAAGTGTTTGGAAACACTATGCTTTGGATACGCATTTTTAATATTTTGGATGTGTTTCCTTATGCGTTTCCACATAGGTCTTTTAGCTCTGCTTATTGCTCACTGCAATATATACAGGCCATTAGTATGTCTAGAAGGCCAACAAGGAGAGGCAGACAGTCACAAGCCAATAAAAGAGGGCAAGCAGGCTCTGTGTCTAGAGGCAACAGTGATGGTCATGGAGACGGTGCATCCTCATCAGCACGTGGCCGTGGGATACGCTTGGCCTTTTTTTCGGCAGCTGGTCGTGTTGAGCCGCAACATGCGGAAGACTTGGTTGAGTGGATGACCAAGCCGTCCTCATCCTCCTCATCCTCTCTCACCCATGCTCAGGGTACTTTGTCTGGCAAAGCAGCTGCCAACGTGGCCTCTTCCCTCGGCTCAATGGCATTAGTGACTCCTTCCCTAGCCCCACCATGTCCTCCTGAGGAGTCCCTCAAACTGTTTGACCACAGTGTTGGGTACATGCTCCGGGAGGATGCCCAGCGTTTAGAAGGCTCTGATGATGATACTGAGCTAGATGAAGGCAGTAACATGAGCACGGACAGAGGGGGTGCCCAAGAAGGACAGCAATCTGGCAGCCATGCTCCCCCTGCTGCAGCATACTGCCAAGTTATGAGGAGGGAGGAGATGATGAGGTCACTGACTCAACATGGGTGCCTGATAGGAGAGAGGAGGAGGAGGAGGCACATCACCAACGAGGCAGGATTGCCTCCAGGGGCCAGCCTAAGAGCAGCACACTGACTGCATCACACCCCAAAGCTCCGCATGTGCAGGGCACTGCTGTCTCTGCATGTTATTCCAAAAGTTCTTTGGTGTGGGCCTTTTTTGAGACGAGTGCATCAGATTACACCTCTGCTATTTGCAACATATGTCTCAAGCGTATCTCGCGTGGCCAAAACATCTCCCGCTTGGGCACCACATCCTTGACCAGACATATGTTGACCTGCCATGCAGTTTGTTGGAAAGCGTATCTAAAAGACCCACACCAAAGAACAAAGAGGACCTCTCCTTGCTCCTCATCAGCTGAGATCTCCAACCCCACGATACCTTCAGTCCTCTCTGAGACCTGCACTGAGAGGAATGAAGGTGTAGAATTAGGTGTGTCACAGCCAAGTACTTGTGGGCAATCTGCTTTTGGTACACCGACGTCAGATTGTACCAGGCAAATTTCCCTGCCCCAGCTGCTGCACCGCCGAAAGAAGTTCGCTCCCAGCCATCCACATGCCCAGCGGTTGAATGCTAGCTTGGCAAAATTGCTAGCACTTCAACTTCTGCCTTTTCAGTTGGTAGACCCCCTTCCGTGAGTTTGTGGAATGTGCGGTTCCTCAGTGGAAGGTACCCAAATGCCACTTTTTCTCACGGAAGGCGATTCCAGCTCTCTACCAGCATGTGGAAGGCAATGTCCATGCCTCGCTGGACAGGGCGGTCAGCGGTAAGGTGCATATTACTGCTGACTCATGGTCCAGCAGGCATGGACAGGGACATTACCTAAGTTTCACCGCACATTGAGTGACTCTGCTGGCAGCTGGGAAGGATGCAGGAAAATGTGCAGTAGTGTTGGAGGTTGTTCCGCCACCACATCTCCAAAATGCCACTACTAATGATTGTGACACACCTCTCTCCTCCACCCCCTCCTCTTCCTCCATGGCCTCTTGCTGTGCTTTGTCCTCAGAACCAGCGGTGCTCCGTAGCCATTCAAGGGGCTATGCAAGTATGCAGGCCAAAAGATGTCATGTGGTGCTTGAGCTGGTGTGCTTGGGGGACAGGAGCTACACTGGGGCAGAGGTTCTGTTAGCTCTGCAGGGGCAGGTTCAGAGGTGGTTGACGCCACGCCAACTTAAGGCAGCAATGGTGGTTTGCGACAATGGCACCAACCTCCTCTCTGCCCTGCGACAGGGACAAATGACCCATGTGCCCTGTTTGTCTCACGTCCTTAACTTGGTGTTGCAGCGGTTCTTGGGCAGGTACCAGGGCTTACAGGATGTCCTGAGGCAGGCCAGGAAAGTCTGTGTGCATATAATGCCAGTGCTCGGCTGGCAGACCTCTAAAACGAGTTTAACCTACCCAAGAACCGCCTAATCTGTGACATGCCCACCAGGTGGAACTCAACGTTGGCCATCCTGCAGCGGCTGCACACGCAGCAGAGGGCCATCAATGAGTACCTGTGCGACTATGGCACCAGGACAGGGTCAGGGGAGCTTGTTTTTTTTTTTCCCACGCCAGTGGACCATGATCAGGGATGCATGCACTGTCCTGTCACCATTTGAGGAGGCCACGAGGATGGTGAGCAGTGACAGTGCATGCATCAGTGACACTGTCCCCCTTGTCCACCTGTTGGAGCACACGCTGCGTGGAATAATGGACAGGGCACTTGAGGCAGAACAGAGGCAGGAAGAGGAGGACTTCCTTAGCTCTCAAGGCCCCCTTTATCCAGACAGTGTTCCTGCATGCCCGCCGATCACACAGGAAGAGGAGAAGGAGGAGGAGGAGGATTGTGTAAGTATGGAGGTGGAGCCTGGCACTCAGCATCAGCAGCAGTCTTTAAGGGATCAGTCCCAAGAAACACATGGACTTGTACGTGGCTGGGAGGAGGTGGCTGCGGACCATGTCGTCCTTAGTGACCCAGAGGACTCCGGACCGAATGCCTCAGCAAACCTACGCTGCATTGTCTCCCTGATCCTGCAAAGCCTGCGTAAGGATCCTCGTATTTGTGGTATCAAGGAGAAGGACCAATACTGGCTGGCAACCCTCCTTGATCCACGTTACAAGGGTAAGGTTGCGGACCTTATCTTGCCGTCGCAGAGGGAGCAGAGGATGAAACATCTTCGGAAGGCCTTGCAGAAAGGTCTGTGCAACGCGTTCCCAGAGACTGGAAGGTTACAAACTCCTGTTTCTGGACAACGTGTTGCTGAGGCTTCGGTCAGTCAAAGAAGGAGCGGTGGAGAAGGTGGCCGTCTGACCGATGCGTTCAGACAATTTTTTAGTCTGCAGCCCCAAGGTATGATCGGTTCCAGCAACCATCGCCAGCGTCTGTTTTACATGGTGCAGGAATACCTAGGGGCAAGATCTGACTTAGACACCTTTCCCACCGAAAATCCTCTGGGTTACTGGGTCTTGAGGATGGATCACTGGCCAGAGCTTGCACAGTATGCAATTGAGCTACTGGCCTGTCCTGCATCCAGCATTCTTTCGGAACGCACATTCAGTGCTGCTGGAGGCTTTGTAATCGATCACAGGGTGCGTCTGTCCACCGACTCGATCGACTGACCTTCATAAAAATGAATCAGTCTTGGATCACCACCAGCTACCAAGCACCTGATGCTGATGTAACCGAATAATTTTTTTTGAAATCTCAGATCCCTTCAAAGACTGCCTATGCTGATGCTGAGTGACTATCCTGAGTAATTATCCTCTTCCTCCTCAATGATCATGCTGATAGCTTGTAAGAACATTTTTGGTTCTGGGCGCCGCCACCAGTGCCTAAGGCCCAATTTTTCAGCCCCTGTTTAACAGGGGCGTGTAATTATAATTTTTGATGCAATACTTTGCAGCAGGGCTCGTTTCTGCATTCCAACTAGAGTATCTGTGAGGGGTTGCAGTGTTTTGGCACCAGCACCAGTGCCTAAGGCCCAATTTTTCAGCCCCTGTTCAACAGGGGCATGTAATTACAATTCTTGATCTAATTTTTTTACAGCAGGGCCCTTTGAGGGCTTACAGTGTTGTGGCCACAACAACACCTAAGGCCCAAATTTCTGCAGAGTATATAGGGCAGGCCCCTACTTTCAAACATCCAACTTACAAACGACTCCTACTTGCAAACGGAAGGAGACAACAGGAAGTGAGATGAAATCTACCCCTAGGAAGGGAAATTCTCTCCTGTAAGAGTCAATATGGGAAAAACATTTCTCCTTTTCACTGATGCTTTATCACCAATCCTTGTTTCACAAAAAAACCCACATTTTCAAAAAACATTTGTCATTGGGACAAAAAGTGAGGTGAAATCTTCTGAAGAGGAGAACAGACAGCAAAACAAATGTCACAGGAGTGATAACCCTTCCCTATGTTTTCCAAAAAGCTTAAAATAGATTTTTTGGCTAGAGCTAAACATGTTAAAAATGTACCAGTTCAAAATTACAAACAGATTCTACTTAACAACAAACCTACAGTCCCTGTCTTGTTTGTACCACCTGTATACTGCTGTTCAGAGTACAGAGCCTGTATACTGCTGTTTCCTTTTTTTAATTTGGGTGCGGGGTTCCCCTTAATATCCATACAAGACCCAAAGAGCCTGGTAATGGACTGGGGGGTACCCATGCCATTTGTCTCACTGATTTTCATCCATATTGCCAGGACCCGACATTACATTAAAGCCGCAAGCAGTTTTAAAGGACTTTTTTTTCTTTAAAAATGACATTTTGTGCAGGGACTGTTCTAAGCACGGGAAACACGCGCCACTTTACAGGCATACTATAGACACCCCCCAGGTACGATATTTAAAGGATTATTTCACTTTTTTTTTAGTTTAAGCATCATTAAAATCACTTCTCCCGAAAAAACGGCCGTTTTTAAAAGTTTTTTTTGCATTGATACATGTCCCCTGGGGCAGGACCCGGGTCCCCAAACCCTTTTTAGGACAATACCATGCAAATTAGCCTTTAAAAGGAGCACTTCTGATTTTGAATGTTCGAGTCCCATAGACGTCAATGGGGTTCTAATTTTCGGTCCGTTCGCAGGTTCTGGTGCAAACCGAACCGGGGTGTGTTCGGCTCATCCCTACTTGAGGCCCTAAAATGTCAGGACAGTACAAATACCCCCCAAATGACCCCTTTTTGGAAATAATGTAGACTGAGGTATTTAGTAAGAGGCATAGTGATCTTTTGAAGTTGTAATTTTTTTCCCACAATGCTTTGGAAAATTAAGAAATATAAATATATATGTTTTTCTTCACTAAATTGTCAAATTTACAAGTTATTTCTCACACACGGTGCAGGCGTAATTGTAATTACACCCCAAAATACATTCTGCTATTCGTCCTGAGTATGGTGATACCTCACGTGTGAGACTTTTCCACAGCCTGGCCACATACAGAGGCCCAACATCCATGTAGCACCATCAGGCGTTCTAAAGGCATAAATTACATATTTCATTTCCTGAGTACCTATCATAATTTTGAAGGCCCTGGAGCACCAGGACAATGGAATTATCCACACAATGACCCCATTTTGGAAAGAAAACACCCAAATGTATATTCTATGAGGTATAATGAGTCTTTTGAACATATCATTTCTTTCCAAAAGTTTTTGGAAAATGTGGAAAGAAAATGAAAACCTATTTTTTTCTCACAAAGTTGTCAATTTAGAAGATCTTTCTAACACATAGCATGTACGTAGCCAAAATGACACCCCAAAATACATTCTGCTACTCGTCCTGAGTATGGTGATACCCCATGTGTGAGACTTTTCCACTACCTGGCCACATACATAGGCCCAACATGCAAGTAGCACCTTCAGGCTTCTAACACATAGCATGTAGACACCAAGAATTACACCCCAAAATACATTCTGCTGAGCAAAGGGTAAAAAAAAGGCTCACCTGTGGTTTTAGTGGGCAGGAATACCATTCCAGAGCAGTCAAAGCATTTGTCCAGACAGCCAAAGGAAATATCCAGGAATTGTCTAGGCAGAAGACAGATATGGAAAAGTATGAACATGGTTCAGTACAGTCCAAGGTTTAGCAGGTAGTTCAGGTAACAGGCAGAGGCATGGCCAGTTCAGGTGGCAGGCAGAGGCATGGCCAGTTCAGGTGGCAGGCAAAGGAATGGCCAGTTCAGGTGGCAGGCAAAGGCATGGCCAGTTCAGGTGGCAAGCAAAGGCATGGCCAGTTCAGGTGGCAAGCAAAGGCATGGCCAGTTCAGGTGGCAGCAGGCAGCACTATAACATTGGGCTTTGGTCAGGTAAGACCTGAGGACAGGGGTAGAGGCTTCTTCCCACCCAAATCTCTACGAAGCCTCTGAGTCTCCAGACCCTAATCCGAGAAAACTAAAAAACCTGGAGAAAAACGTTTTCTCCACTCGGAAAGACTTTTCTGGAGCCCCTCACATATGTGATACACCTGTGCTGTACAGTGGAAGGGCAAATGATCAGTTCAGGAGGCAGGAAAAAAGCATGGTCATTTAACAGGCCGAGGTCAATTCACGTTGAAGGCAGAAACATGTTTTGCAGAGGCATAGTCGTTAACAGTTCGGGTCACCCACAGAAATGGCAGACAGTGGAAACTGGAAAAAAATCATCTTCACTTTACTGATAGTGTAGTGAAGTATGATAGCTCCAATAGCACGCTCCAATACAGAGGCCTGGCTGGGACGGACATTGGGGACAGTAGTATTGGGTGTCACAGCAAATTCCTCTACTTGAACACACACAACATATTTTTGGGGTTTGCGACCTGTTTGGGTAAGAGGGAGGATTTCGGGAAAGTGCCTTTCATGGAGTCTGTCTAATGTATCGGAGCGAATTAGTTGAGGGGCTTGGCCATGGGGATAGAGAAGGGCTGTGATAACATCTTTTTGGAATTTTAGATGTTTAGAACTTTGGGTGCACTTAGAAAAAATAATATACGAATTGAACAGGGTTAGTTGCATCAAATAAATGGAGACCTACTTGTACCAAAACATGATTTCCTGGTGGCCAAGTAGGGCTGCATCATCTGATCGTTCATATCCACCCCCCCCCCACACATGTATAGGTTATACTCATGCACAAATTTTGGCTTCTGGATGGGGCCTTTTCTTCTCTGTAGTTCCATCATGCATTGTGGAAAGGATGTAGACATGGATGTAGACATCTCTTTTTTTTATCTCTCCACTTCAGCGCTAGTACCTCCTCAGTCCGCATACTGGCCATTTCACCCTGTTTCAATTTCTTGGCGACCAATCTCTGTGGGAAGCCTTTACGGTTGGTCCGTGCTGTCCCACAGGTCACAGTCTTCTTTTGGTACAAATGGCGGAAAAGTGGGAGACTCGTGCAGAAATTGTCTACGTATAGGTGGTATCCTTTCCCAAGCAATGGTTCAATCAGCTGCCAGACAATTTTGCCACTTGTTCCCATGTAGGTAGGGCATCCAGGTGGGTCTACCTGTCTGTCTTTTCCCTCATAAATGATAAAGTCATATGTGTAACCCGTGGCCCTGTCACACGCCTTATAAAAGTTTACCCTACGTCTGGCTCTTTTACTGGGGAGGTATTGCTTTATTCCAAGTCTTTTGTTGATCTACTCAAATATTTATATCAAGAGTAAACATCTGTGCGAAGCTGGCACAAAACAAAATTAATTAGGGGCCAAATTTTGAATAGTTTAGCATAACTGGAATGATTTTGAGGGAGGCATTGGGCATGGTTGTTGAAATGTAAAAATCTCATAATCATCTCGTAACGGGTTCTGGAGATCAATGACGAATAGACCGGCATGTGGTGGATAGGTTGGGTAGACTAGTAGGCATGGAGTTATTTTTTTTTTGTCAGCCCCATGTTGAGGGTTAGGCCAAGGAAAACTTTACATTCTATCACGGTGAGGGGTTTTCAAACAAGAGGAAACACACAAATCCATGTCCTGTCAAGGGAGAGGAGACTGATGGTGTGTTCCCAGTACAGAGGAACACCGATAGATAACCTCCCCTTGTGAGTCCCCTTCCCCTACAGTTAGAATCACTCCCTAGGTAACACATTTAAAGCCTCCAAGTGTTAACTCCTTCCCTGCCAGTGACATTTATACAGTAATCAGTGCATTTTTATAGCACTGGTCGCTGTATAAATGTGAATGGTCCCAAAATAGTGTCAAAAATGTCCAATATGTCCGCCGCAATGTCACAGTCATGATAAAAATTGCAGATCGCTGCCATTATTAGTAAAAAAAAAAAATAATAATAAAAAAAAGGCCATTAATCTATTCCCTATTTTGTAAACGCTATAACTTTTGCGCAAACCGATCAATATACGCTTATTGTGATTTTTTTTACCAAAAATATGTAGAAGAATACATATCGGCCTAAAATGAGAAAAATTTAAAAAAAAAAAAAAAAAACATTATGATAGTTATTATAGCAAAAAGTACTTGTCACTCTTCTTTTGTTTATAGCGCAAGAAATAAAAACCGCAGGGGTGATCAAATACCACCAAATAAAAAAAAGCTCTATTTGTGGGGAAAAAAATGATAAAAATTCATTTGGGTACATTGATGCATGACCACGCAATTGTCATTCAAAGTGTTATGCCCCATACACACGGTCTGATTTGCCGATGGAAAATGTCCGATCGGAGCGTGTTGTCGGAAATTCCGACCGTGTGTGGGCTCCACCGGACATTTTCCATCGGATTTTCCGACACACAAAATTGGAGAGCAGGAGATAAAATTTTCCGACAACAAAATCCGTTGTCGGAAATTCCGATCGTGTGTACACAAATCCGACAGACAAAGTGCCACGCATGCTCAGAATAAAAAAAGAGATGAAAGCTATTGGCCACTGCCCCGTTTATAGTCCCGACGTACGTGTTTTACATCACCGCGTTCAGAATGATCGGATTTTCCGACAACTTTGTGTGACTGTGTGTATGCAAGACAAGTTTGAGCCAACATCCGTCAGAAAAAATCCTAGGATTTTGTTGTCGGAATGTCCGAACAAAGTCCGACCGTGTGTACGCCCTATAACAGCGCTAAAAACTGAAAATTGGCCTGGGCAGGAAGGGGGTGAAAATGCCCTGTATTGAAGTGGTTAAATAGAATAGGGACAGGGTTAAAACCCATGTTTGGCATTTATTGCTATCTAGTGCTCTTTTAGAGAGATCTTCCTTCTTTTTCTGTTTCATTGTCAACAGTTTTACCAGAGAGGCAGTAAGAGAAAATCTGCAACAGGGACCCAGACAAAAATAAAAATATAACAGGCTTTCTAACCTTTCCCTACTATATATATTTTTGTCTGTGTTCTTGTTTGAGAGTTCCCCTCACTTCCTATCCTTTTAGTAGGACAGGATGTGAGGAGAAATCTCTCTAATGGAGCCTGAATAACAGTAAAAACTGTTATTGATTTTTTTTTAATTTTACATACACTTTAAAGGATGAGTTCACCTTTTCAAAAAAGATAATAAATTCACATCTTTTTTGCAGGTAAAACAATGTGCATTTATTTACGGTATTTATTTATTTTTTATTTGGAGCCTGTAAAGCATTGCACCCACGATCAGCGGATCACTTTTTTGAGTCTGTTTAATAAATTGTGTCTGTGTGTTTATTTGCTGCTTGCATCTTTTTTTTTTTTAATGAGTAGGGATACAATGTACCCCTTACTCATTCACATGGAGGCAGACATATTGGGGCCTCATTATTTTTTTCTTCTTGTTTTTTTGTTCAGAGTTCCTCTTTAAAGTTCACACCAGACCCTCGGCAAGGAAAATAAAGGAGAAAATGTTTTTTTCTTTGAAAATGTCAGTGTTGCTGTAGCAGGCTTTATACAGATGTTCCACTTCATAGGCAGGTTAAGAGTAACTCTCAAGCATGTTATTTAATGAAATTTGGCAGTTTTAATTTTTAATTTTTTGCATATTAAAATTGATTGATACTCTGTGCTAAATGGAAAATGTATAACTTGTTTTTGTTTTGGTACATTTTTCCCAGGGCTGTGCCTCACCCCCATAGCAAAATCTCTTATTTATTAGCCTAGGAAATGGCCATTACTGATTTTTAAGATTTTACTCCAATTTATTTCAACAGGATGCAAATTTGACATCTGAACCTAAGGAAAGCATACTGTATTCTCCCTGAACTTAAAACATGTATATTCTGTTCATCACTAGCCTTGGATTTATATCCATTATGATCCATATTATAGATATGTTATTTATATTAATAATTTAGGAATTTGACAGGTCTATTTTTTTACCGTATACATTATATTGCTATTTTTTATGTCATTCTATCAATATCAGCGATACTGCAAATACTAAGATTGTTATAATTTGTGCTATTATTATTATTATGAATATAATTATCATTTTTCTATGATCTTCATTTCTATTAGCTTAATTTCTTTTACTGAAGCTACCATTGACAGAAAACTATCACACCGTTATACCTCTACTAGTATTAGATATTTTATGTTACTTTTTAAATCACACGTTACAATGATTTGTACACAAGAACTTTTATCTTTTGTATTACATGGTAGTTGGATGAAGGGGGGCAGAGCTACAGTCTCTAAAACACATTGGCTTTACAAGCAATCCATCATTGGGGAAAAAATTTGTACTTGGACTTGGCTATTGTGATGTGGCACTTCAAATCTAAATTCTTTTGAATTCTTTTAAAAGTTTAGAGAGGAAATTAATAGGAGGAGAGGGTTGAGCGATGCAGTCTATGATATGGGTAACTTAGCCATTAACATTAGTTTGCTTGCTTTATTCTCCAGCCAAGCTATATACTAACTGAATCACAGTTTGCACAAACTGGGATGAGTTATGCAAAATCCAATTTTTAGGTTTCTCACAGTTTAAAAAAAAAATGCTGCAAGCTGCTAAAAAATTATATGAGAAGAGAGTACAGAGTGAAGAGAGTATTACATGGGGAATTTAAAGTATCAAAAATCATTTTAGATACATCCACGTGAGATGGCTGCATATTAGAGATCTCTTACATATATGTATGCACTTTTACATGGCATTTCCAAACCTGTGTAAATAATAAAGTGCTAAATTGGACACTCATTTCAAAGACCAGGGACCTTAAGTTGCCTTTATGCCACTTTGTAGGTGCTTTGCTTGGTAATAATGATCCACTTCCTGGTTCTTGGCTCAGGTCTTGCCTCTTTCACCTCCTTTGCATCACTAGAGATGGGTCAAACATAACTAAATTCTCTTTGCACCAGAACTCTTGAACACCGTGAAAGTTCAGACCTGAACGACAAACCCCATTGAAGTCTATGGGACCCGAACAGGAAAAATCAAAAGTCCCCATTTTGAAGACTTATATGCAAGTTATTGGCCATAAAAGGGGTATAGGGGCTTGGATACTGCCCTGGGGAAAATGTACCAATGCAAAAAATTTTTTTTAAAAAAGATTGTTTATAAAGGAGCATTGATTTCAATGATGCTTAAAGTGAAACAATACAAATGAAAAATGTCTTTAAATATAGTGTCTTGGGGGCCCCTTAGTCTGCCTGTATCATGTATAGAACCGGCTGCAGCAAAAATTACATTTATAAAGACAAAAATTGACATTTAAATTGATTTTCCCTGCAAGATTCCTTTACTTAGTAAACAACGTCTTGGGGAACCAATCTGTATGATGAGGCCACATTTTAGTGCGCTCAGAACAAGATTAGAGATTTTTTGGATGAATTCTGGTGTCTCTTTCACAGACTTTGGATGGAAATAACAAAGTTTTGCACCACAGTGAGCAAGCCTTATGTGAAGAAGCCAAATTATAGTACACTCAGGCTAAGATTAACAACTTTTTTTTAGATCAAGTCTGGTGTCTCTTTCGCAGACTTTGGATAGAAGTAACAGTTGCAGAAAAATTGGGCTTTGGGAGTTGGTGGTGCCTTCCCATCATAACCCTATTGAGGTACTCTTGATGAAAGCAAGATTTGGCCTTGCTGTTTTATTGTTGCTATTGTTTGCTTCCTCAGGTATATCACTTAGCTGCAGCTCTGATTTGTTTATTTTGACAGTAACAGGGTTTGCTCTCATGATATGTAAATCAGGGAATCCATCGCTGTAGGAGGTGATTTCACCACCACAGTTTAAAAAAAATGGTGCATGTATGCCCACCACTAGAAGTGGGTGGATGCAGGGTGGTATTCTAATGGTGGGCATACCACCGATCAATCTCTTTTTTTGTTCAGCCCATAGGCTGCATGAAAAAAAAGAACATTACAATATATGCCCAATAAGGACCAGCGACGTACTGGTATACTGCTGGACTTTGAGTGGTTATACCAGAATGATGCCTGCAGGTTTAGGTATCACTTTGGTATTGTTCTTTTCAGCCAGCGATCAGCTTTCATGTAAAAGCAATCCTAGTGGCTAATTTGCCACTAGACTGCTTTTACAAGCAGTGGGAGGGAACGTCCCTCTCCTGCCATCTTCCATGCTTTTCAATGCAGCCAGTGGTTCTGACAGCTGACCATAGAGCTGATCAGAGACCAGAATGGCTCCAATCATCTCTATGGCCTAAGAAACCGGAAGCTATGAGTATTTCATAACTTTGGTTTCGCAGGATATAAACAGCACCATTGGGAAATTGGGAAAGCATCTTATCACACCGCTCTTGGTGTGGTCAGATGCTTTGAGGGCAGAGGAGAGATCTAAAATATAATAGACCCCAATTTTTTCAATTTTTTTTTTACCCGAGACATGTGGCTTAAGGCATTAGTAGATTGAGTTGCTTATTAAAATTAATGTGGTCATTATTGAATTACTCTATTGTGTTGCTTTGTTTTCTTAATGTTTTAAATTATGGAGAGGAGAACTATTAACAATAAGGAAAACATTTACTTTCTTTACTCTTTTTACTTTACTTTTAATATTACTCTTTCTTTCTTTCCTTCTTTCTTTCTTTCTTTCTTTCTTTCATTCTTTCTTTCTTTCTTTCTTTCTTTCTTTCTTTCTTTCTTTCTTTCTTGAAATTCTTGAAATTCTTGAAATTCTTGAAATTCTTGCAGCACTGTCATAGGCACTCCTCCTCTCTTTGATTGTTTGATGCCAAAGTCATCTTCATCATGTACAACATTTCATTCAACACATTACAGCTAAAGCATGTTTCTTTTTCCTATGTAAAGTTTTTTTTAGTAGACCATAAAATGTGAAGCATTTTCAGAGCAATACAGAGCAATAGATAAATTATAGAGATCTTTTAATTTGTGACTGACAATCAAAGTTAAACGGCTAAGAGTATCTTTTGCTATCTCTTCATCTTGGTCTCTGGAGACCTAATTTATTTGAAAAAAGTGGGAAACAATGTCTCTTTGTATCCTTCATTTCTTGAAAAGGTCAAGAATTAATTGAGTTCCAGTATAGTAGGTTATATCTCACTAGGTATTGCTAATTATTTTGTTTTATTTCTTGAGTACAAGTCAGAATTCTTGCTCTCAAACCACTTTGGATCTACAATATGAAAAAGTATGAGCCCAGAAAATATGCTTTCCAGCAACTGATTTCAAACTTCTATGGCTGCATGTTGGTTCATGCTATAGCATTATATATCTTTCAAAATACACCTACATGCTATGCATATTAATATAGCAAATTATGCTGAACTGGAACAAAGCTGTCACATAACACAAGCCTTGAACAATCAATACAAGCCTGGCAGAAGGGATATAAAGCCTGTTTCTTGGCCATTTGTTTCAATGTCTCCATGGCACATAGCTGGAGCTTCTATTTGTATGAACCAAGATTACTGGGTAGGCAAAACTAATATTAGAAATATTTAAAAAAATATTGTTCTTTGATAGTAGTTGGGCATTATTGTGAATTGATTTTTTTATCCAGATGCTGTGGTTTACCTAACATGGATATTCACACATTTTTGTTGGTTTATGAAAATTAATTAGTACAGCATTTATTTATTACTATGCAACGTTCATTACGTTCACCCATGATACAAATTTATGACCTCTGTAGAGAGTCAGCCAGAGTCAGGGTTGAGAGGGGGTAATTGTAGAGGACAGGTACTTGTAGAGGACAGGTACTTCCACTACAGCCCTGTTTATTGTTTAGGTGTTAAGGGTGGGGGTGAGAGAGTAGTTGGTGTCTGGAGAGAGAAGACCTGTGCAGCCTGCACATCACTGAAAGCCACTTGACCAAAACTTGGTTTGTGAGCTTGTCCTATTACATTTTAAACATTTGTTGAAACTAAGTACAATTGTACTTCTGTGTTAAGACTGTTTTGTCACGGTTCTGTGTACATTGATCTGGAGCTGGGTTTTACCCTCTGTCCGAGCTGCTCGGGTTCCTGCCAATCCGCCCTGAAGTTGGGTATTATTAAGCGTTTGCACCTGTGAGTTATTGTTCAAGCAACGTGTCTCCACGCTGAATCTGCACCTCCCTGTTCCTCTGGCATTTGCTGTTCCTTCAGTACACTTGTATTCTGTGTGTTTGTTCGGTCTTGTTGCTGTTTTCAGTGTTTTACTTTTTGCTCTGTGCACAGGTCTAAATCATTTAATGGAGGGGGGACCATGGTGTGGGGTTGTTTTTCAGGGGTTTGGAGATGGTCCTTTCCTGTTCCAACATGACTGCCCACCAGTGCTCAAAGCAAGGTCCATAAAGACATGGATGAATGAGTTTGGGGTGAAGGAATTTGACTGACCTGCACAGAGCCCTGACCTCAGCCCGATAGAACATCTTTTGGATAAATTAGAGCAGAGACTGCGAGCCAGGCCTTCATGTCCAACATCAGTGCCTGACCTCACAAATGCGCTTCTGGAAGAATAGTCAAAAATTCTCATGGACACACTCATAAACCTTATGGACAGCCTTCCCAGAAGAGTTGAAGCTGATATAGCTGCAAAGGGTGGGCCAACTCATTATTGAACACTACAGACTAAGATTCGGATGTCATTAAAGTTCATGTGCGTGTAAAGGAAGGCGTCCCTATACTTTTGGTAATATAGTGTAGCTCAGCTGGTAGAATAGCCAAAAAGGCATTTCTGGCTAGCAGTTATTGAAAAATAATCCAAACTTCAGTGTATTTCATAACTCCTGAGCTGATAATAGTATAATCAGAATAAGGCCATATTTACCTGTATCAGTTAATTACCAGCATTGTAAGCTCAAACACAACTATCCTAGGAGGACTGGAGGTGGATTAGACTCACTACCTCTCCTAGGTGAAATAGCCATCTAATATCCACCCTATTTGTATTCATTCAAACAGTAATTTCATACTGGACAATAATATACAAGTTACCAGAACACAATTTGTAGGTATTCCAAGACATTATAACATTTAGAAAACTGTATCTGACAGGGAAAGCTGCATGATTATAAGGGCTGTGATATTCCATCGGCCACTCCTCAGAAAAGAGAGACTGATCAGCAGTCTTGAGCTCTCTTTTATTATCAAACAAGGAACATCAGCGAACATCTTTAAGAGCCACTGATATATCTTGGTGATAGTGGGTATTACAGACATTTATCATAAGTCATAATTGTTGGTGTGAATGTTTGATATTTTACAATAAAAATATCCAGTGGCAGTGATTGATTTGATGTATTAGGGGGGTTAACTGCATTTTTAACAAAACCTAGTGACAATTACTCTCAGTGTGCTGGCGCTTAGATTGTGGTCCTGCCAGCTGGAACATTTTGTGCAAGGTGAGGCTGAGCTTTGAAAGGGTGCTAGTACTGCACCCACAGCTGTGAGTTTCGGCTGGGGAAGGAGTTCATCCCGGCTCCAGACATCAGTATGTAGTAAGGTTAAATGTGATGTGTGGCACATGAGACATTTACCTTACTACATACTGGTGTTTTACAGATTTTTTTTATTTCATTTCACATGGTTTTATATATATATATATATATATATATATATATATATATATATACATAGCTAGATAGATAAATATATATACACACAATGGGGTTTATTTACTAAAGGCAAATCCACTTTGCACTACAAGTGCACTTGAAAGTGCACTTGGAAGTGCAGTCGCTGTAGATCTGAGGGGGACATGCAAGGAAAATAAAAAACAGCATTTTTGCTTGCACATGATTGGATGATAAAATCAGCGGAGCTTCCCCTCATTTCAGATCTTCCCCTCAGATCTACAGCGATCTACAGCGATCTACAGTGACTGCACTTACAAGTGCACTTGCAGTGCACTTGTAGTGTAGAGTGGATTTGCCTTTAGTAAATCAACCCCAATACATAATACATATATGTTTATATATTACACAGTTAACATCCACCTTTTCTCTCTAGTTCTCTGTTACACTGGACACAATATAAATCACAAGTATTGAGCTAATTTATGAATGAGAAATGTTTATATGTACAGTACATGCATGCTTTTTAACTTGCATCCATTTAATTTATTATATATATTAGGAAATGGTGTGTGGGCTGTAGATTTATAACAAATGTCCAATATTTTGAGCATTGTCACAAACACAAGTATACTAGAACACATTTTATGATTAAACTGTAGGCCTGTATGGTAATGTTTAAAATAGATTGCATTGCAGGCTTTTGCCATTTTAATGGAATGATTCATTTAGAGGTTGTCATGGCTATATTATATGTTAATGCTCTTACATTTAGTTAGTATATGCAATGCTATCTGCTTAATTTATGACTTCATGGAAATTATAATGCAAAGATGCCATTTTATTAAAAGCATCATAATATTGAACAGGGTTTTAACATCCTGATGAACAAAAAGAATAAATAAGCACTGTCATAAATAAATATGCTTTTATTATTCCTTAGATAAAAGCAATGTATTATTGTGTATTTTATTTATTGTGCAATAGATAATGACCCCTCTACTGATATTCTGAAATCTGTCTGTACATAAAAAAAAACTTACTTAATGCTGTTTTATATATAAAAGTGCTGTCATAGTTACTACACTTTTTTTTTTGCCATCTCAGTCTCTTTATTTTTTTCCTGGCTAACATAGTACATCTTTTTTTTGCTTATGCAGCCATTGCAACACAAAAATAAGTAATGTTTTGACCATAAAGTGCCATTGGTTGAAAAACTGAAAATTCCTTGTCAAGTACCTACCGTAATTTTCCTGTCCTGATGGACTCCATGGCAGCATACGTGTGGGTTTAGCCCCGCCTCCACTCCTACCCTATAGAACCCTACTCCCATAAATCTTTGCTTTGAGCTAGCGGCCGTGTTCTGTAACTAGCCTACTCCAGATACTGGCAGGGAACTCCTGCTGCCATGGAGTCCATCAAGAAAGGAAAATTATGGTAAATATTTGATAGGGGATTTTCAATTTTCCTGATAGACTCCATGGTAGCATACATGTGGGAAATAATTTGCCGTACACACCCAAGTGGGCAGATTGCTGAACAAATAAAGATTTACTTAACACTGTCAACCGACAGTACTTGTAAGCCAAAATTAACAGAGGATAATGCAGCTGCTTCAACACAGGGACATAAATGTGTTGATCGAAGACCAAGAGGCAGCTTTGCAGATCAATTCGGGGGCAGCGAGTCGCGAGGCCTCCCATGATGTTAAGACACTTCTGGTTGAATGCGCTTTCACTGCCTCTGAAGGCGCCAAGCCCTTCACCTTGTAGGCCTATTCGATAGACTGGACAATCCAAGCATTGATGCATCTGATCGAGGCATGCAGCCCCTTGTTCTTCCCGTGGAAGAGGACAAAAAGATACTCAGACTGTCGAAAGGGAGCCGTGGCCTCCAAATATTGTCTCAAGGTGTGCCCCACATCTAGAGGATGCACCGCCGAGCTTCAGGCTGATCTAAAGGTGATAAAGAGAGAATGCTGCGCTGATCCCCAAAAATATTTGTCAAAGTAATGTATAGCAGCTGACACACAAACAAACCAAGTCAAACCAAATATAAAGAAACAAGTGCTGCGCTAAAATCCCAAACCACAACTGAAATCGTGAATGGATCAAACAAAAAAAGAAAAATTTGTTAATAACAGTGACTTACAAGTAACTGTAGGTGATTGTGAATCAGCAAAATACAAAAACCTGTGGAGCATATAGAAAATGTTCTAGTAGTGCGCCCGACATACTGTATCCCACATGGACATGTGATAAGATAGACAATATGTCGGGTAGCACATGTGGTAAAGTGTTTCATATTATACTCTCTAGATGTCACGGCAGAGTGGAAAGTCATTGTTTTGCGTCTCCCGCTTGTGTTATGCAGACACACATTGCATTTTCTGCACGGGAAATATCCCTTACAGTCCTGAAAAAAGAAACGGACCGGGGGGGTCAATGGCATTGGGGGCGATTTCCCCTTGAACTGAACGTGTGCCCCGAAAAATGATACCAGCCCGGTCCGGTAAGACAGGACCCAGAACACGGTCATTTTTCAAAACCTTCCAGTGCCTGTCCATAATCTTTTTGACATCTTTATATTGGGTGGAAAATGAAGTAAAGAAAGACCATTTATAAGGGTTGTCACTCTGTACTTTAGGGCGGTCAACCAAGAGTAAATTCCTGTCCACACCCCCAACCTCCCTAATGGTGGCATCGAGATCAGAGGGTCTGTATCCTTTTTCCATGAATCTTGTTCTGAGGGTCTGGGATTGTAACTGGAAGTCTTCAGTATTACTACAGTTACGTCGTAACCTGAGGAACTGTCCTTGGGGACTGATCTTAGCCACTGCTGGTGGTGACAGCTGTCTATCGGGAAGTACCCGTTACGGTCCGTGGGCTTGAAGAACATTTTCAGAACTAGTTGTCTATCCACTACAGATACCTCAAGATCCAAAAAATTAATGGTCTCAAAGCTGGCCTCGAAAGACAAAGAAATATTTCTATCGTTTGTATTCAAATATTTCATAAAGTCCTCCAGTGACCTAAGGTCGCCCTTCCATAGGAGGAGGATGTCGTCTATATACCTAGCCCACAGAACCAATTGGGGTGGTCTGCGGGAATAGACGACATCCTCCTCCCATAGGGCCATAAAAAGGATGCCCAAACTGGGGGCATATTTAGCCCCCATGGCCACACCCTTAATCTGGGAATAATAAGTTCCTTGAAACCAGAAATAGCTATACTCTGTAGCAAACCTTAATAGCTCCATAACAGTCACTGTTATTAACAAATTTTTCTTTTTTTGTTTGGGATTTTAGCGCTGCACTTGCTTCTTTATATTTGATCTAAAGGTGGGAAGCATGATTTCCAGATTCTATCAAGAAAAAGGTTAGGAAAGACTCTTTTGAACCCAAGGCTCGTATGTCGGATACAGGCATACCCCACTTTTAAGTACACAATGGGGTTTATTTACTAAAGCTGGAAAGTGCAAAATCAGGCTCACTTCTGCATAGAAACCAATGAGATTCTAACCTTGGCTTGTTCAATTAAGCTTTGGTAATAAAACCTAGAAGCTCATTGGTTTCTATGCAGAAGTGAGCCTAAATTTGCATGTTCCAGCTTTAGTAAATAAACACCATTGCGTACTTAAAAGTGGGGTATGCCTGTATTCTCTTAGCTGATTAGATGGCTACCAAAAAGGTGGTTTTGAGAACAAGTTTCTTGATTGAGAGTGGCTTGTCAAGCTGTGAGAAGAAATCAAGGACAAATGGGAGATCCCACTTGGGGAACCTCGGCTTCCTCTGGGGCCTAAGTCTAACTGCCCCTTTGAAGAAGTGACGAACAAGGGCGTGTCTGGCCCATGACACTCCAGTGAAAGCAGAAATAGCCAATACCTGTACCCAGAGGGAGCTGACCGACAGGGCCATGTCTGGGCCCGACTGCAGGAATCCTAGGACATCCTGGACTGCTGGGGAACTGCACGGGTTGGCTCTGGAAGACATATGTTTCAGTTATTTTGCCAATATCTGCTCATAGGCCCAGTTGGTGCTTTTTCTTCTTGCACTCAGGAGTGTAGGAAAGACTTCTTCCAGACAGCCTAATGCCTCCAGCCTTCCCCTTTCAAGAACTAGGCCTTCAGGTGCAGGTGAGCTGGGCAGGGGTTTA
This sequence comes from Lithobates septentrionalis, assembly GCA_037952835.1. Lineage (NCBI taxonomy): Eukaryota > Metazoa > Chordata > Amphibia > Anura > Ranidae > Lithobates > Lithobates septentrionalis. The sequence continues at coordinate 3,139,746 of JBBDGP010001328.1, read as the reverse complement.
GAGCCATGCCCAGAGACAACAGGTCTGTTCTGAAGGGCAGGGGAACTGGATCCCCGATAGCTGAGAAATGTCAGCAGGGGAAACCACAGCCTGTTGGGCCAGTAAGGGATTATTGCAACCACTTCCACTCCCTCTGTCCTGATTCTCCGTAGGAACTGGAGGATAATTGGGACTGGAGGAAAGGCATAGGCCCTGTGGAACCTCCATTGATTCATGAGGGCATCCATCCATAAGCCTGAGGGTCTCTGAACCTGGAATAATATTTTGTCAGTTTGTTGTTTCATGGGGACAGGAAGAGGTGGACTTCTGGAGAGATCCCCAGGGTTAAGACCCACTTGAACACTTCCTTGTGGAGAGCCAACTAGTTGTTGTCCAGCCTGACTCGTGAGAGAAAACCCGCCTGAGCATTCTGGATCCCGGGTACATACGTTGCCGATATGTTGACCAAGTTCTTCTGCGCCCAGGTCATAATCGGTTCTACCTCCTGCAGCAGGGACAGGCAGTGAGTTCCCACCTGTCTCCTTATGTAGGCCACTGCTGTTGTGTTGTCCAATCTGAGCATCACAGAGGAACCTGCTGTTTAATGGCGGAACGCCCAGAGAGCCTGGAGCGCTGTCCAGAGCTCTAGAATGTTTGATGCTATCCCTCAAGAGGGGAAATCCCAGAAGCCATGCGCCACCTCCATTAGACAAGGAGCACCACAGCCTTTGTTGCTGGCATCTGTCATTATTGTGACCCACATTTGAGGAAAGAAAAAGATCCTGGATGGCCGAACACCATAGAAGGCATCTTTATTGATTGAAGAAATAAAATCCAAATGCAGTCACCTCATGTACAGGGAGGAACAGGAAAAATAGCTGACATGTTTCACGCCCCATCATGGCTCTTATTCATAGCTCATGAGCTCATACTTATGATTATTGTGACCCACGTAATGGGGGCAATGGAGTGACAGTTGCATAGATTCCTCTGCTTGAGCCACCAGAGAAGGGAAGCCCTCATGGTCAGTTCCAGGTAGATCCACTGGTCCTTGCTGTCTGACATCCATTGTTGGAAGAATCCTTTCTGGAAGGGTCGCATCCTCAACTGTGCCCACTTCACCATGGGTATCATGGCCACCATGGTGCTGATAACTTTCAGACAGTGGAGGGCATGACGATGGGATGATGAAAGTGCCAGATGAATTCTGTCTCTGTCCACTGAGATCTTCTCCTCGGGTAGGGGGATGGTGCCCTTCACCGCTTCAAAATTAGCTCACAAGCCCGCAAGCATTCCCAAGGCTTGCAGGCTCTTTCCCATATTTAAAACTGGCGCATCTGTGACATCACCATAGTTCCGCACTGCGGCACCGTGCGCAGGCGTGACTGTCATAATTTTGCTGACAATGTGCATGTGCAAACCAAGCATCACTTCCATGCAGTGACCGTGCATGCGCAGAGGGGACATGGAAGAGAGGGGAACCAGCCGCCAGTTCAGGGACAGAAGAGAAAAAAAGAAACACAGAAAAAACACAAACTGCTGCCAAAAAAAGAAGGAAATAATACATCTCAATGCTCCTGTCACAATCACACTAGGCCAAGGTAGGATACTCACACCAGACTTTTTTCAGTGCCTCTTCCACTTGCCCACTCCATACCCTGCTAGTAGCTAGGGCTTATCAGAGTATTGCGACTCTTCTCCCTCGGCTCACAGTTTGGCAGGTCCTGACCGTAGAAGGAAAAAAACCTCAGGTAGGAGGACGACCATCTCGGTCCTTTGAAGGACAAAAAAGGAACACGGCAGCTGGCTTGGAGCAAAGATTTATGGGAGTAGGAACCTATAGGGTAGGAGTGGAGGCAGGGCTAAACCCACAAGTATGCTGCCATGGAGTGTGTCAGGAAATGTTTCTTTTACAGTTTTTAACATCACTGATGGTCACCACCCTGCAAAACAGCTGACAACCTAAGAGGTTGTTTATCTTTCAGTCACAGTAAGATAAGGGGTTTCATTCTTTCATTTTTATCACAAGCCCATTCCATTTCTCTCCATCTCATCTCTTCAATTTACTATCTTCTGATTATGCACAATTCCCTAGTTGCCGTTTTTTTAATCAAAGTTGCCGTTTTTTTAATCATGTGAATGGGGAACTAGAAGATGCAGTTCGGGATGTTTTTGCACATCACAATAAGTTTGTTACAGAACAGTTGCTGATAAATAGTTAGACTTCAGTTGACCATACACTAGTAGATTTTCTAACGACTATTTGTAGGAATGTTCATATGAAAATTCTCAATACATTAAAAGACTTAAAGAATGTTATTTGAAAATACCTAAAACTTTGTTTGATTTTAACCATTGATTTTGGGATTAATGGCATTTTCTGAATGAAAACTGCATACATTGTTAGAAATTTGTTTATCTGAAAAATGTTTCATCCTGTTTTTTTTTCTCATCACTGTGGTTGAAAACGAATCTTGGTTTGAAGATTGATTAGAAAATCCAGTTCCACTAATGCATTTGATACAGTACCCCATAAATGATTAATTTACAAATTAAAATATTTTGGCTTTGATGAAATTGTATGTAACTGGGTAGAAAACTGGTTGCAAGAACACATCTAGAGGGTGGTGATTTAATGGCTTATTTTTTGAACGGTCTAGAGCTGGGAGTGGGGTACCCCAAGGCTCTGTCCTGGGACCAATTCTTGTCAAAAAACAATATAGAGGTTAGAATAAATAGTTCACTCTCAGTGTTTGCTAATTATACAAAGCTAAGCAGGGTGATAACTTCACAACCGGATACAGCATGTCAAGTACCTGGTGGAGCCTGATATGATGAGGAAAGCCTCTCTTACATTCTGACTCAAGGCCCCTGGTTAAGTAACAGGAGGCACAGAGGCATGAGTGCCTGAAAGTTTTTTCAGCAGCTGATGAGGATGGGTAATTTCTGCATCCCCAGAAGTGGACCAAACAGTGGATGTGAGAACAGCGGAGATGGCAGACTGTGGTTGGTGTCTGACAAGAACTGGCTCAGCAACAGCCAGATGATTAGCAGATACTAGGCTGGGCAGCAGACAGCTGGTAACTGGTTGGTAGGTACTTGTCCCAAGCAGAGGATAGTTCATCAGCAGAGTCAGGAAGCCAGGTCTGTAACTGGCAGGCAGATCATGTAGGCAGGCAGAAGACTAGTCAGGATTCAGGCCAAATTGGACAACAGTGAGGCAAATTAGCATAAAGCATAGGCAGAGGTTTAATCCAAGGACAAGCTGGGGTTGGTACAGGTGGAGTTCAGGCATAGTCAGAGGCAGATAAGGTCAGTAGCACGTGATAAGGCACAGGAACAGGTAACAGGTTATGCAGGAAACACTATAGACCAAACGGCAATTATCCAGGGCAGTAGCTCTGTTTAAGTAGCCCAGTTGGAGACAGCAAGAGTAACAAGCATGCGGATGCACCCACACGTGCACCTCTGTATAGTATACCTAAATACGGACCCATAATGATGTGATAATACTTGTAGTGCCGCTCTAAGCAAAAAAAGGAAGTATATATATAGTCCCTTTGGTACTCAGGAATGGGGTGCTGCCAAAAAAATATCACTATCCAGTAGTGTTTAGCATACTTGAAAAAATTGCTGCTCAACCCTATCTAGTCTATGTGGCTACCATTAGGGATGGACCGAACAACCCCCTGTTTGGTTCGCACTAGAATTTTAGAACATCACAAATGTTCTGAACCGAATAACGCACCCCATTGAAGTCTATGGGTCCCAAACTGTAAAAATCAAAAGTGCCCATTTTGAAGGCTTATATGCAAGTATTCAGGCATACAATGGTTATGAGGGTCTGGGTACTGCCTTGGGGGACATATATCAATGAAAAAAGTTTGTAAAAAATGTCAGTGATTGAAATGAGCAGTGATTTGCTGATGCTTAACCTCCTCACACCCATACTATAGCCGAAAGACGACTGCAATGTGGGCCCAAAATTGCCAGGATGGCATCTATGTATGCCCCCCGTGCACGAGCTGCCTGCACACCCCCTGCGGGGTGCACGTGGCACGCTCTGTGGTCAGTGAGTCAATGAGACCCCAGCCCCTTACCACATGATCAGCTGACAGCATGAGGAGAAAAAAAAGCCAATTACCAGCTTCTGTCAGAGGGACATTGGTCTCGCACATGGACACCCACTGACGCTAAGCAGTGCCCACCAGTGCCACCTACCAGCGCATATCAGTGCTGCCTATCAGTGCCCATTAGTGCCACCTATCAGTGTCCACCAGTGCCACCTAACAATGCCCACCAGTGCCACCCATCAGTGCCCATCAGTGCTGCCAATCAGTGCCCATCAGTGCCTCATCATCAGTGCCACCTATCACTGCCCCCTTATCAGTGCCTATCAGTGCAGCCTATAAGTGCCCATCAGTGCAGCCTCATCAGCGCACATCAATGAAGGAGAAAAATTACCTGTTTGCTAAATTTTATAACAAACTATGAAACTGTTTGTTTTTTTCATAGCTTTCAGTCTTTTTTTTTTCGCAAAAATTTAAAAAGCCAGCAGTAATTAAATGCCACCAAAAGAAAACTCTATTTGTGTGAAAAAAATGATAAAAATGTCATATGGGTACAGTGTTGCATGAGCGCGCAATTGTCATTCAAAGAGTGACAGCGCTAAAAGCTGAAAATTGGCCTGGGCAGGAAGGGGGTTTAAGTTCCCGGTAAGCAAGTGGTTAAAGTGAAGGTATAAAAATGAGAAATAACAATAAAAATGAAAAATTCCTTTCCATATAGTGCCTGGGGGATCCTCTTAATCTACCTGTAAAGTGACACATCTGTACTGTGTATAGAAGCTGCAGTAGCAATAATTGCATTTATAAAGCCCCAAAAAAAGAGGACAGTTTACCTACAAGCTTTCTTTATTTTGTAAACAACAGTCTATATGATGAGGCCACAATGTAGTGTAGAGATTTTTTTTTATAAATTCTGGCGTCTTTTCCGCAGACTTTGGATAGAAGTAACAGGTGTGGAAAAATTGGTCTTTGGGTGTTGGAGGTGCCTTCACACCATAACCCTATAGAGGTACTCTTGATGAAAGCAAGAAATGCCTTGCTGTCAAAAATTGAAATCATTTGCACCTGTCAAGCAGGTGTGGAAAAATTGTTGTTTGGGTGTCGGCACCTTCACACCGTAGTGTGGGTGGTGGCACCTTCACACTGTAACCCTGAAATAAATATTGGGTGGTAATGGATTCCTTCTATTTATTTCATTAACCACTTCAGCCCCGGATTTACCCCCTTCCTGACCAGAGCACTTTTTACAATTTGGCACTGCGTCACTTTAACTGCTAATTGCGCGGTCATGCAATGCTATACCCAAACTAAATTTGCGTCCTTTTCTTCCCACAAATAGAGCTTTCTTTTGATGCTACTTGATCGCCTCTGCGGTTTTTATTTTTTGCGCTATAAACGGAAAAAAAATGAAAATTTTGAAAAAAAATGATATTTTCTACTTTTTGTTATAAAAAAAATCCAATAAACTCAATTTTAGTCATACATTTAGGCCAAAATGTATTCGGCCACATGTCTTTGTTAAAAAAAAGTCAATAAGCGTATATTTATTGGTTTGCATAAAAGTTATAGTGTCTACAAACTAGGGTACATTTTCTGGAATTTACACAGCTTTTAGTTTATGACTGCCTATGTCATTTCTTGAGGTGCTAAAATGGCAGGGCAGTACAAACCCCCCCAAATGACCCCATTTTGGAAAGTAGACACCCCAAGGAAATTGCTGAGAGGCATGTTGAGCCCATTAAATATTAATTTTTCTTTGTTCCAAGTGGATGAATAATGACAAAAAAAAAAATTTACAAAAAGTTGTCACTAAATGATATATTGCTCACACAGGCCATGGGCATTTGTGGAATTGCACCCCAAAATACATTCAGCTGCTTCTCCTGAGTAAGGGGATACCACATGTGTGAGACTTTTTGGGAGCCAACCGCGTACGGAACCCCGAAACCAAGCACCGCCTTCAGGATTTCTAAGGGCATACATTTTTGATTTCACTCCTCACTACCTATCACAGTTTTGAAGGCCATAAAATGCCAAGATGGCACAAACCCCCCCAAATGACCCCATTTTGGAAAGTAAACACCTCAAGCTATTTGCTGAGAGGCATGTTGAGTCCATGGAATATTTTATATTTTGATACAAGTTGCGGGAAAATTACAAACTTTTTTTTTTTTTTGCACAAAGTTGTCACTAAATGATATATTGCTCAAACATGCCATGGGCATATGTGGAAATACACCCCAAAATACATTCTTCTGCTTCTCCTGAGTATGGGGATACCACATGTGTGGGACTTTTTGGGAGCCTAGCCGCGTACGGGGCCCTGAAACCAAGCACCGCCTTCAGGATTTCTAAGGGCGTAAATTTTTGATTTCACTCCTCACTACCTATCGCCGTTTCGAAGGCCATAAAATGCCAAGATGGCACCCCCCCCAATGACCCCATTTTGCAAAGTAGACGCCCCAAGCTATTTGCTGAGAGGCATGTTGAGTCCATGGAATATTTTATATTTTGCCACAAGTTGCGGGAAAAGGACAAACTTTTTTTTTTGCACAAAGTTGTCACTAAATGATATATTGCTCAATCATGCCATGGGCATATGTGGAATTACACCCCAAACTACATTCTGCTGCTTCTCCTGAGTATGGGGATACCACATGCGTGGGACTTTTTAGGAGCCTAGCTGCGTACGGGGCCCCAAAACCAAGCACCGCCTTCAGGATTTCTAAGGGCGTAAATTTTTGATTTCACTCCTCACTACCTATCACAGTTTTGAAGGCCATAAAATGCCAAGATGGCACAAACCCCCCCAAATGACCCCATTTTGGAAAGTAGACACCCCAAGCTATTTGCTGAGAGGCATGTTGAGTCCATGGAATATTTTATATTTTGCCACAAGGTGCAGGAAAATGACAAACTTTTTCTTTTTTGCACAAAGTTGTCACTAAATGATATTTTGCTCACACAAGCCATGGGCATATGTGGAATTGCACCCCAAAATACATTCTGCTGCTTCTCCTGAGTATGGGGATACCACATGTGTGGGACTTTTTAGGAGCCTAGCTGCGTACGGGGCCCCAAAACCAAGCACCGCCTTCAGGATTTCTAAGGGCATAAATTTTGGATTTCACTCCTCACTACCTATCACAGTTTTGAAAGCCATAAAATGCCAAGATGGCACAAACCCCCCCAAATGACCCCATTTTGGAAAGTAGACACCCCAAGCTATTTGCTGAGAGGCATGTTGAGTCCATGGAATATTTTATATTTTGCCACAAGGTGCAGGAAAATGACAAACTTTTTCTTTTTTGCGCAAAGTTGTCACTAAATGATATTTTGCTCACACAAGCCATGGGCATATGTGGAATTGCACCCCAAAATACATTCTGCTGCTTCTCCTGAGTACGGGGATACCACATGTGTGGGACTTTTTGGGAGCCTAGACGCGTACGGGGCCCCGAAAACCAAGCACCACCTTCAGGATTTCTAAGGGCGTAAATTTTTGATTTCACTATTCACTACCTATCACAGTTTTGAAGGCCATAAAATGCCAAGATGGCACAAACCCCCCCCCCCCAAATGACCCCATTTTGGAAAGTAGACACCGCAAGCTATTTGCTGAAAGGCATGTCGAGTCCATGGAATATTTTATATTGTGACACAAGTTGCGGGAAAAAGACAATTTTTTTTTTTTTGCACAAAGTTGTCACTAAATAATATATTTCTCAAACATGCCATGGGAATATGTGAAAAAACACACTTTTTTAAATTTTAATGCACTAAAACACACTATATTGCCCAAATGTTTGATGAAATAAAAAAGATGATCTTAGGCACATTGATACCAAACATGACATGCTTTAAAATTGCGCACAAACGTGCAGTGGCGACAAACTAAATACATTTTTAAAAGCCTTTAAAAGCCTTTACAGGTTACCACTTTAGATTTACAGAGGAGGTCTACTGCTAAAATTACTCCCCTCGATCTGACCTTCGCGGTGATACCTCACATGCCTTGTGCAATTGCTGTTTACATTTGACGCCAGACCGACGCTTGCGTTCGCCTTTGCGTGAGAGCAGGGGGGGGCAGGGGGGCTTTTTTTTTTTTTTCTTTATTATTTTTTTGCTTTTTTATCTTATTTTAAAACTGTTCCTTTCATTTTTTTTTGTAATCATTTTTATTGTTATCTTAGGGAATGTAAATATCCCCTATGATAGCAATAGGTAGTGACAGGTACTCTAAAATGCTTTCCCAATTTCCCAATGGCGCTGTTTACATCCGGCAAAATCTAAGTCATGAAATGCTCGTAGCTTCCGATTTCTTAGGCCATAGAGATGTTTAGAGCCATTCTGGTCTCTGATCAGCTCTATGGTCAGCTGGCTGAATCACCGGCTGCATTCTCAGGTTCCCTGTTGGGACTGGAGAGCCAGAGAAAAACATGGAAGACGGTGGGGGGGGCATTCCCTCCCACTGCTTGTAAAAGCAGTCTAGAGGCTAATTAGCCGCTAGGATTGCTTTTACATGAAAGAGGACCGCTGGCTGAAAAGAATGATACCAAGATGATACCTAAACCTGCAGGCATCATTCTGGTATAACCACTTAAAGTCCAGCAACATACCAGTACGTTGCTGGTCCTTGTTGGGCATATATTGTAATCTTTTTTTTTCATGCAGCCTGTGGGCTGAACGAAAAAAAAGATATTGATCGGTGGGTATGCCCACCATTAGAATACCTCCCTTCATCCACCCACTTCTAATGATAGGCATACATGCACCGTTTATATATGCCGAAGCATGGGGGCATCCTCCCACAAAAGGCAGGAGCAAATCGCTCCTCCACCCACTGCTGCCCCCACGCTTCGGCATATATGCTGAAGTATGTAACTGTGGTGGTGAAATCACCTCCGACAGCGCTGGAGTCACGGCTTTATGTATTGTGGGAGCAAACGCTGTTGCTGTCAAGATAGATAAATCCGTGCTGCAGCTGAATGGCATACTTGAAAACAAAAAAATGGTTAACAAAAAAACACAGTAAATAGTAAGGTATAAAAAAAATTACATACCTGAAAAGCAAACATGATAAAACATAACAATAAAACATTGCAGAATAGAATATAGTAAAAAAGAGCAGAACAATAGAGAGAGAATAGAGAGAGAGTTAACAATAAAACGACAACTATTTTTGTTTTTTTTATTTTATATTTTTTTTGTGTTTTTATTTTTTTTACTTTTTTTTTTTTTTTACTTTTTTTTTGGGCTCTACACCACCCTCCATGTTGCCCATTTATTTTAATGCATCGTGATCACGTTTTTTTTATTTGTAAATGGTGTTTTTTTAAAAATAAAAATACTCCCCGTTTTTTACCTGCACTATGTGGAGGCATGTTTTTTCTTTCCACATATCCTTCCAATAAGTCAAGTGTTCACTTGAGCTTTATAAGTGACGTCTCCGTCTACCTGATTTGCATCCTGGTCTTGCTGTGAGGACTTTCCAGGTGGCCCCCGGAGTTCCAAGCAGATTCGAGCCTGGAGGATTCCAGTGAGGAGATGTCGCTTTCCATGCCCTGAGTGGCATAACGCACATGCAATTCCCTGTCGCTGACATGGGAATCAACAGGATCTGGTAAGAGTTTTCCTACATACCATCCTTTCTACCATCCTTTTTACCATTGCCTCATCCCTTTATCCTGATCGGATTTTCATGAAGTTTTATTTGGGATAACCATCTGAACAACACCAAACTTTGGAGTCTATTCACCTCCCAGGGTTGTGGGACATTATTGTTCATTTATTATTGACTTTATGTTTAGCACAGGCCATCAGGCCGATTTTTCTTCAATTATTTTTAATTTTTTTCTTTGAAGCACTTATTTGAAATAATTCACTTGTTTCTATTTACCTACACATATATTATGCGCTGCATTTTTTAAGATATATTTTCATGGTCTTTGTCAGATTGTATGTAGCTGCTCCCTTTTTGTTATTTTTTCACGTATTAGCGCAGTGTTTTTTATGCACATTTTTTTTATAACTGTAACCTTTTTTAACTGTAACCGGTTCCAGGTTTGGGTCTCTCAAAATGCGATGGCATCTTGGGAGACCCTGTGAAGTATTTGCTTGTCTTTCTTTTAGCTGTCTCCTATGTTCTCCAATGGGCTTTTCTTTTTGGCCATTTACTTCAATAGTGCAAACATAATTTATTTGATACATGAGGTGACAATCTCTTCTTCAGCTAACTATTATGTTGTGGGTCTGCTACACACACACACACACACACACACACACACACACACACACACACACACATTGTTTTTGTTGTTAATGTATGTAATGCATTAATGATAAAAATAATCATCCTTTTCAGCACCATGAATTAATTGTTTTGAGTCCCTAAAATGGCCTAATTGGGGCAAATTTTAGAGCACCGTGGGGGTTATTTACCAAAGGCAAATCCACTTTGCACTACAAGTGCACTGCAAGTGCACTTGAAAGTGCACTGAAACTGCACTGAAAGTGCACTTCTAGTGCAAAGTGGATTTGCTTTTAGTAAATACCCCATTGTCATTGTAAACTACACCAACTTACTCCAAAAACTGGTATTGAGCATTGAAAGAAGAAGCCACATTGTTGAGTATAAAACATTTTACTCAAAGCACATTCACATGTGCGTTAGAAAAGGGTTTTTGAACAAACCAACAACTTTGGTGTATAACATTTTTATGGTTGACATTAGAAATAGCCTTTTTTGGGGTAAACAGGCATGTTTAAAACCATAATTACATACACAACTCAGGAACTTACAAAGTTCGACTTTGAAAAAGTGAAGGCAATATCAGACATTAGTATGTCCAAACTGTGTTGACGTTGCCTTCAGATGGGGTGATGTTCTTCATTTTTTGTTAAACATCATTGATGTTTTCCTTTATCTTTTCTAAATCATGATTGCACACCATGATCTCCCCGATGAGGATGTGTGCACTTGCACTGGTGAAATGAGTTTCTTCTTCCACAACATCCACATCACTTAAAATAGAAAAAACACACCATGTATTATAAATATGCAGGCATACATCTATTACCTGAAGCTGTGCTCTCAGACACTCACCTGTTGTGGTCACTATTTCGCCCACTTCATGTACCTTGGAATCCACATCCTCAGGTTGTGGTGTGGGGATTTCCCCTGATTTAGGAGGTGTGGTGTTCTTGGTGCCCTCTGTATTCCCCGAGTCTTTTCTCCCCTATGTGAATAAAAAATAAGGTATACTTAGCACACAGATATTTGAGGCAAGAAATAGGAATATGAAACATTGCTTGGAAGTGTCGTACAATTGTCTGTTTTGGCAGAGTTCCAAGCTGAAGAAAAGCACATGGAGCAGCATGCAAGTACTAATAATAATAGGAACACATGACAAAATACTTACTTTTTTGCAGCACCCTCTTGATACTTCTGTACTGATACTGCTCCCTCAATTTGAGGACTGACCATTGTTTCTTCAGTTGCTCCTTGGATCGTCCTACCCCAAAATTCTTCTGCAGACTTTTCACAACTTGGGTCATGATTTTGGCCTTTCTCCCATTTGGGTTGCTGTACGGTCCATATTTCCCATTATAGTCGGTCCTCTTCAAGATGTCCACCATCTCAACAAAGGCCATATTTGACGCCTTAAATCTCCTCCTGGATCTGGACTATTCTGGCTCCGGGCTTTCCTCATCGTTGCTGCTCTCCTCTGCATGCACCTGTTGTCTCTCCGCCATGTGCTCTCCCACTGTGCCGAAAAAGAAGGGGAGGGATATACTAGAATGAAGGTCAGGGGCTGAGTTTCATGCATGCGCAGTGTATATAAAGCATAACACGCGTGCGTCGTGCTTATGATCTGTGAGCAGAGGGCGGAGTAGCGTAATCACCGATCGTGCAAAGGAAGGTACCATTTTAACTTGGGGCATCAGTGGCCTTTACTGCTTATAGATTGAGGCCTATATTGGGACAATATTAGGAGAGTTTAGCCTGAAATTAGGGTTTGTCTTGTGTTGTGTCTTGCAGAGAATATGGATAAATTTAATGACCATGACTTCCTCCCCAACTTCATTGATAAATACAGGGAGCTGCCTTTTCTGTGGCAAGTGAAACACCCATTTTATAATAACAAACTAAAGTGGAAGGCTGCACTTGATCAACTGTTGGAATTGGTGAAGCCGGTGATTCCCACGGCAAACATCAACTATTTGAAGTGCAAAATTGGTGGCCTGCGGAGCACATATAATAAGGAGCACAAAAAGGTCCAGGATTACATGAGATCCAGAGCAGCAGCAGATGACATTTATGTCCCCAGGTTGTGGTACTACAACAGACTGCAGTTTTTGTCAGACCAGACTGAAATCAGGCCATCACTCTCAACCCTTCCTTCCACTTTTCCACCTCAAATGAAGCTTCCAACGTGCAACCTGGGCCTTCCACCCAGGAAGATGTGGAGGAGCCCAGCTTGAGCCAGATATAGCATTGTTCAACATGTTTCTTGACCAAAAGTTAATTATGTTAACTAGATGTTATTATTGATCACTAATTTCAGATTTAACAAAGTGGTTTACATATCAATAGACAGTAGTAGCCAAAAATGATTGGGACAAGAATGAAAAATGCTGGGGTCAGACTGATAGTTTTTTCTATTTGTTAACATTCAATTTGCAATAGTCATGAGCTCTAAATTGTGTGTGATTGATGACCAAAAACCTAAAACTATGTCCCATTTTCATATACAGGAAAGACTCAGCCAGGAGGTGACAGGGGAAAGTGGCAGCCAGGAGGTGGCCGTGGGAAGTGGCAGCCAGGAGGTGGCCATGCCCAGTAGCCCGTTCCGAATCGCAGGTTCCTCCCCTCCACCTTCCAACAAAAAGGCCCAGGAAGGGGAGGATTTTGGAGGTGTCAGCGCTTGGTCTGATTCGGCAGGCTACTACGGTCCTCACAAACACCCCTAATGTCCAGGAGGCCTTTGCGTGTATGACGGCCAGTAAAATGCAGGAAATGGGGGTGGGCCAAAATTTTATCAGTGAGGAGCTCACATTTCAGGTCCTAAATAGGGGGGTGAGGGGCCAACTCACCAAGAAAAGTCACGTGAGTTGGACCATACTCCTACTCTACCTCCTGACACAACTCCAAGACCACAGCCACAGCCTGGAAGGAAGCGTTTAAGGAAATCTTGAGGGTGATGGCCTGGGTTTAGTGTGGACCATATTGTGCTCCCTATTAAATGGATTCCTCCGGTTACCAATTTGGCCTGTCAAATAATTGATATCTGCCCTGGTGTACAAAGGCTTTGCCAATGTCAACAGTTTATCCAGCGTTGCCTTCCTCTTTATTTTGTTATGACCCCTTATAAATTACTTTTTTTTTTTTACAAATCCTTGGCTATGTGTTTTAGTTCAAAAAGGACACTTTGTTTGTGAGTAGGCTGGTACATTTCAAAAATACAATGTCAAATTAATCAAGGACACCAACACCAACCAACCTCTTTGAGGTTAAAAAATACAAGATAATGACGGGGCGTGGTTTGCCTTTGGAGAAGATGGCTGCTTAATCCTCGAGCTCCGTCGGACCATAGCCCATACTAAGCACACAACAGGGGAACACACCTGACAAACAATCTCCCATCATGGGGACTTCCTCCCGTGGACCCTCAGCAACAAGATCCCGCTCACCAAGGGAATTCAGCGGCCGTATCAGCCAAAACATACCGGAGATCTTCAGGACCCAGAGAACCAACATGGCGGCTCCAGCTCCCACCTCATCCACTGCTCGCAGCCCTGAGGGGATAACACTGACCCCTACGGAACAACCCCCCGCTCCAACTGACAACAACCCAGCCCTGAACCAGCAACCAAGCCTGAACGATTTAAGAGCAGTTGCTGCTGATATAAAGGACACGTTGTTTGCGGCCATAACGGATCTCTGTCACGAAATGCAGGCCATAGCGGGAAGAGTACAACGAATAGAAAACACAACGGCCCAACATAACACCGCTATCTGGAAAATACACCATAAGGTGGACACACATACTTTACAATTACGAGATCTTCAGCGACACGTTGAAGACCTCGACAACAGAGGGAGAAGACACAATCTGAGGGTGAGAGGCCTCCCCGAATCTGTTGATAATGACCAGATTCTCTCTGCAGTGTCAGACCTATTCAACCGCCTCCTTGAACAACCGCACCACACGCCTATCGCCATGGAGCGCATACACAGGGCCCTCAGACCTCGTGGCAGAGAATCCGACCCACCAAGAGATATCGTTTGCCACATAAACGATTTCGCCCTCAAAGAAGATATCTAAAAAAAAGCCCGTGATAAACAGCAACTAACATTCGAAGGCCGCCCAATCCACATTTATCAAGATCTTTCGGCGATCACACTCCGCCACCGTAAAGACCTGCGGCCCCTACTGGATGTCCTCAGGAACAAGGGAATCCGATACCGCTGGAAGTTCCCGTTCGGCCTGCAAGCCACAAACCAAGGCAACTCTGCCCTATTGAGAGTTCCTGAAGAACTGGAGAATTTCTGCCAAGTCCTAAACATACCCTATGTCGATGTGCCAAATTGGTATGCGGACTTTACCTTCTCTCACCCGGAAAGCTCAATCCGAGAAGAACCGATGGAAGCCCAAAACTCGACCTTCAGGAGGCAAAGATCCCCATCGGCTTACAGATCCGGCTTCAACGCTACACCGCAGCGACAACCGGCAAGTCCAATGTCTGCTCCCCTGCCTCGCAGAGCCCGTCGTGACTACTGAAATGTCCCATACCACCATCCTCCCTACGCAATACTGGAACCCCTGCAAGAGTTTTTTTTTTCACCTTTCCTTCTTTGCCGTTATTTTTATTTCTAAATTTTTCTAACTGGTCCACTTTGCTCGGCTCCTACCCCCTATCCTACTGCACGCCACCTCATCAACGCAATCCAAGGAGAGGCTCTACACTGAAGCGATCCCTTCCCAACCTTTCACAGGAGCTGCGAACCCCACTACAGTCCCCCATCCACACCCCACACTTTGCAGAGATCTCAGTATTCCCCATACCGGCGGACAGTGCCGACTACGAGGAACGCGCAAAAATCACAGCTCATACCGCGACTCGTCCAGGCTCGAACCTCCTACCAAAGCCGGATCTCCAACCCACAATGCCTAACTTACACCAGATGATCTCGGTAACAGTGGGACAAAAACATCTCTCACAGATTATCTGTACAACTGCAGGTCGGCTGCCCTGCGAACGATCTAACGTACCCTGGAAAGCAGACTTCAATCAACCTCCCTTCACCAATCATCGCGACCACAGGAGAAACACAAAGTTAATCTGCCCCTCTACACGAAGTCTGGTTAACAGCACTTATCCTTGGATTGACTTCTCTTCTCCACTAGACGTTAAATGGGGTAATTTAACTGCTATGGTCCCTCGCGCTAAAGTGAGATAAAGGTGAATGTGGTGACAAACAAAAATAGGTTAAATGAACAAATCCTAAAGGTGGGTAATTTTTATGATGATATCTAAAATGACTGCAGCGAAATCGACAAGTGTACACATAGCACTCGACCCATGCAATAAAAGATAAAAGAGATTTCGCGCATAAAATCTATCATAAAAATAATATACAATAATTAAAATAATGAGTGAATATAAACTGTGAAAAATCAGTAATAGGAGCAAGTAAAATACATCAATAAAAACTGGATAAAATAAATAAATGTGATCCAATACCAAATCGCAAAAAATATATATCGCAAAAATAATCATATAAGTGCAAACATGCAAATCCTGTGCTGAAAAGTCCAAATGTGTAAACCCACAAATTCTAGTGGATGGCAAAAGCCAAATCGCATAAATGTGCAAAAATGCAAAAAAACTGTGCAGCAGCTGCAAACAGCGTGGTATAAGATACTTCCAAATATATAAGACTATAAACTAGAGTTCACAAAGGAAACAATATAGAGTCCATAACTTATGATGGTAATAGTGGTAATGGTGATCTTCATAAAACAACTGACGGCCCAACCAGGCTCTCTAGACTCTCACCTCAAAGCAGGAAAAAACAGGCATCAATGCAGATCCTTCCTTGTTGTGACAATAGAAGTCACAGGATGGTTGTATTCCCCTCTGCTTGCTGTCAGGTACCTATCAAAACAAACTGGGAGTATCTCCACCTAGGCTTGTGACAACCCGGTGGGAGGGGGAGGAGAGAGGAGGCCTCTGATGGTGTAGTATTTCAAAAGTATATTTATTGGATTAAAAGCAAATTGGTCTCTTACATAAAAACAGTATTAAAAACACATAAAGCAGGAAGGAGCGGCGTCCGAGGCGCCTCCTTACGTGACTTCCGGTATAGTCAGCTCTCTGCCACGCCCTACGCGTTACGTCACCGCTCGTGACTTCAACTGGGGACACCTTTTCTCCTCCACCCACCCTCTCCCCCCCCCCAAAAAAAACAAAAACCACCACACACATCTCTATTGCTCCTAGACCACCACAAACCTAATTACATTTACTACTTACACCCACACTCAAAGTTTCCAGCATCCCAATCTCTCTGCCTGTCTCTCTGCCACAGCCCCTCAAACATACTACACGCTTCCATCAGCAGTCTCACTGATAAGTTGGCAAGATGTGCTCCCCGTTAAATCCTGCAGTCATGCCCACTCTTAAAATTATCTCACTTAACGCTAAAGGCCTCAACATACCAGAAAAACGCTCTCAACTTCTTTTAACAATGCACCGAAACAAAGCTGACATTATCTTTATACAAGAAACCCATTTCCGGTCCGACTCCACACCAAAAATACACAACCATCATTACCCGACAGTATACCATGCAACCAACCCACTCTCCAAATCTAAAGGGGTATCAATTCTCATAGGGAAAAATTGCCCCTTTCAACTAACCGACACATTGCTTGATAAAGATGGCAGATACCTATTTCTGAAAGGATCATACCTGCACCAGAAAATCACACTAGCTAACATATATGCACCTAACAGCAACCAGGTATCCTTCTTTAGCAACATCACTGACTTGTTAACCACCTTCCAGGAAGGTATCCTCCTTCTCGGCGGAGACTTTAATATACCACTCAACCCAACGCAAGACACCTCAACGGGAACATCATCTCTTCCCTATACCGCCCTCCGAAAAAATCACTTCTTCAAACCCTGCTACTTCACGATGCTTGGAGAACGTTATACCCCAATGGCAAAGATTTCACCTTCTATTCACCGCCGCATCGTCGTTGCTCCAGAATAGATTACATTTTCATATCACAAAAAGACCTGCCCATGCTCAAACACGCATCCATAGACGCTATGTTTCTCTCTGCTCACCACCCTATCTCCATGACATTGACCTTCCCTAATACCATTCCTCGCTCACAGATATGGCGACTGGATCCCTCCCTACTCACAGACCCCACCATCGCAGTTGAAGTCGAAAACCGCCTTAAATAGTACTTCCAAGACAATAAACCCCCCGACACCTGCCCACTTACTAATTGGGAAGCCCATAAATGCGTGGTCCGTGGCCTATTTATCGCAGCAGCAGCGGAACGTAACCGTGAACGACAACGACACTATAAAACACTCACGGAAAAGATTCAAAATCTAGAAAAAGCACACAAGCACACACAAGCTGTAACTACCCTAACTGAACTTATTCATACCCGACAGGAACTGTTGGACCTTCTAGGAAAACAAATACGTCGTAGATATATCCTATCACAGAAAACATTTTATGAATATGGCAATAAAGCCAGTAAAATGCTTGCGAGATCCTTACAGCACAAAAAAGCTTCAACGACAATACACTCAATTACAGATACCTTAGGGAAAAAAATGAACTCGACACCGGACATAGCAAATCATTTCGTTAAATACTACACTAAATTATACAACCTCTCCCCCACGACCCCAATAGCAACTGAAGGGACAAGAAAACAACTAATCACTGACTTTTTACGAAAATACAGTCCATCCCCTATCTCCGAGTCCATGGCACAAGATCTTGACAACCCTTTGACCGTAGAAGAAGTTGCCCAAGCATTGAAACAACTAAAAACAGGCAAGAGTCCCGGACCAGATGGTCTGACTGTAGGATACTACAAAACATACGCAGATACACTTACCCCATTTTTTCTATCCGCCTTCAACTCGTTCACGTCATCCTCGGAACCCCCTTAAGTGCCCACATTGCTGTCATCCCTAAGCCAAATAAGGACCCAAATATAGTCTCCAACTACAGACCCATCTCACTACTCAACGTAGACCTCAAATGGTACACCAAAACATTAGCAAACAGACTTCTCCCCCTCCTCCCCCAGCTTATACACCTCGACCAAGTTGGATTTGTCCCGGGAAGAGAAGCGAGAGATAACACGCTCAAAGCCCTAAACGTCCACCATTGGATGACCTCCACCAAACACCAAGGATTCATGCTTTCCCTGGATGCGGAGAAGGCGTTCGACAGAGTGGCCTGGGACTACATGACGGAAGCTTTACGGGCTATAGGCCTCCCAGCAAAACTGCTAAACCTCATAATGGCACTATATGCTAACCCAACCGCAAGAGTCCGCATTAATGGCCACCTGTCAGATGCCTTCTCCATATCGAATGGAACACGCCAAGGATGCCCCCTTTCCCCTATAATATTTATCCTCACACTTGAACCACTTCTGGGAAGACTAAGGGAGAACCCAGATGTGAAAGGCATAGAGATTAAAAACCGCACATATAAATTAGCAGCCTTTGCGGACGACATACTGCTTTTTCTGCTTTTTCTTACTGACCCGCTCACCACTATCCCAAACCTACTCAAAGACTTTGATACCTTTAAGATTCTAACGAACCTCCAAATTAATTTCACAAAATCTAACGCCTTAAATGTCACCTTACCACCCGCAACATACCAACATTGCCAAACAATATTCCCATTCACCTGGAACGACCGTGCAATCACTTACCTGGGCATACAACTCCCAAAATCCCTTACTGACCTATACTCCCTAAACCACATACCACTGCTACAAAACATAATTAAAGATTTAACAAACTGGGCTTCCGGGTTATTTAGCTGGTTTGGGAGAAACGCAATCATTAAAATGAACATTTTACCCAGACTATTATACCTTTTGCAAACAATCCCAATCAAACTCCCACCTGCTTTCTTTTCAACGTATCGCACAGCTTGCATAAAATTTGTGTGGGGTAAAATAAAACCAAGACTTAACTACACCAGGCTCACATATCCCAAACTTAAGGGAGGAATAGGGTTACCCGACATAAAAAAATACCAACCAGCATGTCACCTCACAAGGATCATAGATTGGAACGTACACACTAAGTATAAAGACTGGATCCGACTGGAACAATCAATGTCACCCCTCCCGTTAGCTCAACTCCCCTGGACCACACCGCAACACGTCCCCACAGAATGTAAATCTCACCCACTCATAAATCCAACACTGATCGCCTTTCGGGAAGCATGCAACAAACATGGTATTTCTTCCATCCTAGGTCCAATGACTCCATTAGCACACAACCCAGAGTTCACACCAGGAACATATCCTTCCTTTCTAACTGAAGGCTGGCCTCATCCAAACATTCGAGCAGAACAGTTTTTTACTGATGGTCGCCTTTTGACTCAAGAAGAATTGGCCACCAAAATGAATGCAGCCTCATTCCCCTTCTGGACATATGTACAAATTAGACATTTTTTTTAATAGACCCAGACCCCAACCAGAATGGGCAAGACATACCACTGCTTTCGAGTCCCTATGCTTGACAGAGGAACCTCAAAAACACTTAATCTCTCTTACTTATACCATGTTATTCTCGAATCAGAACTCAAACTTACTATGGCACAACAAAAAATGGGAACAAGAACTGGCTATCAGCCTCACAGAAAAAGACTGGGAAAATATATACACGCACATACACAAGGGAACCATCAATGTTCAAATACAGGAGAATGCATTCAAAATACTATCCAGGTGGTACAGAACCCCACTTACACTACACCACCTTAACACCGCTCTTCCCCAGCACTGCTGGAGATGTCATACAGACATTGGATCCCTCATACATATATGGTGGACATGCCCCAAGATCCAACCGTTCTGGAAAGAGGTTCACAGAATTATCAAACAAGTAACTACCTACACACTTGACTACACCCCAGAGCAATTCCTCCTTCACCACACCACAACTCCAACACGTTCATACTTTCGCTCTCTTGCTATGCACATGGCCAACGCAGCAAAGATGTGTGTTCCATGCAAATGGCGATCCCCCGACCCACCAACTGTAGCAGACTGGTACAAACGTATACAAAAGACTGCAGAAATGGCAGAACACATACATCAAACGACAGACACACCCACCAAATTCAATCTCACATGGGCCTGCTGGCTACATTTTATCACCATAGATGAATACAAAACGAGTATACCCTGAAAGAGAGGGGGGGCTGTGGCAGAGAGAGAGGAAAACAGGAGACCCCCCAACCACATATACCTCTAACCCTACTGACTCTACCCAAACCCCTTGTCACTAACATGTATAAATAAGTTAAGTACACAGAACTTCTTGGGATTTCATTTACCGAGGGTTTGGTTGAAAAACAATTTTATCCCGTTTTTTGAACTCGGATATTTCTCTTCACCATTCTGACACCTTCAGATGAAAATACATTTTTAAATATACCAAATGTACAATGACTATCTATTTACTGAAGCTAGGCAACACTTCACCATATACTCTTAAATTCTGTAATAAGTTATCTAATATGCATTACCAAATATTGTAAGCTGAAAAATTTCCTCTATTGTACATCTTGCATAACGTGTACTGTATTTTCACTTTCAATAAAATTTGTTGAAAAAAAAATACAAGATAATAATGGTGTTGTGGTAACTTGACACACAAAACGATCAAAAATATTATGGAGATCACTAGAAAAAAAACAGGAGATCTTGATAAAAAAAGTAGATCACTCTAAAAAAAATAAAAAAAGATTATTCAGGAGATCACGAGAAATAATAAAGAAATCATTGTTAGAACTCTGTGTGAATATCAGCAGCAAAACAACTTCATTATTCTAGCATTATAAAGAAGAGAATGCGCTGCATTGAAATATTTCAAAATTTGCAGCGTGACGAATGTGCTATCTCCATTACGAACGCTAGTTTTACCAGACCAAACGATTCCGTCTTGTAATTGATTCTGAGCATGCGTGGAATTTTGTGCCTCAGACTTGTGTACACACACTCGGAAATTCCGACAACAAAGTTTTTGGTCGGAAAATTTGAGAACCTGCTCTCAAACAGTTGTTGTCGGAAATTCCGACAGAAAATGTCAGTCGGAGCATACGCACGGACGGAATTTCCGACCACACGCTCACATCGAACATTTACCGTCGGAAAATCTGATTGTGTGTACGGCCCATAATGGTGGTTGAGGAGGGAGGGGAGGAAAATTTGGGGGATTTCTAGATTTTTTTCCAGCAAAAAAACTTTTTAGTAGTATAATCATCTATATCTCTCCGAAATTTACTAATTTTATTAGCAATGAGTTCATACCCTTGTTTGCTAGTGTTTTTCTTAAGTGTCCTAAAAGAAGTATGTGGTAATTGTAGCTCCGCCCGTGCTGACGTCATCACACCACACGTGACCCCGGAAGTGTGGGAGTTTTTGAATTTTATTGCCGGCAAGTGTTTTTATGATGTTTGTACATCCAACGAGTGATTTTACACAATAAATTAGTCTTTTTGAAAAATTATAAGGCACTATTGGAGCCTTTTTCTTCTATATACTCCGTGCTTTCTTGGGAGATTGTGCTTTCAAGGAAGGGGGATGGACGGCGGCTATATAATGAGAAGGACGTCTAGAGTCTACCTACACATCTTAGAGCCAAGATCCAACTCAGATCCCGCAGAGGGCTATATCTGCAGGCGTGTGTGACCTTGCTACAACAGGAGGTCTACTGCTTCCGGTAAGAGTCTCCATTCCTTCTGGTGGTTGCTACATGGAGAGTTTCATCCTTTTTCCCTTGGTGGTAGTGAAAACCCTGAGAACCTTTTCCATCTTTCTGGATCTTTATCGTCATAGAACTTGTTTTATCTGCCACTTTTCAGAGACTTTATTATGAATCACTCTTCACTACATTCGTTATTATATGCACTGTATTGATATTTTTACACTTCAGTGATTTACAGTGTGTTTAGATTTCAGTTCTACAGTTTTATATTTTGTTCACTAGTTTGATTAGTGCGACTATGTTACCACTAGCATATCAGGGTAAAAGATCAGTTCAAGAGGCAGGCAAAAAATGCGGTCAAACAGTCCAGGGTCAGTTCCAGAGCAAGCAGAGGTATGTTTAGCGTTAGGCAGAAGTGTGGTCATATAAAAGGCCAGGGTCAGTTCCGGAACAGTTGTACAGTTTTTTGCAGTGTCATAAGGGGTGTGGAGGTAAATGATAGCTACGTTTACCATATTTCCCTAATAATTTCGAGAAGTATGGCAACGGCGGAAACAGTCATCTATACGGAGGCCTGGTTTGGAAGGACATTGGGGACAATAATACACAGTTTCTCTTCTAACTCCTTCTCTGGAGCACACCCAGCATTTCTTTTGACGTCTGTGACCTGTTTCACAAAGGGGATTTTCTCAGGAAAATGGCGTTCGTGGAGTCTGCTCACTGAATCAGAGCGAATATTTTCTGGTGGGCCTTCAGGGTACAAAAGGGTGGAGATAATTAATTCTTGGTAATGCAGATAGGATACAGGGGTCTCTGTAGATTTTTGGTAAATTACATAAGTGTTATACATGGCCAAACTGAAAAAGTAAATGGAGATTTTATACAAATGGCGGCAGTTTCTTGTGGGAAGGTAGGGTTCGATCACTCCCTTCATGAACAAATTATAGTCATGGACACAAGCTGGTTTCCGGATTGGGCCGTCTCTTCTGGGGACTTCCACGTAGGCATCATTATGGATCGATGTGAGCATGTTGACGTTTCGTCTGTCCCTCCACCTGACAGCCAATAGCTCCTGGTTCTGCAAAGACTCCATTTCCCTTCATCGTAGCCTTTCATTCACGAGTTTTTGTGGGAAGCCCTTTCTTTTGGCTCTCAATGTACCACATGCTGGAGTGTCCCTCTGGTGAAGATTGTGGAAGAGGGGCAAGCTCATATAAAAATTATCCACATAAAGGAGTGGATAGACAAGCTCCCAGACAAATTTTCCGCTAGCTCCAATGTACTCTGGGCATTCAGGGTCATTATAGTGGAGGAACTGCATAATCATAAGGTATCTTGACCTTGGCATAAGGGATGAGAAGATTGGCATTTGGTGGATGGGGTTGTTGGACCTGTAGGAGTATAATTCATTTTTTTGTGAGTTCCATATTAAAAGTTAGGCCTAAATTTTTTTAAATTCCTCCACGGTAAGTTCTCTCCACTCAAAGGGACGAGTGTCTAGAACCAGGGTTGTTTACTATGAACTGCTGTGCATAGTGGTTGCACTGGTCCACAATGGAAGATAGTAGGTCTTCAGTAAAAATTAAATGAAAAAAATCAAAAAGGGCAAAATTATAGGTGTTCATCTGGACACCTGGCTTGGCGCTGAAAGGGGGGATGTTTGCTGCTCTGGAATTAGGGGGAAACCACAGGGGGTTTTGAAGGGCATAGGGAAGGCTGGCATGGGCCATAACTCTTTGGGCCTGAGATGACACCCCACTAGTTCTTGGCCGTTGTTGCAGTGGTACTCTCGTGGATGGCACTGTGCTCAAGATGGATGGCACTGAGCTGCTGGTAGTAGGCTGCTGCTCCACACCAGAACGCCTTCTTTTCATGGGCACACATTCCTCTTCCTCCGATTCTGTAGCAGACCCACTGCTTAAAACAGGTTCATTTGCTGAATCACAATTGGACAAACTCTGAGAGCTCCCCGCTGCTCTCATCGCTTAGGCTAAGACGCTGGTATGCCTCCTCACTGGAAAAATATATTTTCACCATACTGGTGACTGTGGTGCGATAGGGAAACTAAGACAGATGTGGCTGAACTGCTGGATCCTGGTGAGGGTGCACTGATGGGTCATGGTGAGGGTGCACTGATAGGTGCTAATGAGGGTGTACTGATGTGCACTAATGCACTGGGGCTGCACTAATGAGGATCCACTGATAGGGTAGCACTAATGAGCACTCACTTATGGGCACTGATGTGCACTATTGGGCACTGTAGTGGCACAGATGAGCACTGTAGTGGCATTGATGGCACAGATGAGTACTGTAGTGGCACAAGTGGCACTGATGTGGTACTGTAGTGGCACAGATGAGCACTGTAGTGGCACAGATGAGCACTTTAATGGCACTGATGGGCATAGGTGGCACTGTAGTGGCACTGATGGTACAGATGAGCACTGTAGTGACACTGATGTGGCTCTGTAGAGGCACTGATTGGCAATGTAGGGCACACTGATGTGGAACTGCTGGGCACTTGCTTGGCACAGTAATATACAGATAACTTACTGTTTGGCACACGATCACTCTCCTCTCTAATCACGCTGCATCGGTGTGAGGAGAGGAGAGCGCTGAACCCCTGGATGACCTCGCTGTGTTTACATTGTGATTGCTAAGTCACTGGACGGAACAATCACGTGGTAACGGACCGCTGTCATTGGCCCTTTACTGCAATCTATGTTGCAGAGTCCCGTGAACTCTGGGAGCGCAATTCTGGGAGGACGTCATAGTACGCCCTCCCAGAGTTATCGAGCCGTGCTGCAGCCGTCATTCGGCTATAGCTCGGTGGGTAACTGGTTAATAAACATTTCAACTGCATTAGAAAACATTTCAGCCACATTAATACACATTTCAACCACATTAGAAAACATTTTAACCGCATTGAAAAACATTTCAACCACATTAATAAACATTTTCACTGCATTAGAAAACATTTCAACCACATTAACTAATATTTCAACTGCATTAGAAAGCATTTCAACTGCATTAGAAAACATTTCAACCACAATAATAAACATTTCAACCGCATTAGAAAACATTTCGAGTGCGCATGCGCGGGACTTCAGGAGCGCCTCGCTAACTAGGAGCTCCGCACCGCTCCGGCCATCCAGTGCACCTAACGCCAGCTAACGAAAGCAGATCCCTGCGGGGAGACCCTCTACAGGCACAGGACAGTGGTGGGCAACCGCCTGGATGTCTGGAGGCCTCCAAAAGAAAGAGGTTAACCGCCAGCTAAACTTCGGCCTAGACGCCCCTGAGCCTCCCAAGATGGCGGCCGCAGCTCCTCCATGCGGAGATACAGAAGCAATGCAAGCATCTTCTCCTCCTTCCCTGCCACCTCCAGCAATAGTGAGTAACCCACAAACATCCCAGGGCTTACTTGCATCCACTGTCTCACTGTTGGATAGATTGCAAAGTGAGAACCCCTACTCACCCCTGGCTAACATCCCAAATGGCCTTCCTGATTCAATACAGGCTTCTCCATGGCAGCCCAATTACTCTCCAGATATGGCCCATCTCTTAAGCAGCTTCTCTGATATGCTGGCTGCTGGCCTAGCTCAAAACGCAGCACAGATTACATCCTCAATCAAAGCTGACATCCAGAGCCTGGGAGCCAGAATGGATGCAATCGAACAGGCTGTAGATGACACTTCAGCACGCACAAACCAGAATACCTCATACATTCAGTCTCTTCAAGAACAACTTGAGACTGCCCTCTCTAAGTTAGATGATTTGGAGAACAGGAGTAGACGGTATAACTTCCGCGTTCGTGGAATTCCCGAATCTAACACCGACATACATGATACCATCAGATCTCTAATCAAGGACATTATCCCTGACATCCCGGACCACAAACTTGAAATAGATAGGGCCCACAGAGTGCTGCAACCCCCCCGCCAAGATGGTCTCCCGCGGGACATTGTTGTCAAACTACATTTCTTTGGGGTAAAGGAAGAGATAATGAAGAGGGCCCGTAACCGTGATAATATCATTATCCATGGCAAGAAAATCCAAATTTTCGCTGACATCTCACCCACTACAATCCAGAAAAGGAGAGCACTTAGACTACTACTAGATGTCCTATTCCAGAAGATGATCAAGTACAGATGGGGCTTTCCCTTTCGCCTGCAGCATAGGGACAATTCTTACAGCTTTACAAACTTCCAGAATGGTGAACATATTCTTCTTCAACTGGGATTCATATCGCAAGGACTTCCTATGCACCAATCTGAGAACCGCCCAAGCTCTTCCAAGAGACCCTCCCCTACTAGCCCCCTCACTTCTCTGTGGGTAAAACAACCATCCAAAAGGCACCGTGACTATTTTTCCCCACGCTGAACTCCAGGCGCACCCGGCCCCTTAGGGGTCTGACCCTACATTTTTTCTTCCTTTCCGGATTTTTGGAAGGTGTGAGGCCCTAACCCACACCCACATAGTCCTACATGGGACTTCCTAGTCATTCATTTGATTTTTTTATTTTTTTATTTTACTTCCCAGGACTGAATCGCCCACAATAACCTCTGCCCCAGAGGTACTTCAATTCCCAACCATGCCCTGGTCTCTGACTGTAAGGCCTGAATCAGTCTTGAAAATGGGACATTTCCCTCACTCTCCCTACCCTTTCCCCTACTGTGCCCTCCCTTCTTCCCCTAACTAACTATTTTCCCCCTCCCCCCTTCCCCTTCCCCTGATACCGTGCCATTCAGGCTGTCATAAAAAAGGCTTGTATAATGTTCACTCACCTTATTATTTTTGCATTAGGTCAGAAGACTCTTCCATATTTTCTCTCCTTTTTTATTTTATTAACTTTGTATATTATGTTGTCACCTCCTATATGATATTTGGTTTTGCATTAGGGGGTCCGCCTCTGGTTGAAATTCTCATGGGGTGCTCTGCGGCCGGAGCGGGGCTGCATGCCACTCCACCTGCTGTTACTTTGAGGAGTTTTTTTTCCCCTTAGTAACACCAGGCCTGCCACCCAATTGTGGGTTGCCCCTTTTCCGAACTCTAATAGGGCGTACACACGGTCGGACTTTGTTCGGAATTTCCGACAACGGATTTTGTTGTTGGAAAATTTTATCTCCTGCTCTCCAACTTTGTGTGTCGGAAAATCCGATGGAAAATGTCCGATGGAGCCCACACACGGTCAGAATTTCCGACAACACGCTCCGATCGGACATTCACACAAAGTTGTCAGAAAATCCGATCGTTCTAAACACGGTGACGTAAAACATGTACGTCGGGACTATAAACGGGGCAGTGGCCAATAGCTTTGATCTCTTTATTTATTCTGAGCATGCGTGGCACTTTGTCCGTCGGATTTGTGTACACACGATCGGAATTTCCGACAACGGATTTTGTTGTCGGAAAATTTTATCTCCTGCTCTCCAACTTTGTGTGTCGGAAAATCCGATGGAAAATGTCCGATGGAGCCCACACACGGTCGGAATTTTCGACAACACGCTCCGATCGGACATTGTCCATCGGAAAATCCGACCGTGGGTACGGGGCATAATACATTAAGAGTTTCGGCGCAGGTCTTGGTTTTCCAACCCTGCATTGGAACAGTCCAGGGTAGTTCATATTCTGGACTTTTCCTCTCTCTCTCACTTTCTCTCTCTTTATCTTTCTTGGTCCTCCCCCTGTCCCCCCATGTCTCTTTCCCTCCCCTTCCAGGTACCTCCAGGGAGAGCTGAATGACTCAGGCTTCCGCTGATCCCAAGATGGTCAGATTTCGCCCAGCAGAATGAATTCTCTCGTATGGGTAGGGTAAGAGATTCATTCATACGTTTGCTTTCCTCCCCTTGTGTCCATGGCTGTTGACACCAACAAACAGACATCTTTAAAAATAGCTTCCCACAACACCCAGGGTCTAAACTCCCCTATTAAAAGACGTAAGGCCCTCCACAATTACCACTCCAGGGGACTAGACATCATTCTGCTCCAGGAGACCCACTTCCCTAAAAGCTATGACCCTACCTTCCTGCATCACAGCTTTCCTACCTTCTTTCTGGCCAATGCTGAAGACAAAAAGAAAGGGGTAGCCATCCTCATCTCCAAACGTACATCCTTCACACACTCACAAACCATTAAAGACAAAGAAGGCAGGTTCATTCTAGTAAAAGGCAATATAAATGGGACAATTTTCTCCATCATCTTATACTATGCCCCTAATAAAGGACAAGCTTCCATTTTTTCTTCCATACTAACCTTCCTCGCGCCCCATCTTGAAGGTAAGGTGATCATGGGGGGTGATTCTAACGTGGCTTTTGACCATTTACTAGATAAATCTTCACGAAATACTTCCCAACTCAAACGTCCGCCCAATCAGAGCCTTAGGATAGCTAGACTATTCCACTCATTAGGTATGATAGACTCTTGGAGAGAGTTACATCCCTCATCTACAGACTACACCCACTTTTCTGCCCCTCATAGGACTTATGCTCGCATAGACCAATATTCCTCCACTCCTCAGACATTCACTTAGCCTCCCAAGCATCTATTAGTGAGGTTCCTTGGTCGGACCACTCCCTGGTATCCGTTAAAATCACTGGGTTTTTGCATCAAGCGAAGCCACCTCAATGGCGATTTAATGAAACTCTCCTCTCCAATCCGGTTCACACCACAATGATCGAAAGAGATTTAAAGGAATACTTTTGATTAAATGACACCCCAGACATTTCTCCCAGCTCACTATGGGAAGCCCATAAAACAGTCATAAGGGGCAATCTTATTCAACTAGCATCACGTCTCAAACACGAGAAACAATTGGACATAGCCAACCTTGAGAAAAACTTTCAAAGCAAATAAACACAATCTCTCTCCCACCTCTCTAAGACTATTAGATGCTGCTAAGATTGCCTTAAATTCGGCTCTCACTTCCAGTGCCGAAAAAGATTTAAAATGGGTAAGCGGAAGATTCTATCTCCACTCGGACAAATTTGGCCCCCAGCTTGAGGCCAAACTCTCCCCTAAACACAGAGTCCATACCTTGCCCAAAATCAAATCTCTAAACAGTCCCCTGACCCAGAACCCAAAACATATTCTCGAAGCAGAAGGGTGTGGCTAGGTTCCTTTATCTAATTAATGGTTTCCTACCTGCATGTTATGTATTTCTAAGATTAAACAAAACGTGCAGGTATCAAATAGTGATATCCTCAAACGATATTTCACAATGTTGAACAGAGTATAAAAATATAAAATAATAATAGTGTCAAACTCCATACATATTGTTGCTGTGTAAATCTTATATTTCAAATGGCCCTTAGTGAACGTGCATAGGTTGATCAGGTTAAGGGGGAGGGAAACCAAAAACAAAAGAGGGGGGAGGGGGGGATGGGGGGAAGGAA
The DNA here is from genome assembly GCA_037952835.1 of Lithobates septentrionalis. NCBI lineage: Eukaryota > Metazoa > Chordata > Amphibia > Anura > Ranidae > Lithobates > Lithobates septentrionalis. The sequence goes on along the minus strand of JBBDGP010001328.1, from coordinate 3,110,303 downwards.
GGGAGGGGGGAAAAAGGGGGTGTGGGAGGTCAAACGGAGGTGGAAAAACTGATAAATATCCAAAAAACAATCTTGGTAAAGTGCAAGCGTGCTATCAAGTTCATAAAAAGTCCTTATTGTGCAATACACGTTCTGTCAAATTCATAAAAAGTCCTTATTTATGCAATAACTTGGTGCATATGGTGTTTGTGATTATAATCCTTCTGCTGTTCAAGAATCCGTACTCTAAATGTGCAGCCACTCACCAGCTCACTTCACCCCTGCAGGGGTATCAGGCAGTTACAGTTATGAGCCACTGTACGGCAATCTCTGGCAGACTCAGGATCGTGGTGTGTCATGTAAAAAGAGAGAAGGGGTGCCCATCTTGTAAAATCGTTTTTAAAAAATGTATTTAAACAAGTGGAGAGGTACTCACAATTTCACAGTATGAATCAAGTAAAATAGACAAAAGTCACGGTTAACCTTCAGCTGTTGCAAGCAAGTGATGTTGGGAAGCACAGATTAGGCCACGCCCTACGTGTTTCGTCGTCAGGACGTCTACGGGAGCGTGACACGTAGTCACGCTCCCATAGACGTCCTGATGACGAAATGCGTAGGGCGTGGCCTAATCTGTGCTTCCCAACATCACTTGCTTGCAACAGCTGAAGGTTAACCGTGACTTTTGTCTATTTTACTTGATTCATACTGTGAAATTGTGAGTACCTCTCCACTTGTTTAAATACATTTTTTAAAAACAACTTTACACGATGGGCACCCCTTCTCTCTTTTTACATGACACAGCACAATCCTGAGTCTGCCAGAGATTGCCGTACAGTGGCTCATAACTGTAACTGCCTGATACCCCTGCAGGGGTGAAGTGAGCTGGTGAGTGGCTGCACATTTAGAGTACGGATTCTTGAACAGCAGAAGGATTATAATCACAAACACCATATGCACCAAGTTATTGCATAAATAAGGACTTTTTATGAATTTGACAGAACGTGTATTGCACAATAAGGACTTTTTATGAACTTGATAGCACGCTTGCACTTTACCAAGATTGTTTTTTGGATATTTATCAGTTTTTCCACCTCCGTTTGACCTCCCACACCCCCCTTTTTCCCCCCTCCCTTCCTCCCCCCATCCCCCCCCTCCCCCCTCTTTTGTTTTTGGTTTCCCTCCCCCTTAACCTGATCAACCTATGCACGTTCACTAAGGGCCATTTGAAATATAAGATTTACACAGCAACAATATGTATGGAGTTTGACACTATTATTATTTTATATTTTTATACTCTGTTCAACATTGTGAAATATCGTTTGAGGATATCACCATTTGATACCTGCACGTTTTGTTTAATCTTAGAAATACATAACATGCAGGTAGGAAATCATTAATTAGATAAAGGAACAGCGCCACACCCTTCTACCATATCAATCAACTCAGCTGTCCCCATTTATGGTGACTGCATGTTGGGCGGCAGCAGTTCCAAAGTGTTCACTAACATACTTCCACTATTTCCACTGCGCGGGTCCACTACTCCTTTCAATATTCTCGAAGCATTTCATTCTTTCTTCTCTAACTTATATTCTAAACCACAGACCGACACCACACACCTACTCAATCCCTTTCTAGATAATCTCCCCCTTCCCAAAATCTCTGATCAACATCGCTCCATAATGGAAGATCCCGTTTCTGAAGAAGAGGTCAGGGAGGTTATAAAAGAACTTAAAAAGCGTTCAGCCCCAGGCCCTGATGGCTTTTCTGCACACTATTATAAGAACTTCTCGGAGACACTGGTCCCTTATCTGGTCCGGTTCTTCAATTCCCTAAACAAAGACTCTCCCTTAGACTCAAATGCGAATTTAGCTTACATCACGGTCATCCCCAAACCTGGTAAGGATCAAAGTATAGTAAGCAACTATAGACCTATATCATTAATTAATAACGACCTTAAAATCTTGACCAAAGTTCTATCGAATAGGTTAGGATCCTTTATAGGGTCCTATGTTCATAAAGATCAAGTAGGCTTTATACCGGGGAGGCAGGGCCCGGACCAGATAAGGAGAGCTATAGACATCATTTCCCTCTTGAAATCCGGATGGGATGGCAATCCCGCACAAGAGGGATTTATCCTATCCATTGACCTTCAGAAGGCCTTTGATACCGTTACTTTGCCTTATCTTTTTAATATTTTGAGAAGGTGGGGCTTTGGATCACACTTCATCAACCTCCTAGAAGCCCTATATTCTAAACCGAAAGCCCAGATCAAACTTCAGGGACACCTTTCTGACCCCTTCCCCATCTCCCAGGGAACGAGACAAGGCTGCCCATTATCCCCCTCCTTTTTGCCATAGGAATTGAAACGTTGGCTATTGCGATTAGGAACCATCCTGACATTCACGGAGTCAAATGCGGCCAAACCACACATAAATGCGCGCTCTTCGCTGACGATGTCCTTCTATTTATAACTTCTGCCCTAATTTCCACCCCTAATATATTACAACTATTTCACAAATTTGGTCAGATATCAGTCGTGGTAGTCAACATGTCTAAGTCAGTGGCCCTTAATATTTCAGCCCCAGTGTCATTGGTTGACAGACTACGGAACCACTTCCCCTTTGCTTGGAGCAATTCCACTATACCTTACGTAGGAGTGCACCTACCTTCTAACATTGCCCATTTGTATAAATACTATTATCCTCCAATGTTCAAAAAGCTTAAGAATGATCATAAACAATGGTCTCTATACAAAATGTCCTGGCTAGGCAAGATCAATGCGGTCAAAATGACTCTCCTCCCACGGCTCCTCTACCTTTTTAGACCTCTACCTATACCGATCCCCAAACTCCAAATTCAAAATTTACAGGCATCCATAGTCCGATTTACATGGGGCAAATCAAACCACAGACTTCCTAAAAAAAAACCTATTCAGGCCCAGATGGAAGGGAGGATTAGGCTTACCCAATCTCTGGTGGTATTACCAGGCAGCTCAATTAAGCCAGATATCAACTATCTACTCCAGAGGACCTAAGCCTGATTGGCTGACAATAGAAAGACAGGCTGTCCCCAATTTCACTATTGATTATCTTATTTGGACTTCCCCTAAAACTAGACCCCCGATAATGTCCCCTACCCTTTCTCACTCTTTAGCGCTATGCCACTCATTACACAAACTTAATACTTTAACATCCAAGTGGCAACCCCTAGCTCACATTTTTAATAATCCCCTATTTATGCCAGGGTTGAATATAAAGGCATTTAAATGGTGGCTTGATAAAGGCCTATACCGCATAGGACACTTTGTCAATTCAGGTGGCCCTCTTACACTTTCCCAATGTGTCTCAAAACTTAAAATGCCCACTTCAGAGAAGTTTCGCTTACACCAGATAACCCACTTCCTACACTCCATACTTCCCAAAGAGTCAGCCTCACTATCTGTTACCCCTTATGAACAATGGTGTTCGTCGGCCATGGACATTAGGGGGGTATCTCCCTGATATATGCAGCATTGGCAGAGCCAATTGACAAAACATCCTATATGCAGAGCTGGGAGCATGACCTTCGGTTTAATTGGGACCTAGACACTTGGCACTACCGCTTTTCAAGCGCCTTCAAGGGGATTCTAAATGTTTCCCTCATTGAAGCAGACCTCAAGGTTATGTCACGCTGGTATCTGGTCCCAACTCGATTAGCCAAATTTTACCCACAGTCATCCCCACTATGCTTCAGGGGATATGGACATTTAGGGTCACTCCTACATACTTTATGGGAGTGCCCCAAGATTAGGAACTTTTGGAATAAACTTTTCCAACTCATCCGCAGAGTCACAGGCTCTACAGTTTCTCAAAAACCAACAATAGCCCTCCTGAACGAGAAAATTCCCAATTTATCAAAACATAATCAGATTCTGTCCAATTATATCTTCACTGGAGCTAAACTGACGATTGCTCGGGACTGGAAGTCTCCAAAGGTCTCCATACATCTAACCAAACAGAAAGTTACTTGGATTATGTTCCAAGAAAGAATTTCTAGCACAATCCTTGATAAAACTGAGAAATTCAAGCTAGTTTGGGAACCCTGGGCCCAATATGTGGGGATCTCCCTTTAGTTTGGGCTCTACTCATTTGACTGGAAGAGCTCTTGTTGGAAATCCTCTATAATCGTTTTAGCTATCTCTGAAACAGGTACCTCTCCCATCCTTACCCCTCCCTTCTCCCCCCATCCTTTTGTGTCCCTTTCTTTTCTTCATTCTGTTCTTCTATATCTTCCTCTCTCTTGTTTACTTTCCTATTATCCAGTCTCCTTATCAGCACCGGCTGATGAGTAGAGTGGAGGAGATGGATCCATAAATCCCTCTCTCCAGTAATTGTCTACCAAATTGTATTTGGCACAAGTTGTTATGGTTTTGCCTATTTGTTTAACTTACCGCTGGAACAGATCCAATTATTACAATCTAACAATTTTTCATCAAGGATGACATTATGTTTAGGCTCTCCAGAAGGGGCTAGATAATCTTTAATTGTGAATTTCCTCTGTCTGGAGTTATCTCCTAACAATGTACTTAGATTAACTCTCTCTCCAATAGCTGGTAGTCCTGGCAGCACTCACACAGTTTGTACCCATTTGGGGTGTGGGGGCTCCAGGGCAATTGGCAATTTATTGTCTAAAAGTCTAGGTACCCTTAGTCATGCCTAAAAATTTTGTATCCTTCATTACTAACCTTAATGTAGAAATTTAAAGGGATCTGTCCAGACATTGTCTAGTTACATTATTCTTTAGGATATCCTATGTACACCTAGAATACCACCATAATATTGTATATGCTATGTTTTCTCTGTGCCTTGATCTATCTAGTAAGATTCCCCTGCGAGGGATGATGCATGTTACTTATACTCTTTATTACAAATAAAACCCTTTTTAAACTGCAAAAAAAAAAAAAAAGAAAACATTTCAACAGAATCTGTGTGTTACAGGCGTTTTGGTTTGTGCTGGTACACATTTAGACAGATGTAGATGGGACACTAATCATACAGATGTTTTTGTACACTGAAACATTCCTGCTGTGACAGCTGATTGGTTGCACTGCTAAGCTCTGACAGATGTTGATTGGACATACACTACTACTACTACTACTACTACTGATGTTTTAAGGCACAGGTACACTGTGACAGATGTTGATGGGGCACTAGTAGTACACCTGACCTAGAGACAACATTTTTAGAAAGGAAGAATGATCATCATTTTTCTCATCACCGGAATATGATGTACTCATTTCTACTTTGTGTTCAAATTTAAATCGATTGGAATTAGTAACAACTGGGATATTGGATTGTTATTTCTGTCAGCTCAGGTAGCCCTTGTACAATGCATATATATGTTTTATTTAAACACCTGAATACTGAACAATTTTTTCCTGCCCGGCCCATTTCTCAACTTTCACATCGGGTGTTGCTGGGACACTAGTATTACAGAGGTTTTGTGCAATGGTACACTGTGTGTGACAGATGTTTTAGTGTGCGCTGGTACACACTGAGACAGATGTTTATGAGACACTAGTAGTACATATGTTTTTGTACAGTATTAGTAAAAGAATTTTTTTTTTTTATACTATTCTATTATTTTTTATTCTAATCTATGCTTTTATTTTCTATTATATTATAATATATTCTTTTCTATTCTATTCCAATTCAAATGTATTCTATTTGTAATTCGAATTTCAGAAGCGGATTATATTCTTTTCTATTCTATTCCATTCCTTTATTTTCTATTCTATTTTATTGTATTTGAAAAATTCAAATTTGAATCAAATTCAAAAACAATTTCAATTTAAAAACGATTTGAATCAAATTAGAAAATGGTTCGAATTTGATTCAAATTTAGTCTGAAATGTTGTTTGTTATTTTGGATTTGTTTAAATTTGTTACTATAGAAATTCGAATAAAGATTAAATTTGTCTGAATGAAACAAACTGCACATGTCTAATCTTGGTGCCAAGTGGGGATAAAGGTAATATTGGGGCTAAGTGAAGGATTTTTTAGTGCTGGGGGTAGATGGGTACATTGATGCCAAGTATGGGGAAAGAGGACATTGGGGCTAAGTGAGGGGAACATTGGTGCCAGGTGAGGGAATAGGGGACTCATTGTTGCTAAATGGGGAGGAGAGGAGAGACCTTCGTGCTAAGTGGGGGGAGGCATTGGTGCTACATGGGGGGAGTTATTGGTGCTATGTGGGGACCTTGGTGCTAAGTGGGGGATTAGTGCCTATGTGAGGGGAGCATTAGTGCCAAGTAGGGGAGAGGGGGTAAATTAATACTAAGTGGGGGAAAGGGGGAACCTTTTTCCCATGTGAGGGGAACATTGGTGCTAAGCAGGGGGGGGGGGCATTGGTCCTAAGTTGGGAAAGAGGGAACATTTATATTCTGTAGGGAGGGAGGGGCATTGTCCTCTATGGGAGAAAAGGGGGAACCCGGTACTCTGTGGGGGAAGGGGGGCAGTGGTGCTCTCTGTATATGTGTAATATAGCCTATATGAGTATCCTATGCAGTTTGGCTTGTGATCTTACTGCAAATGCTCAGTGTAACGCACCATGGAGTGGGATACTGAAGTACATGTGCAGGTTTTTGGGCACAGCGGGGAAGCAAAACTCTCATTCCTAATAACAGATGACTCATCAGTGGACTTCCCTGCCATCTGACAGTTCTTAAATAACTAAGGGGAGGGGGGCCAGCCAATAGGGGCCATTGGGTGACCCCACCCATTGTGTTTCAAAATATTTATTGGTTTTCCAACAAAAAGGTTGAACAAAACATGAGTCATGAAGATAGTTTAGTCATAACAGATACAGTTGGACCCCAATGGGGTTAAGCTATTCAATAAACAACAATTGTTAGGAATCAGGCCTGGGTCTGTGACTATAACAAATTTTCATAGAGATTATGACCATTGGCCTAATAGGGGAAATCCCTAGACCATCCTTGGAGTAGTTGGAGGAGACCTGAGAGAATCCGCCGGCACCCCAAGAGGGAACACACTGTGACCGGCTAACTCTCAATCAGCTCCCCCCAACCCCCCCAAAATTATGGCTGGAAATGTAGGTATTCCTAGTAGGGAATCACTACCTGTGTAAATTTAACCCCTGAGGATATCTACCCTCTGGGGTCTCAAGTGTAACTAAAACCATCTAACTGTATGCATCTAAAAACGAAAGGTAGACAAAGAGGAAGGTGAGAGAGAGAAGTTGAGAGGGGGGGAGAAGAAGGAAGGAGAGGGGTATAGAGAAAAGAGCCATCCCGCGGGGGGGAACCCCGCACCCCTACAACAGCCATATGTAATATGTCTGCATTCCAGGAATCAAGGAAATACCAATGAATTTTGCCCAGGGCTCCCAAATAGCTTCAAATTGTTCTTTTGTGTTGTTAAGGATGCTGGCGAGCTTCTCTTGGGCCATAATCCAGGAGATTTTTCGGATCGCCGCCTTAAGGGACACTTTGGGTTTTTTCCAGGCCTTGGCAATGGTGAGCTTAGCGCCCAAAAAAATAAAGTGAATTAGTTTACGGGCAAGTTTCGGAGCCTTGGGCAAATTATCATTTAGGAGCGCCAAAGCTGGGGTTTTCGGGATTTGGACATTAGTGATTTTCCTGATCAGGAGGAAAATCCTATTCCAGAATGTCCTCACTCTCGGGCATTCCCAAAATATGTGGGTCACCCATTGTAACATCATTGACCGGGGCACCCCCCCATCTTGAGGGCATGTGGTCTGGTATGTTTCAGGAGGGGGGCTCTCACTCAACCCCCCTTTCCTGGCCTGTCAGACTGCATGCCCAGATAGGGTCTGGTATAGATTTTGGGGGGAACCTATGCCATTTTTTTTTGGTGTGGGGTCCCCTTAGTATCCATACCAGACCTGAAGGGCCTGGTATGGATTGAGTGGGAACCCACACTGTTTTTTTTTTCTGAATTTTTTTTTGCCGGTAACTCTGTTTACATTTGGCTTCCCCACTGACAGCTGATGAGTCGTTGGTTGTTAAGGAAGCAATGGCTGGCTTCTTGGCCCTCCTTAACCACTTCAATACAGGGCACTTTTGCACCTTACTGCCCAGGCCAATTTTCAGCTTTCAGCGCTGTCACTTTTTAAATGACAATTGCGCGGTCATGCTACACTGTGCACAAACTAAATTTTTATCATTTTGTTCCCACAAATAGAGCTTTCTTTTGGTGGTATTTGATCACTTCTGTGGTTTTTATTTTTTGCTAAACAAATAAAAAAAGACTGAAAATTTTGAAAAAAAAAGCTTTTCTTTGTTTTTGTTATAAAATTTTGTAAACAAGTAAGTTTTCTCCTTCACTGATGGGCACCGATAAGCTGCACTGATGGGCACTGATAAGGCAGCACCAATGAGGCGGCACCGATGAGGTGGCACTGATGAGGTGGCACTGATGGGCACTGATGATGGGCACTGATGGGCACTGATTGGCATTTCCCTGGTGGTCTAGGGTGGCATACCTGGTGGTCCAGGGCGGGCATCCAAGGGAGGGCTGCACTAATAAACAATCAGCACAGACCCCCCTGTCAGGAGAGCAGCCGATCATCTCTCCTCTACTCGCATCTGTCAGACGCGAGTGAGGAAAAGGCTATCAACGGCTCCTCCTGTTTACACCATGATCAGCTGTGATTGGACACGGCTGATCACGTGGTAAAGAGTCTCTGTCAGAGACTACCTAGATCAGAGTTGCGGAGTGTCAGACTGACACACTGCAACAAAGATCGCCCGGATGCGCGCTCCCTGGGGGCGTGTAGCGGCTTGATATCCTGGCGATGTCACATGACGTCCGGTCATTATATCGCAACCACTTTGCCGACGTCATATTGCTATATGGCGGGTGGAAAGTGGTTAAAAAACAGCTATTCTTCACACAGAATTCAAATTGTTCCGAAAATTTGGAATTCATTAGAAAATGAATAAACAAAAAAACGGAAATGAAACTAAACAAAACTAAACAAATTCAGAAACAAATCAGAGAAACAAAATTAGTAACATAACAAATCTATCTGAAACAAAACAAATGTTTTCATTCTGCACATGTCTAGTTTAAAGCCTTTTTTGTGTGCATAGGATAAACTTTATTTTCTCCAGGTGCAAAGAGTGCCACTTGTCCTGTGCAATGGCCTAAGGCTACTTTCACACTGAGGCGTGCGGGCGCTGGTGGTACAGCAGCGCTAAATATATATTTACCGTCGTTTTAGCGGTGCTAGCTGGACGGTTTTAACCCCCCGCTAGCAGCCGAGAAAGGGTTAAAACCGCCCGCAAAGCACGGTTTGCAGCGCTGCTCCATTGTTTTTAATGGGAAGGGGCACTTTAGGAGCGGTAAATACACCACTCCTACAGCTCTCCAAAGATGCGGCTTGCAGGACTTTTTTGACCGCCCTGCAGGCGCACCTCTCCAGTGTGAAAGCCCTCGGGGCTTTCACACTGGAGTGCATTGAGCGGCTTTTTCGGGGCGCTTTGCATGCGCTATTTTTAGCACTTTAGCGCCTGCAAAGCGTTTCAGTGTGAAAGGAGCCTAAAAGTGAATACCTTTGCATCAGGTTCACTATATGGACCAGTGATGTATTAATATAAGGTGATCATATCCCCCTTTCATTGCCTCTTTTTCCAGGGTGTCAACAGCAAACCCAGAAATAGTTCTTTAAATCCCAAAACAGTCTCAAACCTGGTGCAGCTCTGCATTGGAATCAATCAGCTTTCAGTTTTGGCTACCATGCACAGCTACACTCGCCAGTTTTAGTAAATCAACCACTGCATCAATTATAAATAAGTTACAAAGCAAGGGTTCCAAGACTGAACTCTGGGCCACATCACTAACAAGCTTAGGCTTTTCAGAGTGTGAATGTTTAAATACTCTCCAAATGAAGTCTTTAACCACTTCAATACCCAGCTATAGTCATATGACGTCCACAGATGGGATCTCCCATCCTGGGTGGACGTCATATGACATCCTGGGATTCCCGGCCGTCTAGGGGGCGTGCTCGCGCCCGCCGCATTGCTCGGGACCCAGTGCGTGTGCCCGGCGAATGCCCGTTAACCGAGCCGGCATGTGGATCTGTGTGTGTAGACACACAGATCCACAGCCTGTCAGCTCTGAGGAGAACGATCTGTGTTCCCAGAACGGAGGAACACTGATCGATCTCCTCCCCTTGTGCGTCCCCTCCCCCTTCAGTTAGAATCATTCCCTAGGAAACATACTTAACCCCTCCCCGCCCTCTAGTGGTTAACCCCTTCACTGCCTGTCACATTTACACAGTAATCAATGCAATTTTATAGTATTGATCGCTATATAAATGTGAATGGTCCCAAAAATGTGTCAAAAGTGTCCGATGTGTCCGCCATAATGTCGCAGTCAGGAAAAAAAATTGCGATCGCCGCTAAAAAAATAAATAAATATATATTTTTTAAAAATGCCATAATTCTATCCTGTATTTTGTAGACGCTATAACTTTTGCGCAAACCAATCAATATACGCTTATTGCGATTTTTTTTACCAAAAATATGTAGAAGAATACGTATCGGCCGAAACTGAGGAAAAATTTTGTTTTTTTTTAAAAAAATTGGGATATTTATTATAGCAAAAAGTAAAAAATATTGTGTTTTTTTCAAAATTGTCGCTCTTCTTTTGTTTATAGCGCAAAAAATAAAAACCGCAGAGGCGATCAAATACCACCAAAAGAAAGCTCTATTTGTGGTGAAAAAAGGACGTCAATTTTTTTTGGGTACAACGTCGCACGACCGCGCAATCGACGTTTAAAGATGCGACAGCGCTGAAAACTAAAAATTGGCCTGGGAAGGAAGGGGGTGAAATTTCCCTGTATTAAACCGGTTAAGTACATTTTCTATCAATTTACAAATTGAATTGTCTAAGCATTTAGACAAAATAAGGCCTATTCTATTTTGGAGCAACTTAGTTGTGTCACACCATTATATATTATGTTTCACTTTTACAATAGTTTACAAGGCACCTATCTAAAGCCTGTTACATACTATAAGTTTTTTTTTCATTCAACCCAGCAGGCTGAACAAAAAAAACCTGACAGATTGCTGTACTAACCCAAGCGATGCTAGTACAGTAATCTACCTGTTGTGCTACTGTGTTCTGACAGGGGGACTGCCCCTCCCCTGCCACAACACACTGGTCAGCACTCAATGTCAATGGCTGCCAGCGCTGATTGGATGCCAAACAGGTGCTGGTATTCTAGCATGCCCTCTCGAGAGAAACAGGTCATAAGACTGCCTTCTGTCAGACAGGGAGATGTATACACGGGCTGAAAGTCAGCTGGTTCCTGCCAAACATACTATTTTCAGACGATTTTCAGCTTGTGCAGGGTACACACAAGCTGAAAATCGTCTGAAAATAGTATGTTTGGCAGGAACCAGCCGACTTTCAGCTTGTGTGTATCCCGCATAAGAAAGCTGAATATATGTGTCTTAAGTGGTAAGATCTTTGGCGAGCAATAGAAAATCATCTCTAGTGGAAGAAAATTAAGAAAGGAAGGTTCTATTTGTTTCATCTCATCTGCAAACTAATACTTAAAAGTGTTATTCTAGTCAAATTCTAACTATGGTTAAACCTATTCCCACCCCTATTCTAATGCCCTGTACACACGATAGGATTTTCCGATGGAAAATGTGTGATATGACCTTGTTGTCGAAAATTCCGACCGTATGTATGCTCCATCACACATTTTCCATAGGAATTTCCGACACACAAAGTTTGAGAGCTTGCTATAAAATTTTCCAACAACAAAATATGATCGGAAATTTCGATCGTGTGTACACAAATCCGACGCACAAAGTGCCACGCATGCTCAGAATAAATTAAGAGATGAAAGCTATTGGCTACTGCCCCGTTTATAGTCACGACGTACGTGTTCACCGCGTTCAGAATGATCGGATTTTCCGACAACTTTGTGTGACCGTGTGTATGCAAGACAAGTTTGAGCCAGCATCCGTCGGAAAAAATCCATGGATTTTGTTGTCGGAATGTCCGATCAATGTCTGACAACAATGTCCGTCCCCGTTTGTACAGGGCATAAGACTATTCTTTCTACCATGTGAAAGAAAAGATGTCTATACTTACCCATTCTGACTCCAGTATGGTCATGTGATTGGTTCCCAAACCTGGCTTCACTCTAGAGGAGGGACTCCAACAATGGATGCCCCATAGTAATCCTAAGAGTGATGTCATCACCCAAGCTCTGAAGCTGTTGTCACAGCCTCTCCTCTACACTGAAGCCAGCTCTGGGACCTAATCATGTGACCAAACCAGAGCAGCTTCAAAATAGGTAAGTATAGGCATCTTTTCTTTTGCAGGGGGTGATGATTTAGGGTATTTTAGCTCATTGGTAGCGCCAAACAGTAAGATTACTCCATTCCAAAAGTTATTTTTAGATCTTTTTCTGGTCACTTGTATTGAAAATAAAGTAAAAGTTCACATTAGAACAGTTTCCCTTGCAGGGGTTCTCACCATCATTGTGATAACTAAAAAGTACTAAGCCTTGTGGCTCTTCTTTGCAGTATCTCTGCCTAGGCCTCCTGCCTTGGTCCTCCAGGAAATCAAACACCAAGTCCCTGTGCTCGTGCACAAAACACTGTACTTCCATCAGCTCTGACTGTTTCTCCTGCAGCTCCCTGCTGCAACATCCTCACAGGCTTGGCCTTTCACTGTCACAACATGGACAGTATGGAGCAACCTGCTCCTCACAGCTCCCTTCCACCAGCTGACCTCCTCAGGAGGGTGGGGCCACTCACCTTTAATTCTGGCTCTAACATATGCCCAGCATAAACCTCTATCATTATGTCAAAAACCATGAACTAGACCGAGACAGAAGAACAGTAAAATTGCACTTGTTTATTAATAAAAATAAAAAGGTAAATAGAGTAAGCGTAGTCAGAGCATAGCCTGAGTCCAGTAACCGGATCAGGTAGTCATCCAAGCCAGAGTTCAGTAGCCAGATTGGGTAATCAGCCAGGCCAGAAGTCAGGGATCCAAGTAGAGGAACAGCAAGCAGGATAAGGAGCCAGAAGGGATGTCAGCAAAGCCAGTCTTTAAACAGGAATGCAGGAGATGGTTTCTTATGATGTGACCAAGGCGAAGGCAGGAATGAAGTGAGCTGGAGATCTTAAGTAGGCGGGACTGACAAGCAGATTCACAACAGCTGGTTAACTGTGGAAAGAGATGAGAGCTGGCAATTAGCCGACAGCTGAGCGGCCAGCTCAGAGAAGGAAGGTCTGAGCCAGCCCTGACACATTAGTGCACCTGTTTTGTGCAAAACCTGACCCAAACTGCCAAAATAAAAAGTGGCACGGCTCGCCTCTCTACAAGGGTAAGTAGAATAGACTTAGAATGGGGGTAGAAGTAAATTTAGCCTTAGAATGTTACTGCAATTACACTTACATTTTTTAGTACTGTAAATATTTGTAGATTGTAGCTGTTGTGTAACATAATAATTGAGAAACACTTAGGGGCGCATGAGCAGAGTCTTCCTGATCGGACATATCTGCCTAGAGCTCTGCTCCGGGGAGACACACAAAGCCACATAAACCAGTAGCCAGGCCACGCTACGCTCCACAGCTGTCCCGATCAGCCTCCACAAGGACCCGGGCATAGCGGACATGGTCACCGGAGGGTCCCGCAACTCCAAAACCAAGTCCAGAAACATCCGTGAGCAACTGGCGCAGGGCAAAGCTAAGATAGCACCGCCGACAGCTCCACACGCTGCTTCCCCATGACCACTCAGATTGAAGCCACCTACCAGCAGAGGAGAGGGTGATTCAGACTCGGACTTCTCTGACACTCCCCATTCCTCACATTCCAACCCAGTGCAGCCTGATATGCTGAAGCAATTTGAGCGAATGCTACAGCGTGCTGGGAAACAGACCTCAGGCTAGATCACAGAATGCCTCTCCAGAGAAATCAGGGAACTAGGCCAATGTACATCTGACCTGGAGCAGAGGGTAGATGATCTAGAAACCCTCTTTAGCATTCATACTGATGAGATAGAAGCCCTGCGTGAAGAAAACCAATCCCTCCAAACCCAGCTAGAAGATTATGAGAACAGAGCTAGACGCTCAAATATAAGGGTCCGTGGGATCCCTGAGACTGTGCTAGAACTCCAATCCACAGTCACTGCCCTATTTCAGGAGCTATTCCCTTCGATTACTATTAAACACCTTGAAATGGATCAGGTGCATAAAGCGCTAGCTCCACGCAAGCCGGAAGGGCCCTTCATGCAACATAGTTGCCAAAATGCATTTCTACCGCACGAAGGAACAACTCCTCCAAGCTGCACATCAGCAAGAGTCTCTCTCATTTCAAGGCCAGGACTACCAGTTATTCGCTGACCTCTCCCAGACGACCATCGCTAAGCGAAGAGCACTCAAGCCTCAATTGCAAGTCCTGCAGCAACATCATGTTGCTTACACTTGGGCATTTCACTTCTCCCTCTGATACACCTATCAAGGCCGTAAACATTCCTGCAAGACATCAGAGGATCTTCACTCCCTCCTACAAGATCTACATCTGGCCCCACCTCCGTCACCTTCGGTCTCTCAAAGCCAGTGACGTTGCTCAGCCTCGCGATCTCTGCAGAAGGCCACTGCATCTCCATCTGGTTCAACCAAGCGTGGCAGATTCATTTTACCATCCCAAGCACCACTGGACACTATGGACTGATGGTAACCCCCTAACTAATTCTTCCATTTACCCATCAGGGCTCGGTTGCACCCCCTATGGGGTCAAACACTCCTTGAATACCCCCATTAGGCATTTGACTGCCTGTTGCTGGGTATCTGAGACACCTTCTTGCAGGCAGACTACTCTGCTATGTTAACTTGTTTATATGCACTTGTTTTTCTGACAAAACCTACTGCTAGGTCTCAGAATTTATCTTCACTGTTGGGATTGTTCTTAATACATTTTCCCTGATGTGTTTGTAAGTTATCACGGCACCCATGATCTCTCAGAGACCCTTACCTCAACCCCCACCCGATATCCCACTCTCTTCCAGACCTCGCCCGGGTGACCTTGGGCTTGGATCTAACCTAACCCCCCACACCCCTACTCCAGCC
Source organism: Lithobates septentrionalis (assembly GCA_037952835.1). Classification (NCBI taxonomy): domain Eukaryota; kingdom Metazoa; phylum Chordata; class Amphibia; order Anura; family Ranidae; genus Lithobates; species Lithobates septentrionalis. The sequence continues at coordinate 3,095,200 of JBBDGP010001328.1, read as the reverse complement.
ACAATTTGATATATCTCTGAGAACTCATGAGCCCCTTGACTCAAGGGTCACTGTGGTTATGCTCCAGGGATTTGAAATACCACACCCCTGAGGACCCCACTCTAAGTACCCGCAAAACATTGTCAATATGCCTTGGATTCTACATACAGACCTAAAATGGTCGCTCTCAGTCTGATAGGTCAACCCCTCATAGTATACTCTCTGCCAACCGCTTTGACTTTATTATGTTCACATATGTTATTTAGCTTAATTTTCTACATATTTTGAGGTAACCTATACTCCACCCACACACAGCTCTGTCTGGGCATACCCGGTGAAGAGTTACATACACATCACATTCCCCTCGACGCTTGCCCATGGACAGCGCCCTATCATATAACTTTTTCTTTAACAATCCTAAATCCTGAGTCACCTTATTGTTGATGGCCTGGCTATTCCCACTGGCATGCTACCCCAATATATCTTCATATAGACGGCTCCTGTGCCCCCCACAGTTGTCACTGCTGCCTCCCTTTTAGCCTGTAGACGTCCCCTACTGGACTCTCCCTAGGCTACACAACCCCCTCTGTTCAGGTTCTTCTGACCTGCCCAGACAGGATTCATGCATCCCTCCTGTCCTTTTCACCCCCTCCCTTCCTCCTTCTCCTGTCTCTACCAACTACAATGCTCCTCCCAAATTTTCTCCTTACAATATTCCTTTCCTGGATTTCTCCATCTCTCCTCTCCATCTCCTATCCTCCCTGGGAGGAGAAGACTAGATCTAGTCAACACATTCCTAACAGGCCCCTTCCTCATTCCACACCATGGCTCCGGTGACCATTCTCACAATTAATGTACAGGGGCTGAATTCCCCCCAAAAATGAGTCAAGGCTTTATGATCGTTTGCTTCAGCCAAAGCTCATGTAGTTTTCCTCCAGATAGCCCACTTCACAAACCAATTCTCCCCCAAATCTGTTGGCGCCTCTTACCCACAATTATTCACCGCCTCGGCCACCACTAAACAAAGGGGATTCCTAGTGGCTTTCCACCGCACTACCCCTTCACACTCCAGGAGGAGATTAAGGACCCAGACAGCTGATACCTAATTCTGATAGGTCAGCTTCTTGACATTGAGATTAAAGTGGTGTCCTACTACGCCCCAAATCGTAATCCCACATCATTTCTTTCACATCTTCTACAAGTTGTAGACACACATAAACATGGCACCGTTTTGATTTGCGTTGACTCTAACCAGGTCCTCTACCCTTTTTTGGACAAATCACCATTCCAAGCCTCCACAAATCCAAACAAGCTAACTTTCCAAAATTCCTGGAGGGAGGTTAACCCTGTTAGACAACAGTACAATTACTACTTGCACCCCCATAAAACACTGTCACGCATTGACCACATCTTCATCGCAATGGGGTCATCCCCCATGCTCCTTGCTTCGGTCATCCTACCATTTACTTGGTCCCACCACAACGCCATCCTCCCTTCTCTAGAATCCCTAATGCCCAGGCAGATGGACCACACTTGGTGCCTAAATGAAACCCTCTTGGCCCACCCTGCACACCGCATGGAAATCTCCCTAGCCATCAAAGACTACATAACCCACAATGTCAGAGATGACGTCTCCCCTTAACCATCTGGGAAGGCAATAAAAACAAATTATCCGTGGTGCTTGTATTAGATTATCCACCCATCTCAAGAAGGAATGCCGAACCCTGCACCAAAAACTAGAAACCACTTTCCACCAATCTCATGCCACCTTTCAAAACAATCCCACACTTACACATAGGCAGGCCTTGGAGCTGATACTCTCATGACCATTGTCTCAATGCTTCCAAAACCTCAAACAGATGACTCCTCCTGGGTAGGGATGAGCTTCGTGTTCGAGTCGAACCCATGTTCGACTCGAACATCGGCTGTTCGGTCGTTCGCCGAATTGCGAAAGATATGGGCCGTTCGCGCCAAATTCGTGTGGCGCGTCACGGCCCATAATTCACTGCAGCATCGCAGTGCATTGCATGCTGATGATTGGCCAAGCATGCACTATGACCCGCATGCTTGGCCAATCACAGCGCCGCCTGAACAGAGAGCCGTAATTGGCCAAAGCCAAGGAGGCTTTGGCCAATTATGGCTCAGGGGATTTAGTACACGCCCCACACTATATAAGGCCACCTGCGCGGCGGCCCTGTGCAGTGTGTTCCGGTGTGCTTAGAGAGAGAGAGAGACAGTGTCATTTCATTTGAGTTAGCTAGATTAGGCAGGACAGTCAGTCAGTTAGCTGCACTTAAAGTGTATTGTGTATATATATGCATCCCAGGTGTTGCATATATATATATATACACTGTATTCAGTTTAGCTAGATCCGTTCCTGTTATCTTCTAGACTATTTACATTTAGTGCAGTGCGTCCTGCTCACAGTGTTCAGCTAGATCCGTTCCTGTTATCTTCCTACTGACAGGCAGGCTTGTCTTGTTACAGTATTTACAGCTACCTAAAGAAAATTACTGGTGTTCTTTTGATCCTATTAGTACCACGGTCAGGCAGCTAGACTATTTACATTTAGTGCAGTGCGTCCTGCTCACAGTGTTCAGCTAGATCCGTTCCTGTTATCTTCCTACTGACAGGCAGGCTTGTCTTGTTACAGTATTTACAGCTATCTAAAGAAAATTACTGGTGTTCTTTTGATCCTATTAGTACCACGGTCAGGCAGCTAGACTATTTACATTTAGTACAGTGCGTCCTGCTCACAGTGTTCAGCTAGATCCGTTCCTGTTATCTTCCTACTGACAGGCAGGCTTGTCTTGTTACAGTATTTACAGCTATCTAAAGAAAATTACTGGTGTTCTTTTGATCCTATTAGTACCACGGTCAGGCAGCTAGACTATTTACATTTAGTACAGTGCGTCCTGCTCACAGTGTTCAGCTAGATCCGTTCCTGTTATCTTCCTACTGACAGGCAGGCTTGTCTTGTTACAGTATTTACAACTACCTAAAGAACATTACTGGTGTTCTTTTGATCCTATTAGTACCACGGTCAGGCAGCTAGACTATTTACATTTAGTACAGTGCGTCCTGCTCACAGTGTTCAGCTAGATCCGTTCCTGTTATCTTCCTACTGACAGGCAGGCTTGTCTTGTTACAGTATATAAAGCTACCTGAAGAAAATTACTGGTGTTCTTTTGATCCTATTAGTACCACGGTCAGGCAGCTAGACTATTTACATTTAGTACAGTGCGTCCTGCTCACAGTGTTCAGCTAGATCCGTTCCTGTTATCTTCCTACTGACAGGCAGGCTTGTCTTGTTACAGTATATAAAGCTACCTGAAGAAAATTACTGGTGTTCTTTTGATCCTATTAGTACCACGGTCAGGCAGCTAGACTATTTACAGTTAGTGCATTGCGTCCTGCTCACAGTGTTCAGCTAAACCTACAAGTTAGTGGGGTGTGTCCACCTCACAGTGTTCAGCTAAAGCTACCTGTAGAAGGTTGATGGTGTTCTCATACTACAGGCAGGCAGTTGATTTTGCTAGCTGCAGTATCAGTACATATATATATATATATATATATATATATATATATATATATATATATATATATATATATATATATATATATATATATCCCAGCTTAGTGCAGCTACAGGCCATTAGTATGTCTGGAAGGCCAAGAAGGAGAGGCAGACAGTCACAAGCCAATAAGAGAGGGCAAGCAGGCTCTGTGTCTAGTGCTGGTCGTGGAGACGGTGCATCCTCATCAGCACGTGGCCATGGGACACGCTTGGCCTTTTTTTCGGCAGCTGGCCGTGTTGAGCCGCAACATGCGGAAGACTTGGTCGAGTGGATGACCAAGCCGTCCTCATCCTCCTCATCCTCTCTCACCCATGCCCAGGGTGCTTTGTCTGGCAAAGCAGCGGCCTCTTCCCTCAGCTCAATGTCATCAGTGACTCCTTCCCTAGCTCCACCATGTCCTCCTGAGGAGTCCCTCGAACTGTTTGACCACAGTGTTGGGTACATGCTCCAGGAGGATGCCCAGTGTTTGGAAGGCTCTGATGATGATACTGAGCTCGATGAAGGCAGTAACATGAGCACGGACAGAGGGGGTGCCCAAGAAGGACAGCAATCTGGCAGTCATGCTCCCCCTGCTGCAGCATACTGCCAGGTTTGCTCCAGTGATGAGGAGGGAGGGGATGATGAGGTCACTGACTCAACGTGGGTGCCTGATAGGAGAGAGGAGGAGGCGGCACATCACCAACGAGGCAGGATGCCCTCCAGGGGCCAGCCTAAGGGCAGCACATTGACTGCATCACACCCCAAAGCTCCACATGTGCAGGACGCTGCAGTCTCTGCGCGTTATTCAAAAAGTTCTTTGGTGTGGGCCTTTTTTGAGACGAGTGCATCAGATCGCACCGCTGCTATTTGCAACATATGTCTCAAGCGTATCTCACGTGGCCAAAACATCTCCCGCTTGGGTACCACATGCTTGACCAGACATATGTTGACCTGCCATGCAGTTCGTTGGCAAGCGTATCTAAAAGACCCACACCAAAGAACAAAGAGGACCTCTCCTTGCTCCTCATCAGCTGAGATTTCCAACCCCACTAGACCTCCAGTCCTCTCTGAGACCTGCACTGAGAGTAATGAAGGTGTAGAATTAGGTGTGTCACAGCCAAGTACTTGTGGGCAATCTGCTTTTGGTACACCAACGTCAGATTGTACCAGGCAAATTTCCCTGCCCCAGCTGCTGCACCGCCGAAAAAAGTTTGCTCCCAGCCATCCACATGTCCAGCGGTTGAATGCTAGCTTGGCAAAATTGCTAGCACTTCAACTGCGGCCTTTTCAGTTGGTAGACTCTGCCCCCTTCCGTGAGTTTGTGAAATGTGCGGTTCCTCAGTGGCAGGTACCCAAACGCCACTTTTTCTCACGGGAAGGCGATTCCGGCTCTCTACCGGCATGTGGAAGGCAATGTCCATGCCTCGCTGGACAGGGCGGTCAGCGGTAAGGTGCATATTACCGCTGACTCATGGTCCAGCAGGCATGGACAGGGACGTTACCTAAGTTTCACGGCGCATTGGGTGACTCTGCTGGCAGCTGGGAAGGATGCAGGACAAGGTGCAGTAGTGTTGGAGGTTGTTCCGCCATCACACCTCCAAAATGCTAATGATTGTGACACACCTCTCTCCTCCACCCCTCCTCTTCTTCTTCCTCCATGGCCTCTTCCTCGGAACCAGCGGTGCTCCGTAGTCATTCAAGGGGCTACGCAAGTACGCAGGCCAAAAGATGCCATGCGGTGCTTGAGCTGGTGTGCTTGGGAGACAGGAGCCACACTGGGGCAGAGGTTCTGTCAGCTCTGCAGGGGCACAGAGGTGGTTGACACCACGCCAACTTAAGGCAGGAATGGTGGTTTGCGACAATGGCACCAGCCTCCTCTCTGCCCTCCGACAGGGACAAATGACCCATGTGTCCTGTTTGGCTCACGTCCTTAACTTGGTGGTGCAGCGGTTCTTGGGCAGGTACCCGGGCTTACAGGATGTCCTGAGGCAGGCCAGGAAAGTCTGTGTGCATTTCCGCCGGTCATATAATGCCAGTGCTCGGCTGACAGACCTCCAAAAGGAGTTTAACCTGCCCAAGAACTGCCTAATCTGTGACATGCCCACCAGGTGGAACTCAACGTTGGCCATGCTGCAGCGGCTGCACACGCAGCAGAGGGCCATCAATGAGTACCTGTGCGACTATGGCACCAGGACAGGGTCAGGGGAGCTTGTTTTTTTTCCCCACGCCAGTGGGCCATGATCAGGGATGCATGCACTGTCCTGTCACCATTCGAGGAGGTCACGAGGATGGTGAGCAGTGACAGTGCATGCATCAGTGACACTGTCCCCCTTGTCCACCTGTTGGAGCACACGCTGCGTGGAATAATGGACAGGGCACTTGAGGCAGAACAGAGGCAGGAAGAGGAGGACTTCCTTAGCTCTCAAGGCCCCCTTTATCCAGACAGTGTTCCTGCGTGCCCGCCGATCACACAGGAAGAGGACGAGGAGGAGGAGGAGGAAGATTGTGTCAGTATGGAGGTGGAGCCTGGCACTCAGCATCAGCAGCAGTCTTTAAGGGATCAGTCCGAAGAAACACATTGACTTGTACGTGGCTGGGAGGAGGTGGCTGCGGACGTTGTCGTCCTTAGTGACCCAGAGGACTCCGGACCGAATGCCTCAGCAAACATACGCTGCATGGCCTCCCTGATCCTGCAAAGCCTGCGTAAGGATCCTCGTATTCGTGGTATCAAGGAGAAGGACCAATACTGGCTGGCAACCCTCCTTGATCCACGTTACAAGGGTAAGGTTGCGGACCTTATCTTGCCATCGCAGAGGGAGCTGAGGATGAAAAATCTTCGGGAGGCCTTGCAGAAAGGTCTGTGCAACGCGTTCCCAGAGACTGGGAGGTTACAAACTCCTGTTTCTGGACAACGTGTTGCTGAGGCTTCGGTCAGTCAAAGAAGGAGCGGTGGAGAAGGTGGCCGTCTGACCGATGCGTTCAGACAATTTTTTGGTCCGCAGCCCCAAGGTATGATCGGTTCCAGCAACCATCGCCAGCGTCTTTTTTACATGGTGCAGGAATACCTAGGGGCAAGATCAGACTTGGACACCTTTCCCACCGAAAATCCTCTGGGTTACTGGGTCTTGAGGATGGATCACTGGCCAGAGCTTGCACAGTATGCAATTGAGCTACTGGCCTGTCCTGCATCCAGCGTTCTTTCGGGAACGCACATTCAGTGCTGCTGGAGGCGTGGTAACCGATCACAGGGTGCGTCTGTCCACCGACTCGGTCGATCGACTGACTTTCATAAAAATGAATCAGTCTTGGATCACCACCAGCTACCAAGCACCTGATGCTGATGTAACCGAATAATTTTTTTTGAAATCTCAGATCCCTTCAAAGACTGCCTATGCTGATGCTGAGTGACTATCCCTGAGTAATTATCCTCTTCCTCCTCAATCATCACGCTGATAGCTTGTAAGAACATTTTTGGTTCTGGGCACCACCACCAGTGCCTAAGGCACAATTTTTCAGCCCCTGTTTAACAGGGGCGTGTAATTACAATTTTTGATGTAATACTTTGCAGCAGGGCTCGTTCCTGCATTCCAACTAGAGTGTCTGTGAGGGGTTGCAGTGTTGTGGCACCAGCACCAGTGCCTAAGGCCCAATTTTTCAGCCCTTGTTTAACAGGGGCGTGTAATTACAATTTTTGATGCAATACTTTGCAGCAGGGCTCGTTCCTGCATTCCAACTAGAGTGTCTGTGAGGGGTTGCAGTGTTGTGGCACCAGCACCAGTGCCTAAGGCCTAATTTTTCAGCTCCTGTTCAACAGGGGCATGTAATTACAATTCTTGATCTAATATTTCACAGCAGGGCCCTGTGAGGGCTTACAGTGTTGTGGCCACAACAACACCTAAGGCCCAAATTTCTGCTGAGTATATAGGGCAGGACCCTACTTTCAAACATCTAACTTACAAACGACTCCTACTTGCAAACGGAAGGAGACAACAGGAAGTGAGATGAAATCTACCCCTAGGAAGGGAAATTCTCTCCTGTAAGAGTTAATATGGGAAAAAAATTTCTCCTTTCCACTGATGCTTTCCAATCCTTGTTCCACAAAAAAATCCAAATTTTCAAAAAACATTTTTCATTGGGACAAAAAGTGAGGTGAAATCTTCTGAAGAGGAGGAAAGACAGCAAAACAAATGTCACAGGGGTGATAACCCTTCCCTATGTTTTCCAAAAAGCTTAAAAAAGATTTTTTGGCTGGAGCTAAACACGTTAAAAATGTACCCGTTCAAAATTACAAAGAGATTCTACTTAACAACAAACCTACAGTCCCTGTCTTGTTTGCACCGCCTGTATACTGCTGTTCAGAGTATATAGGGCCTGGTGGCCCCACACCTTTCCTTATTTTAATTTGGGTGCGGGGTTCCCCTTAATATCCATACAAGACCCAAAGGGCCTGGTAATGGACTGGGGGGTACCCATGCCGTTTGTCTCACTGATTTTCATCCATATTGCCATGACCCGACATTACATTAAACCCGCAAGCAGTTTTAAATGAGATTTTTTCCTTTAAAAATGACATTTGGTGCAGGGACTGTTCTAAACACGGGAAACACGCGTCACTTTACAGGCATACTATAGACACCCCCCAGGTACGATATTTAAAGGAATATTTCACTTTTTTTTTTTACTTTAAGCATCATTAAAATCACTGCTCCCGAAAAAACGGCCGTTTTTAAAAGTTTTTTTTGCATTGATACATGTCCCCTGGGGTAGGACCCGGGTCCCCAAACCCTTTTTAGGACATTACCATGCAAATTAGCCTTTAAAATGAGCACTTTTGATTTCGAACGTTCGAGTCCCATAGACGTCAATGGGGTTCTAACGTTCGTGCGAACTTTCGGTCCGTTCGCAGGTTCTTTTGCAAACCGAACCGGGGGGTGTTCGGCTCATCCCTACTCCTGGGCCAACTATTGACCTATTTCCTTACTAAACATAGACCTTAAACTTATTGCAAAAATCATCTCCAACCGCTTAACCCCAATGATAGGGTCCCTAATTCATAAGGATTAAGTTGGGTTTATCCCTCTGAGACAAGCCGGAGACAATGTCCGTAGGGCAGTTCTACTAACACACGTGGCCTATTCACGCAGCATCCCTGCATGCTTAGTATCTTTGGATATCAAAAAGGCCTTTGATTCCCTCTCCTGCCCATTTCTCCGCTGGGTCTCCTCCCTATATATCTCCCCCTCAGCATACCTCAAATATGCAGGCCACAAATCAGATCCATTTCCAGTGTGTCGCGGAACAAGGCAGGGCTGCCCCCTGTCCCCGCTTCTTTTTTGTCCTGGCCATTGAACCCCTAGCCCACCTTATACGATCTAACCTGGACATCAAGGGCCTGAAAATGGGCGGCATTCACCATAAACTCTGCCTGTTTGAGGATGACATCCTCCTCTTTCTCTCCTCTCCACTGACATCCACTCCCACCCTCCTCAGTCCTGGACCGATTTGCAGCAATTTCAGGACTAGTTGTGAATCCGCAGAAATCTAGAGCCCTTAACAATTCACTACCCCAGCCGATGCTTTCACAAGCAGACCCTCCCTTTTTCATTAGTGCCCCAAACGATTTCATACCTGGGCATTAAACTTACCGCTGACCGTGCCACCCTATACTCAGCCAACTACCCACCTATGTTGACCCATTTATCTAATCTCAAGTCTTCCTGGGCTGCTTTGCCCCTAGCGTGGCTGGGACGTCACACAGTGACTAAAATGGCAATCCTCCCTAAAATGTTATATTTTTTCAAAGTTTTACCAATCCAAGTGCCATCTCACTTCCTCCTAATACTACAACACAGAGTCCTCGCCTATGCCTAGGGTAAGAGCATACCTCATGTGGTGAGATCAACTATGTATTTACATAAACTGCAAGGTGGTGTTGGTCTCCCACACTTCACCAAATATTACCAGGCAGCCCAAATGGCCTTTCTTCCAAAATATCATGCCTCCCACGAAACACCTCTCTGGGTTGCAGTGGAATCGGTAGAGTGTGATCCCCTTTCCTTAGCCAACTTACTGTGGCTTCGCCCTAGCGACCGCAAGACAGTGAGGAACCCAGTCACCTGTCACTCCCTGCGAATATGGGGTAATCTTAAAATTAAATTTAGATTTCAATCTCCCCATAACCCTCTTCTATCCTATTTGCGGAACCCCGCCTTTTATTCAGCGTGGATGTCTTTCCTTTAACCGATGGTCTGCAGCCAACCTAATCCGGGCTCACAAATTCACAACTCCTGACACATTTAAAACATTTCCCAATCTTTGAGAAACATACGGAATTCCCAATTCCAAAATCTTCCGCTACCTTCAACCTAAACAGTTTTTCTCCTCATGCTTACAAACAGACTCCTCTCTACCTGACATGACCAGCTTTGAACGTATCAAAAAAAGACCCTCATGAGGCGTGTCCTGGCAATGGAGAAGTGAGGACGTGTGTCTCTGCAGCTCCATCCCACCGCCGCACTAATATGTCCCAGAGATACCGGGCGTCCTCTCAGCCACCGCGGAACGACCGATCCAAGCAGGGACAGCTGGATTCTTTCTTTCCGGGGACCCGAGCACAGAACCGCGAGGCTTCTAAAATGGCACCGGCCGGGAAGGCCCAGAAATCTACTAAGGCCTCACAGAGCGCCGTCGCTCGGTTGCAACAGCCTGCAAGCTCCCCTATACCATCTCCGACGTTGGTGAGTAAATCGGCCCCCCCCTGCCTCTCCAGGCTCACCCGCATCCCTGGATAGAGGCTCTGAAGCCCCTGAAGCCCCGGACCCTCTGGATGATGTGAACATTAGGTGCCATATTTTGTCTCTCCCCACCAGAGATGACCTGGACAGATTTGCAGACAGGGTAGAGAGGGCTCTAAAAGAGGACATACCACAACTCAAAGCTGACACCTCGCACCTTGGAGGCAGGGTGTTAGGAGCACAGATTGGAAGAAACCCTCCATGTTATCTCCATGCTACAGGATAAATGTGCTGCACAAGACCATCAGACTGAAGCCCTGCTCTGTCAGCTTGACGACATGGAGAGTCGCAGCCATAGGGCCAACATCAGGATCAGAGGTCTGCCTGAAGCGACGGGTGCGGCATTGTTCCTACCCTAAAGGGCATCTTTAAGGAGATACTAGGCATGCCAGATACAACTACCATTGAGATAGATCTGGCACACAGGGCTCTTAGGCCCCCATCTCAGGATGCAAATAACCCCAGAGATATCATATGTAAGTTACATAAATACACGCTAAAGGATCGCATTATGCAGAAAATGCATGGCAAACCTTATTTTGACTTCGATGGAGCGCAGCTATCATTTTATCAGGACATTTCCAGGTGAACTTTTATGCAGCGCAGAGCACTCCGCCCACTTCTGGTAGCCATACAAGATGCAGGCTTGCCATACCGCTGGGGTTTTCCGTTCTTCCTCCAAGTCATCAACGATGGCAAAACAGTGACCCTATGTAATAAAGATGAACTGCCTAATTTCTTGTCCTCCCTCGGGTTCGACCCTGTGGACTTCCCGGACTGGCAAGGAACTTCAGCCCTCCTAACCATCAGGCTCCCACCACCCCAGCCGTGGATACCAGTTAGGTGCAGAAATCACAGAAGGGACCGTAGACGCCATTCCTCTGATACCTCGCCAGGTCCAGCTCCCATGGGAGACTGATAGTACTTTCCACCCGGATCTGCTGCACTGGTCCCACTTTTTTTTCTGAGAGGAACTTTCTATACTTACAGTATCTGAATTTCCCAGTGATGCCTGAGACAAACTTTACCCGACTCACCTGCTCTACCTAAACTTCCAGACCAACGTTTTGTTTTCATGTCTGGCAAAGCAGGACTGGGCCCACACATATTAGCTACACTCTAACTAATTGCAATATACCTGACTAAGCCCACTCTATTTAGAAACTGTTACGGGTGAATAACGCTACATTTCCCTCCTCTGCTGCACAGTATTAGATGTGGTGGACGGGAGTGGAGGCCCTCTCATCTCCCCCCCTTGTTGGTCCACGTACCCCACATAGGCCGACCCTTTTCTTTGTGGGTAATGATCCCTATTGGGATCAAGGTTAATGTTCGGTTCCTCCCCCCCTCATAGGGGACGGGGCTCCAAACGTGACCCTTAGATGACTCTCATGTTGAGATGGCTTCGGCCATTTTGTTTGTTTTGTTATGTCTTTAATACTTACCTCATATGTCTTTGTCTTTGTTCCTCTTCCCCACTCGTCTCCCCCTCTTTATCCCTCTCTTTCCCATTCCCTTTCCCAGGAGTAATCTGCCACTTCATCTTCCCCGCTGGGCACACCGTCTATCTTGTCAACCCGAATACCTTCAGATCTATACATGGCTGCTCTCCTGGTAAGCTCATATAATGTTAGAGGACTCTGCTCTCCACACAAGCGTAACAAACTATGAGGAGAACTAAAACGGTTAAAAACACAGGTGGTCTTCCTACAGGAGACCCATTTCACACCTCAGTCACTTCCCAAGCTACCCACCCATCTATTGAATCAGTGGTTCCTCAGAACCTCCCTGGTATCGAAATCTAAGGGAACTGCCATCGCAATCCACAAATCTTGCCCCTTCCAGTCTACTGATAGTAAAATTGATCTCATGGGTAGATATGTCTTTCTGAAAGGCAGTATAGCTAGACAGACGTATACATTTGCGACGATCTACGCCCCCAATGCCAACCAACTCACTTTAATTGACTCTACCCTGGAGCAACTGGCCGACTTTAGGGAAGGCCTCTTGATCATAGGGGGAGATTTTCATATTAGCCCAGATGCCCTGCTTGATACATCACATGCACGACCCCCACACTCCTATACTTTTCTCAAACATTTTTGCAAGACCCTTCAATCTCACCAGCTAATAGATAGCTGGAGAGTATTACACCCCTCAGATAAGGACTTCACTTATTATTCCAAGGTGCATGATGTGTACAAACGCATAGACCAAATATACGTAGACCATGTTACCTTGGAACTCCTGCAGTCTGCGTCCATTGGCAACATCACCATTTCCGATCATGCCCCTGTTATGATTGCCATCTCCCTACCTTCAGGCACTCAGAGGCCCTGGACGTGGAGGTTAAATGAGAATTTGCTAGATGATGTGGTGGTGGTGAAGGAAGTCTCTGACACTTTAACCCACTACTTTGGAGAGAACTCCGCAGATGACACCAGCGAGGGGGTAGTATGGGAGGCCCATAAAGCCGTGATTAGGGGAGAACTGATCGCACAGGGGTCTAGACTCAAGAAGGCACACCGAGCGGATTTCCAAAGAGTAAACACAGCCCTCCAAAAGGCTGAACTCCATCATAAGGCAACCGGGGGCGCTGAGGCATTGAAGGAACTAACTGAACTGCGGGAGCTGTTCCTGCGCCTCTTAGATCGCCAAACCCGTAAACAGTTTAGATACATGTCCCATAAATTTTACGAACAGGGAAATAAATGTGGGCGTATGCTCACTAGGGCACTTAGGAAGAAGCAAGCACAGACATATGTCCACAAATTACACTCGCCCTCTGGAGAAATGACAGTGCACTCTTCTAAGATTGCTGTAGGATTCCAAGACTACTACGCTAAGCTATATAATTTAGATTCTGAACTCCCTCCCCATTTATTGAATGCGGCAAGGAGGCTGCTTCCGAATTATTGGAAGCAGTCCAGAGTCTCCACCAGGGAGGAGTGGATCGGCAAGGTGAATTCAGTCCGAGAGGCTGAGGATTGGATAGCGACCTGCAGGGGGTCTAGAGAATGGTTTATCGGAATCTGGACCCCCTGGACTGAATATTCCATTGACTCCAGAGATATACCCTCTAGCCTGGATATAACTTTATTAGAACTGGAAGACCCTACCCTTAAAACGCATAGGCCTTCAAAAACCTAGAGGATGGGGAGCTACCCCTTGATACATGGCGGCTATTGGAGAAAACAAAAGCTGATTGGGCCATTCGGGGATGGTGTGCCCAGTGGGGACGTGACTAAAGCTGCTAACAAGATTGCAGGTACACTCAGATCACTCCTTTCTCTTCCCTTTTCTTTCCTCCCCTCTCCCTCTTCTTCTTTTTCTAACGACTCCATGTGTTGAATATAATCTCTGATATATTGATACCGGTTTAAGGATTCAATAGCATGCAAGTGTGCGTTTGACTGATATATATGCTTAGAGCCTCTGCGCTCATGGGATGGACCCCCCAGGGCGTGCGGGGGGCAGGGGGAGGTTTGCTGGAGGCAATTGGGCCCCCCTCTCTCTGCCCCTGACCATGGCCGGGAGAGCAGATTCTCACTAGAGTCCTGCAGACTGCCCCCTCTGGTCTGTCACTAGGGGTAAGGTGGTCATGCAAGAGTCCTATATACCTTATCTACCCTGTGCACATACTATAGCTACCTACAACATCGCCTCCAAGGCGATGCTTCCAGCCTATCAATCAACGATAACCCCCTTGTCATTTCGCACAACTCACACATGGTACTTATTTTATTTAATTGCTATATTCTATTTTTATGTTGTATTTTGTTTTTCTTTTGTTCAACTGGTTTAGTTGTGCAAAATATGCATGGCAGACTCATGTGGGTAAGCAATTTCATTCTCATGCAAAATGTTGAACATGTTTTGTTATATGTACTTTCAAAATAAAATAAAGATTATATAAAAAAAAAAAAAAAAAAGACCCTCATGCATGGGGCCTAATCTCCTCTTTCTACTCACAATTATTAAACCCACCACCACACACATCCCTGCACTACGTTACAAAATGGGAATGCAATTTGGGCCTCCAACTGGACACCACTGACTGTACCAATATCTGGACCTCCACAAAATCGGCTTTACAGAATGATGTAGCCCCTGAAACGAATTACAAAGTCATCTTGCGCTGGTACCTGGTGCCCTCCTGGATTACCAAATATCTACCGTCATATTCAGGAAAAAAACAAAAAAGTAGGACGGGGTGATGCCTATGAATAAAAAAATTCCAGATAGGGTAATGTATGTGGATGCAGTGTCACATTCAATCACAGATCCATAACTGGAATAAAAGCCAAATACCTGTAATCAATAACTATATAGAACAGGGGCATTCCTCTAGACCATGGCATATATGAAAAAAAAGGGGGAGACCAAAGGGGTCAGAGGACAGGGTCAATCAATGAGGAACACACTGGCCTTGAATTCAAATAGAAACAATTTATTATCACATTAGCATAAAAAAGTTTCCACCCACATAGTAAAAAGTAGAACCAACCTCCACCACTGAAAAAGTGACAGTGCAAAAGGACAGATACACCACCTGGTACCCCCTACATACATGTATATATCCCCATACAATACATGAATAGACTGTGTCCTGCTAACCCTGCTCCTGGGAACAGTATGCAAACCAATGAGGGACAACAGTAAGGTAATTAAATGAAAAATGTATAATGTATGCAATGCTGGATGACAGAATTGAAATCAAACCTGTGTAAAGCCTGCCGTTCCTAAAGACTACGATAAAAGTTCCCTGGGAGCCGAAGCAAATAAAGTTCATATGATAGTTCCTATAAAGAATACAATGATAGCAGTTCTATCAGCTGCCGTGCTATCCTTGTAATGTAAAAGTCAAAATCAAAGTGGGGAAGGCGGCATGTATAGAACAGATGAAGTATAGCCTGTCACGTACCTTCCGTCTTCTGCCTTCTCTGCTAGAGCAGTGTGGAGGAGGGGGGAGAAAAAACAGCTGATCTGAGAGATAGCAGTAGCCGGCTATAGCGTGCAAATAGATTCCTTCAGCGTGGGGGCCGCTCCAGTCTGATCACAAGATCCGTGGTGAACAGCACTTGGAGGGGACTGTAGTTGTGGGGTCCCGGTAGCTGATCTCCTAGTGTTTTGTCGATATCGCCAGGCACCACAGCCGTACGGCGTTACACAGTGGACAACACTAGCTGCATGGAGCTAAACCGAGACATTCCGCAAGCCGGCTCGGCTAGATGTGTAGATAATGAGGTTGTAAAGTCTCAGACAAGATCACAGCTGGGAAGGGTGTGGAGAACCAGGAAGGCTTGTGTTACTCAGTGTGAGCATACATCCTGAAAACAGTTCTTCAAGCAGCATGTGCTGAGGGGAGCAAAAACGCATCATGAATGAAGTAGGGGGTGGTTAGTACAATCCAGGTGGTGGCTGTCAAAGAATGGGGGCGTCCAGCTGACGCGTTTCAATCGGCTGACCGATTTTCTTCAGAGCTAGAGACATAATGAAAGACATGAAGCTAAATAGTGAAGCATTGTATCTAAATGGCTATCATGTAATCCACACTCACTGCCCCCTTGAACAACATTAACCCTAAAACACTGATTAGAAGTGTGCACCTGACATTGCCAGTAAAAACTATCACACATACTAGAAACAAACATAAATAAAAAGAAAAAGAGAAAGAGAGTATGGTATAGAAAAAGATAGAAAAATGAAAAATACAAAAGGGGGGAGTTTGGGGTTGGGGGATGAAAGGAGGGGAGAGGGGGGGAGAGAGGTGGAAGAAGATAAAAAGGAAATCGGGTTTGTGTAAACATCATTATACTTTAATTGTCAAATTAGTGAAAATCCAACAGAGTTGTCATCAGTATCGCCGGGAATCGCACAAAAATGCAATTCACATGGGAAAAAGGGTGGGGGGTTCCTTTTTATTATTTTTGGTCACACTATACCTTGCAAAAATTGGAGCATTTACATACCCCCAATTAGAGAGCAGTTACTGTTCCAAAAACACTGCTAAGTTACATTCATTGTTCAAACCTAACGGCTGGAGGCTCTTGAGGCGGTAAATCCACATTTTTTCTTTTTGACATAAGATGCGGTCAAAGTCCCCTCTCCTGAGGGGGAGATTTAGTCTGTAGATGCCCTTCACATGAAGGCCTCTTGATCTCCACCATGTGCAGTCAGGAAGTGTAGTGGTAAAGGTCGCTCATCATCCTTTTGAGGATGCTCTGGATGTGTTCGCTGACTCTAATTTTTAGTTGTCTTTTAGTTTTACCTATATAAATATTACCACAAGGACAGGTGATCATGTAGATCACCCGTGTGGTGGAGCAGTTGATGAAGTCTCTGATTTTAAAATGTTCAAGACCCATGGAGTCAGCGAACACATCCGTTTTGTCGACATAACAACACATACCAGGTACCAGGTGGTGTATCTGTCCTTTTGCACTGTCACTTTTTCAGTGGTGGAGGGTGGTTCTACTTTTTACTATGTGGGTGGAAACTTTTTTATGCTAATGTGATAATAAATTGTTTCTATTTGAATTCAAGGCCAGTGGGTTCCTCATTGATTGACCCTGTCCTCTGACCCCTTTGGTCTCCCCCTTTTTTTTCATCTACCGTCATATTCCCCTGCTTGTTTCCGAGGATGTCCAGATGAAGGCACACACCTACATATCTGGTGGAGTTGTCCACTAGTTCAATCATATTGGACAGACATCTTTCATATCCTTCCCACCCTTATTGGTAACACCATAGCCCCCGACCCAACCATAGCTCTACTTAATAAGAAACCTCCCGATACAACCTATCTTCAGTTCAAGTTACTTACAGATAACAACCGCTGCAAAGCAAATCATCGCAAAGGCCTGGAAAACCCCATGCATTACAGTCCTGGAAACAAAGAATAGAGTTACCAGAGCCATGATTCACACCAAAAAAGAAGCAGTTCTCCTAGACAGGGTCCAGAAATTTGAACACCTTTGGAAACCTTGGGTCAATCATTATCTACCCCCTGACATTGACAACACCCTACTACTACCCTGAATAACCATACCGACAAATTTGTTTACCCATAGAAACTAGATCCCCATCCCCACTCCCCTCCTCCAGGTGAAACCCCCTATTTGTTTTTCCTTTCTCTTCTCTTGGTCCCTCACCTTCTCTCTGAGCTATCTTCCTCCTCTTCCTCTACTCCCCCCTTCTCACCTCCTCTCTTCTCTCCTGGATGTAAGTTTCTCAGCTCCAACTGACTTCAATACGCATTTGGTGGAAGCAAGACATCTCTGTCGAACCACAATCTCCTTAAGTCAAGTTCCCTGAATGCCTACCGGTTCATTGCACAACCTAAACTATACCCGGTATGAGGACACTCAGACACCTGGTCGCTGGTAAACCTCCAGGTGACTTCATTAGGAGTCACCAATAATCAACCAGGGTTCTCAGAGACCTGAATGCATTTGGTGGAAGCAAGACATCTCTGTCGAACCACAATCTCCTTAAGTCAAGTTCCCTGAATGCCTACCGGTTCATTGCACAACCTAAACTATACCCGGTATGAGGACACTCAGACACCTGGTCGCTGGTAAACCTCCAGGTGACTTCATTAGGAGTCACCAATAATCAACCAGGGTTCTCAGAGACCTGAATGGTTCCTATACCTCACCTAACCATAATTCTCTGCATGTCATCTACCTGGTCTGCGTGGTATAGTCACATGTTGCTTTATCTTACTTTGCTGAAATTTTCTGTATGGTTTGTTGCGCAGGGCTGCGCCCCTATCTGTGCATTGAGATACAACTCTACCATTACCCCCCCATCCAGGGGAAAATGTCTTTCAGCTGTATTCTGTTAAGATTTCTTGTTTTCTTTTACCTTCAATAAAAAATTTGAACAAGAGAAACAATTATATGACAGTGCATGCTGGGTCGGTGATGTCACAAGGGGGCAGTGCCACCAGGTGGCATCATCAGGTGGCCCCGCTCCTTACCTATTTAAGAACAGTCAAACGGCAGAAGCAGCATTCACCAGTTAGCCTTTGTCACGGGCGGAGGATTTTTTTTTCTCTTTTTGGGTCTGGCAGTAGGAGTGGCAGCATGATTGATGATGGATCTACATCAGGGAACATTGTTTTTTTTTTGTTTTTTTTTAAATAAAGGATTTGTCAAAAACTGCTTCCTGTGTTTATTTATTTTCAACACTTTTTTTGGTGAATGTGTAGGAATTTAGGATGAGCCCCCCCCCCCCCTCTGGTTTGGTTCACACCAGAACTTGCGAACAGGCAAAAAATTTGGACGAACACACGAACACCATTAAAGTCTATGGGACACGAATGTGAAAAATCAAAAGTGCTAATTTTTAAGGCTTATATGCAAGTTAGTGCCATAAAAACAGTTTGGTGACCTGGGTCCTGCCCCAGGGGACATGTATCAATGCAAAAAAAAGTTTTAAAAGCTGCAGTTTTTTTGGGGAGCAGTGATTTTAATAATGCTTACAGCGAAACAATAAATATGAAATATTCCTTTAAATATTGTGCCTGGGGGTGTCTATAATATGCCTGTAAAGTGGCACAGTTTTCCCGTATTTAGAACAGTACCACAGCAAAGTGACATTTCTAAAGGAAAAAAGTTATTTAAAACTGATCACGGCAGTAATGAATTGTCGGGTCTTGGCAATATAAATAAAACTCATTGAAAAAAACGTCATGAGTTCCTCCCCCCCAGTCCATTACCAGGCCCTTTGGGTCTGGTATGAATATTAAGGGGAACCCTGAACCAAAATGTAAAAAAAAATGGCGTAGGGGTCCCCCCAAAAACCATACCAGACCCTTATCCGAGCACGCAACCTGGCAGGCCGCAGAAAAAAGAGGGGGGGAATAGAGAACTCCGCCCCTCCTGAACCATACTAGGCCACATGCCCTCAACATGGGGGGTGCTTTGGAGTAGCCCCCCAAAGCACCATGTCCCCATGTTGATGGGGACAAGGACCTCATCCCCACAACTCTTGCCCGGTGGTTGTGAGGGTCTGCGGGCGGGGGGCTTATCTTGCTTCATAGTCGCAGCAAATTTAAAGCAGCTTGTTATTTTGACATGCGGCACAACCTGTCAATCCTTCTATATTTTAATAATATTGATTAAAGTTTGATAGTACTGTATGTCTGCCAAACTTTCAAGTCATTAAGGCTGTGCTGCAACTACACCAGCAAAACGTATGGCTCACAGTTGTGGCTTGTTAGTTCCAGTCAAAATTGTCTTTTGCCAAAAAAAAAAAATTATATATGTACATAGGCATTCAGGAAGAGACAGGAACACCTCCTGAACACATGGAAGTCATTCATTAGCTGCTTTCTGAAAATTGATCCACTGCAGATTGCTTTACAGAAACTGCTGCAATGTAAGCTTAGCTTTAGTGGTGCATGGGCTGGGACATTCCCTTTTTTCTATGGTAATGGAATAGCTTTAGGTTATAGTGAGAGGACCAAAAAGAAAACAAAAAAGCCTGTTAGCTTACTTTAACAAATGCCTTTCCTGCCGCTCAGACAAGATGTTGTATGAAGAAATTAGTAGGGCGGGGCTAGGATGCTGACATCACCATGCAAGCCAGGATCAAACTCGCAACTTGGATTAGCAGCCAGAGACAATCTGGAACACGATCGAGCGCTTCCCTAGTGTCGGGTTAGATACTATGAAATTTTACACATACCTGTAGTAGATATCCAGGTGCAAAGGGTGGCATTGACAGTGTTCAAAAAGGATCTGGGTTAACATGGTAGCACCCAGCAGGGTCAGTAGATAAGGTTATTTACTCTATTTGAATGCATCTTTTATCCAATGAGGGAAATCACCAAGATTTTGTTTGGTCAAAGATAGCGACATTGTGATATTTAGAGAGGTCTGAAGCCTCTAAACCTGCCTGAGATGTAGGAGTATAAAAGATAACTTATTCACTCTTTTTATTCTCTCAAATAAAGTTATCTAACATTTTTTGCAAAGTCTTAAGATGAGAAGATAGTATGGGTAAGGGAACTGTCCAGAAAAATATAGAATATGGGGTAGGAGAAGGGCTATTTTCCCTGTCCAAGAAACTGTAGCCTTAGAAATTTTTTTACAAAGATCTGAAAGTTTGTTAAGCAAGAGTGAGTAGTTAGTCATAAAAATGTGAGCACTAGTAGAAGTTAATCTAATACCAAGATAGGTTATTTGAGATGAGTGCACCAAAGAGAAAGAGGTAACCTCAGAGATCTTGATCTTGTTTTTGAGTAAGTAAGGGTAATTGTGTGGGGAGCATATAGGATTTGGATCTGTTTACTTTGTATAATGAAATGGTGCTAAATTTTAAAATGTTTTGAAGTGCTGGTAGGAAAATGAGAGGATCCATTAAAGCAATCAAAGTATCATCTGCATATAACCCTATTCTATGCTCCTTTTTTTCAGTATTCAATTTAAGTGTTTTACACGTGCGGATGGCCTCCACTAGTGGCACAATAATTAGGCCAAAAATAAGAAATGATAGCGGGCATTCCAATCTGGTGCCATTAGTTATCTTAAATGGCTTGGACATCATACTAGAGATCCCTACCCGAGCACCAGGGTCAGAGCATGAGGCTATAGTCCAAATTTACGTAACACTTGTCTGAGATATCCCCAGTTTACCTGTTCAAACGCCTTCTCTGCATCCATAAATAGAAGCAGAGAAGCTGTCCGATGGTATTCAGCCTATTGAATTAGATCAATAAATCTTCTGGTACTGTTGGGTATTTGCCAGCTGCTAATAAACCCTACTTGGTCTGGGTGTATTAATTATTCTATAAGGGGTTGTAATCTGTTGGCTAATGCCTTAGCATACATTTTAACATCACTATTCAGTAAGGATATGCATCTGAAGTTTACGGGCTCTGAGAGTGGTTTAGGAAGGCAATGATGTGGGGCTCCGTAAGAGGCCCATAGTTCTGGAGAAATATGCTCAGAGATGTTTGCAAAGTATTAGGCATAATGTGCAAACTGAAAGGTGTGATTCGGTACTCTTGTGAGCTTTTGGTCTGAAATTCCGACCGTGTGTATGCTCCATCGAACTTTTTCTGGCGGAGTTCCCGCCAGCAAAAGATTGAGAGCAGGTTCTCTTTTTTCCCGTCGGAAAAAGTTCCTATCGGAAATTCCTTTCATCTGTATGCAATTTCGACGCGCAAAAAAACACGCATGCTCAGAATCAAGTACAAGACGGAAGCGTTCGGTCTGGTAAAACTAGAGTTTGTAATGGAGATAACACATTCGTCACGCTGTAAATTTTTGGATCTTTTAATGCAGCGCATTCTTTTGTTCTTTCTAATGCTAGAAGAATGAAGTTGTTTTGCTGCTGATATTTACACAAAGTTCTGACAAACTTATTTCTTTATTATTTCTTGTGATCTCCTTAATAATATTTTTATTTTTTAAAGCCAGACCTCCATAATAATG
Source organism: Lithobates septentrionalis (assembly GCA_037952835.1). Classification (NCBI taxonomy): domain Eukaryota; kingdom Metazoa; phylum Chordata; class Amphibia; order Anura; family Ranidae; genus Lithobates; species Lithobates septentrionalis. Next base: position 3,073,423 of record JBBDGP010001328.1, on the reverse strand, counting down.
TTTAGAATTATTTTTTATAGTGATTTTTTTCCTTTATTTATTTAAATCAAGATCTCCTTTTTTTGGATTATTTAAAAATTATTTTCTAGTGATCTCCATATTTTTTTTTATTTTTTTGTGAGTGAAGTTACCACAACAAAATTATTATCTTTGTATTTTTTAACTTCAAGGAGGTTGGTGCCCCTTGTTAATTTGACATTGTATTTTTGAAATGTACCTGCCTACTCACAAACAAACTGTCCTTTTTTAATAAAAACACATAAGCAAGTATTTGCTGAAAACAAAATTACCATTTATTCTGGGTCATAACAAAAGAAAGAGGGAAGGCAATGCTGGAGAAACTGCAGACATTTGCGAATCTTTTGGACCCCAGGGTATACTGTATCAACTATTTGAAAAAGAAAATTGGTAGCCTGAGGAGTCCATACAATAGGGAGCACAATCTGGTCCTGGACTCCGAGAGATCAGGAACAGCAGCAGATGACATATATGTCCCCAGGCTGTGGTACTACAATAGCCTGCATCTTTTGTCAGACCAGACTGAACCCAGGCCATCACTCTCTTGTCTTCCTTCCACGCTTCCCTGCACGCTGTGGCTTTGCTTGTGGAGTTGTGGCAGGAGGTGGAGGAGGAGGAGGAGGAGGATGGACGAACTCCGAAAGGTGGGTATTTTCAGTCAGTTGGCCACTCAACCCCTTATTTAGGGTCTGTAAAATTATGTTCTCACATAAGAGGCGTTGTCCTTGCTCCATTTCCTGCATTTTCACTGCTACTATGCAGCCATAGCACTCTTGAACGCTGGGGGGGTCTCTTAGGGTCGCATGAGCATCCCGAATGAGGGCAAGTGCTGCCTCCTCCACGTTCCTACCCTTTCTGGGCCTTTTGGGTGGAAGGCAGAGGGGAGGGACCTGGGATTGGGTCAGTCCACTGGGCCCGGCCACCTCCTGGCTGCCACTTCCCCCTGCCACCTCCTGGCTGCCACTTCCCCCTGCCACCTCCTGGCTGCCATATTCCTGACCCTCATCCTGGCTGAGGCTTTCCTGTGTATAAAAAAAAAGGACACAGTTTTAGTTTTTGCTTCATCAATCACACACAATTTTCAGCTCATGACTGTTGCAAATTGAATGTTAATAAATAGAAAAGACTATCATTCTGACCCCAGCATTTTTCATTCTTGTCCCAATCATTTTTGGCCACTACTGTCTATTGATATGTAAAACACTTTTAGTTCAATCATTAATTTCTTATCAATAATAACATCTAGTTAACATCATTAATTTTAGGACAATAAATATGTAGAAAAATACTATACCTGCCTCAAGCTGGGCTCCTCCACTTCTTTGTGGCTGGAGGGCCAAGGTTGGTCCTCGGAAGCCTCAGCTGGGGTGGAAGGAAGTGTGGAAAGTTATGACCTCACTTCAGTCTGGTCTTCCAGAAAACACATTTTTTCATAGTACCACAGACTGAGTACATACACATCCTGTGCTGCTGCTCCTGACCTCTGGGATGCCAGGACCTTATTTCTTTCAAAATATTTTATTGGTTTTCAAAAAGAAAAGGTAAACAAATCACGATCCATAAAGATAGTATAGACACATCAAACAGAGTCGGGCCCCTGATGGGGCTAAAGAACTTAACTGTCAACATTTGTAAGGTATATAGCTCAGGTCTGTGACCTTATCAGATTTCCATTAAAAGTATTGACCTTATCCCTAAATGGGGATATCCCCAAACCTTAGGTAGACTGAGTGGGAGGGACAGGAGAGAATCCACCGGCACCCCAAGAGGGAACACACTGTGACCGGCCAAATCTCAGCAAGCCTCCCCAATCTCCCCCAGTAATTATAGCTTGGAGTATATGGAATCATACAAGGGAGCTAATACCTTAGTTATATACACCCCTGGGGAAACTTTCCCTCTGGGGTCCCAAATGCATGTAAAACAAAAGAACTATCTACGTCTTGTAAAAGAATACACTAACAAGTAAGAGAGATAGTAAAGTTGAAAGGAGGGGGGAGAAGAGAGGAAGAAAGGGGAGGGTGGACGGAAGCCTATCCACGGGAGGGGACCCCACCGCCTTTGGTATAATCCGGAGTGTTATGGTTGCACTCCTGGAATCAAGGAGATACCCATGAATTTTGCCCAAGGTTCCCAGATAGCTTCAAATTTCTCTTTGGTGTTGTTAAGAGTACTGACGAGCTTCTCTTGGGCCATGATCCAGGAAATTTTGCGGATAGCCGCCTTGAAGGACACCTTAGGTTGTTTCCAGGCCTTGGCAATGGTGAGCTTAGCACCGAGAAAAATAAAATGTATTAGTTTACAGGAAAGTTTTGGAGTTTTATGCAAATTATCATTAAGGAGCGCCAAGGCTGGGGTTTTCGGAATTTGGGCTTTAGTGGTTTTTCTGATCAGGTGAAAAATCCTGTTCCAGAATGGCCTCAATCTTGGACATTCCCAGAAAATATGGGCCAAGGAGCCCCTGAGTTGACATCCCCTATAACACCTGGGGTCTGCCGAGGGGAACATTTTGGCTATTCTATCCAGGGAAAGATACCACCTTGTAATGACCTTGAGACTGGACTCTATCAAGGATATGTTCTTAATGCCCTTATAGGCCCTTACAGAGGCGACCCTCCATTTATCTAGGTCCCATTGTATGGACAAATCAGACTCCCACGCGAGCATGTATGGGGTCTTGGCAGTCTGATTGGAGAGTGACTGGTAGATGATAGAGATTCCACCCCTCTGTTCTGTAGACCGACCACACCATAGTTCATATGGCGTGAATGTGTGGGGTGATGATTTGACCTCCCCAATGTGGGAGAGGAAATGTCCTATTTGATGAAATCTGAAACGTTCAGAGCTAGGCATCTCTAGTTTACTCACACAAAAAGCATGGGTTATAGGTCCAACAGAAGTGAAGTAGTGTCCGATCCGATACAGTACCTTGTCCAACCACCATCGAAATGCTTTGATGTCTAGTCCCGGGGCAAAGTCAGGATTGTTGAAAATGTGTGCTAGGGGGTGGCAGTTAGAAATTAAAGCTTGGTTATTTCTTAATGTATCCCATATTTTGAAGGATTGAGAGAGAATCGGGAAAGAATTGGGGGACGTTTTCTTGGGGGGACCCACAAGAGGAAGTCAATAGTGTAAGAGGGTACTGCCTGTCTCTCTATTTAAATCCAATCTGGTTTCTCATCCTTCGCGTAAACTGTCGAGATCTGGGCGAGCCTGGCAGCTTGGTAATACCAGAAGAGCTGAGGGAGACCCAATCCCCCTTGTGGTCTGGATAAGAATAAGGTTTTTTGCTGGATTCTGTGCCCCTTCCCTCCCCAAATGAATTTGACAATCTTTCTTTGAAAAGAAGAAAGGTGATCTTTTACGATGTGTATTGGAAGGGCTCTGAAGAGGTAGAGGAGTCTAGGAAGCAATGTCATCTTAACTGCGTGAATTCTCCCTAGCCAGGATAATCCCCCTTTAGCCCAGTTGCCTAAGTCCGCCTCAAGCTTATGGTATGTGTGAGGGAAGTTGGCAGCATACAGTAGTTCCGTTTTAGCTGTGAGCTTGACCCCCAAATAGTCGATGGAGGTGTCACTCCATCTGAATTCAAAGGCACTCTGGAGGGATGTCATCATGTCTGGTTTGAGGGAAATGTTTAAGGCTGAAGATTTAGAGTAGTTAACCTTTAACCCTGAAATCCTTGAAAACTCCTTCAGGAGTCTGCACAGGTTTGGGAGGGAGGTGGTTGGGGACGTGATGAAAAGGAGTATATCGTCCTCAAACAACCCGCATTTGTGGACTTGGTCCCCGCATGACACCCCTTGGATGTTGGGATTGGATCTAATTGCTATTGCAAGAGTTTCAATTGCGATTGCGAAAATCAGAGGGGAGAGAGGACACCCTTGCCTAGTGCCTCTTGCTTTGTGAAGGGGTTTAGAGTATTGGCCTTGTAAACGAATCACCACTCGAGGAGTGGAATACAGCGATCTAAGGGTCCCTAGAAAACTGGGCCCGAATCCCCACTTCTCTAATAAGGAGAAAAGGTAGGGCCATTCGATTGAGTCGAAGGCCTTGTGAAGGTCTAGCGAAAGGATCATTCCTTCCTGTTTCGGCCCACCTTCCCAGTTTGATTGGAGAATGGAAACGATATCTATCGCTCTCCTGATTTGGTCTGGTCCTTGTCTACTCGGAATAAAACCGACCTGGTCCTTGTGAACATAAAGCTTGATGAATGAAGAGAGATGATTGGCTAGGATTTTGGTCAGAATTTTGAGGTCATTATTAATTAAAGATATGGGCCTGTAGTTCTCAACTTCCTCGTGATTTTTGTTGGGTTTGGGGATCACCGAGATAAATGCAGTGTTTAGTTGTGGGTCCATTGGGGAACCTGATTTTTTGAAATTGAAAAATTTAGCCATGTGGGGAGCTAGAATTTCACCGAATTCTTTGTAGTAGGGGACCGAAAGACTATCTGGCCCTGGGGCTGAGCCGGACTTAAGGCCTTTAATAACCTCCCTGATCTCTTCAGCTGTAAAGGCTCCTTCCATTAAGTCTTTGCATTTTTTAGAGATGGAGGGAAGATGCAAGTTCTGCAGGAATGCATTGGTTAAGGGGCCCTTCTCAGCTTGGGGGGATTATAGAGTTTGGCATAAAAATTGTGAAAGGCTGACATTATTTTGTTCGGATTAGCTGTTGGGGGTTGCCCTGCTATCCTCAGTTCAGTAAATAAAACAAAAAAATGTGCGCTCATAATTAATGTAAGGGGGAAACTAGTATTAAAGCACTCCCAATATACACTACCGTTCAAAAGTTTGGGGTCACATTGAAATGTCCTTATTTTTGAAGGAAAAACACTGTACTTTTAAATGAAGCTAACTTTAAACTAGTCCTAACTTTAAACAAATATACTCTATACATTGCTAATGTGGTAAATGACTATTCTAACTGCAAATGTCTAGTTTTTGGTGCAATATCTACATAGGTGTATAGAGGCTCATTTCCAGCAAGTATCACTCCAGTGTTCTAATGGTACAATGTGTTTGCTCAATGGCTCAGAAGGCTAATTGATGATTAGCAAACCCTTGTGCAATCATGTTCACACATCTAAAAACAGTCTAGCTCCTTCCAGAAGCTACAAAACTGACCTTCCTGTGAGCAGATTGAGTTTCTGGAGCATCACATTTGTGGGGTCAATTAAACGCTCAAAATGGCCAGAAAAAGAGAACTTTCATCTGAAACTCGACAGTCTATTCTTGTTCTTAGAAATGAAGGCTATTCCATGCGAGAAATTGCAAAGAAATTGAAGATTTCCTACAACGGTGTGTACTACTCCCTTCAGAGGACAGCACAAACAGGCTCTAACCAGAGTCGAAAAAGAAGTGGGAGGCTGCGTTGCACAACTAAGCAAGAAGATAAGCACATTAGAGTCTCTAGTTTGAGAAACAGACGCCTCACAGGTCCCCAACTGGCATCTTCATTAAATAGTACCCGCAAAACACCAGTGTCAACATCTACAGTGAAGAGGCGGCTGCGGGATTTTGGGCTTCAGGGCAGAGTGGCAAAGAAAAAGCAATATCTGAGACTGGCCAATAAAAGAAAAAGATTAAGATGGGCAAAAGAACACAGACATTGGACAGAGGAAGACTGGAAAAAAGTGTTGTGGACGGATGAATCCAAGTTTGAGGTGTTTGGATCACAAAGAAGAACGTTTGTGAGACGCAGAACAAATGAAAAGATGCTGGAAGAATGCCTGACGCCATCTGTTAATCATGGTGGAGGTAATGTGATGGTCTGGGGTTGCTTTGGTGCTGGTAAGGTGGGAGCTTTGTACAGGGTAAAAGGGATTCTGAATAAGGAAGGCTATCACTCCATTTTGCAACGCCATGCCATACCCAGTGGACAGCGCTTGATTGGAGCCAATTTCATCCTACAACAGGACAATGACCCTAAACACACCTCCAAATTGTGCAAGAACTATTTACAGCAGAAGCAGGCAGCTGGTATTCTATCGGTAATGGAGTGGCCAGCACAGTCACCAGATCTGAACCCCATTGAGCTGTTGTGGGAGCAGCTTGACCGTATGGTACGCCAGAAGTGCCCATCCAACCAATCCAACTTGTGGGAGCTGCTTCTAGAAGCGTGGGGTGCAATTTCTCCAGCTTACCTCAATAAATTAACAGCTAGAATGCCAAAGGTGTGCAATGCTGTAATTGCTGCAAAAGGAGGATTCTTTGATGAAAGCAAAGTTTGATGTAAAAACAATGTTATTTCAAATACAAATCATTATTTCTAACCTTGTCAATGTCTTGACTCTATTTTCTATTCATTTCACAACGTATGGTGGTGAATAAGTGTGACTTTTCATGGAAAACACAAAATTGTTTGGGTGACCCCAAACTTTTGAACGGTAGTGTATACCTATAATTCAAAAATATAAATGTGCAAAGCGGATCATAGTGAAGCAATCCAAAATCAATACAATTAAATACATAAATCAAACATAAATCAAAGTGCAGTCGGTGAATAATGTATAATGAAATATGTGTTAGTATACTAAAAGTCATATATCCATGCACTACTTAGAACTTCCCACACTGAAACAATAGTAAAAAGGGCAAGTCCTTGAATAGACAGACTTCTCAGCTGTAAACAAAAAGGAGCTAGTCCATCAAATGGATGACAGAAGGAAAAGTCCCATAGATAAATAGCCACTTCATAAAAGTAAGGGAAGACATCCACGATCCATAGAGTCAGAAGCCACACAGGTGAAAGGAGAAGGAGGGGGTATGTAGACAAAAAGCTCTCACTGAATCCAACAATGTTAAAAGATGGACCCTTACCCTCAATGGTGGACCTCCTTTCTAGCGAGGTCTTACACGCAAGCAGACAATCAATTCTGTGCTGGATGCTGGAGTGAACAGTCACAAGTTCAATAGTTGTGGTGACTGTGCTCTCTACAACAAATAACATTCTTTGCACACTTAAATGGTTCTTACTCACCATTGGCAGGGTCTTTTTCCTCTTTTTGGCCCCAGTGGGTCCCCTGCCTCCCCTCCTGGTCTGGTTTATGTGTGGGGGAACTGAGTCAGCTCTTCAGGCTAGGCACCCCTCTTTTTGAGGCACGCCACTTGTGTTGGACCTCCGGCTCAAGCAAACTGGCAACATCTTTTTGCATTCATATGTTTTTAATCTGCATGGTCTGAAAGGGTTGTCATCTCAATATACAGTGGCTTGCGAAAGTATTCGGCCCCCTTGAACTTTTCAACCTTTTGCCACATTTCAGGCTTCAAACATAAAGATATAAAATTTTAATTTTTTGTGAAGAATCACCAACAAGTGGGACACAATTGTGAAGTGGAACGAAATCTATTGGATATTTTAAACATTTTTAGCAATTAAAAAACTGAAAAGTGGTGCGTGCAAAATTATTCGGCCCCTTTACTTTCAGTGCAGAAAACTCACTCCAGAAGTTCAGCGAGGATCTCTGAATGATCCAATGTTGTCCTAAATGACTGATGGTGATAAATAGAATCCACCTGTGTGTAATCAAGTCTCTGTATAAATGCACCTGCTCTGTGATAGTCTCAGGGTTCTGTTGAAAGCGCAGAGAGCATCGTGAAGACCAAGGAACACACCAGGCAGGTCCGTAATACTGTTGTGGAGAAGTTTAAAGCCGGATTTGGATACAAAAAGATTTCCCAAGCTTTAAACATCCCAAGGAGCACTGTGCAAGCGATCATTTTGAAATGGAAGCAGTATCAGACCACTGCAAATCTACCAAGACCTGGCTGTCCCTCTAAACTTTCAGCTCAGACAAGGAGAAGACTGATCAGAGATGCAGCCAAGAGGCCCATGATCACTCTGGATGAACTGCAGAGAACTACAGCTGAGGTGGGAGAGTCTGTCCATAGGACAACAATCAGTCGTACACTGTACAAATCTGGCCTTTATGAAAGAGTGGCAAGAAAGAAGCCATTTCTCAAAGATATCCATAAAAAAGTCTCGTCTAAAGTTTGCCACAAGCCACCTGGGAGACACACCAAACATGTGGAAGAAGGTGCTCTGGTCCGATGAAACCAAAATCAAACTTTTTGGCCACAATGCAAAACGATATGTTTGGCGTAAAAGCAACACAGCTCATCACACTCAACACACCATCCCCACTGTCAAACATGGTGGTGGCAGCATTATGGTTTGGGCCTGCTTTTCTTCAGCAGGGACAGGGAAGATGGTTAAAATTGAGGGGAAGATGGATGCAGCCAAATACAGGACCATTCTGGATGAAAACCTGTTGGAGTCTGCAAAAGACCTGAAACTGGGACGGAGATTTATCTTCCAACAAGACAATGATCCCAAACATACAGTAAAATCTACAAAGGAATGGTTCACAAATAAACGTATCCAGGTGTTAGAATGGCCAAGTCAAAGTCCAGACCTGAATCCAATCGAGAATCTGTGGAAAGAGCTGAAAACTGCTGTTCACAAACGCTCTCCATCCAACCTCACTGAGCTCGAGCTGTTTTGCAAGGAAGAATGGGCAAGAATTTCAGTCTCTCGATGTGCAAAACTGATAGAGACATACCCCAAGCGACTTGCAGCTGTAATCGCAGCAAAAGGTGGCTCTACAAAGTATTAACGCAAGGGGGCCGAATAATTTTGCACGCCCCACTTTTCATTTTTTTATTAGTTAAAAAAGTTTCAAAAACCCAAAAGATTTCGTTCCACTTCACAATTGTGTCCCACTTGTTGGTGATTCTTCACAAAAAAATAAAATTTTATATCTTTATGTTTGAAGCCTGAAATGTGGCAAAAGGTTGAAAAGTTCAAGGGGGCCGAATACTTTCGCAAGCCACTGTATATTGGGCTTATCACCCCTCCTCAGGTGGACAAGTTGGTTTACGCCAGGTGGGAGACGCACGGGATACCAGCTGATCCGGATACTATCAACCTACAATCCCCGCAGAGGGCTAAGTCTGCCTGCGTGTAGGACCTCGCTAGAAAGGAGGTCCACCATTGAGGGTAAGGGTCCATCTTTTAACATTGTTGGATTCAGTGAGAGCTTTTTGTCTACACACCCCCTCCTTCTCCTTTCACCTGTGTGGCTTCTGACCCTATGGATCGTGGATGTCTTCCCTTACTTTTATGAAGTGGCTATTTATCTATGGGACTTTTCCTTCTGTCATCCATTTGATGAACTAGCTTCTTTTCGTTTACAGCTGAGAAGTCTGTCTATTCAAGGACTTGCCCTTTTTACTATTGTTTCAGTGCGGGAAGTTCTAAGTAGTGCATTGATATACTAATTTTAGTATATTAACACATATTTTATTATACATTATTCACCAACTGCACTTTGATTTATGTTTGATTTATGTATTTAATTGTATTGATTTTGGACTGCTTCACTATGATCCGCTTTGCACATTTATATTTTTGAATTATAGGTATATATTGGGAGTGCTTTAATACTAGTTTCCCCCTTACATTAATTATGATCGCACGTTTTTTTGTTTTATTTGATTTATTTTACACAGATATTGGTGTTTTATTCGTGCAGCTATAAGTTTTGAATACTATTATCATTTCTTTAGCGTGGTTATATTTTATTTTTTATATCCTCAGTTTAGGGAAGGAAAGAGAGCGGAATTTAGGGGTGAGTTTTGAGGCTAACATCGAGCCGAATCTGTCTTTGTGGCAGTAAAATTTGACTCCACTACATCTAATGTTTTTCTCTGCTTTAGCCGTTAAAGCTAGATTCAGCTCGAGTCTAGTTGTGTCTAGTTTTCCTAAAAGATCCCTAGCCGGGTGTTTTTTGTGTTCTGCTTTTAGGGAAAGAAATGAGTTTTCGAGTCGTTGGATATCGATCATGCGCTCCTTCTTGGATTGGGTCGCTAACCTGATTAGTACGCCTCGAATGGTTGCCTTATGGGCTGCCCAAAGGGTCTCTAGGGAAATGTTATCGATGTCATTTAGGAGGAAGTATTCTTTAATGGAGTTTGCTATCTCCTTGACGTGGCTAGGGTCGGAGAGAAGGAACTCATTTAGTTGCCAAAAGGAGCCGCCTTTCCCTGTGAGAACATTTCTTAGGGTAAGGAGGACCAACGAATGGTCAGACCATGCTGTATCCAAAATTGCTGCCTTTTTTGACAGGGGTATGAGGCATGTCGGAATGAGTATGTGGTCGATTCTAGTGTATGATTGGTGGGGGGAGGAAAAGTGCGTGTAATCCCTACTGTTGGGGTTCAGTTCCCTCCAGATGTCTACTAATCCCTGAGAATGGAGAATTTTGGCAATTCTGGTGCTTAATTACGTGGGGCGTGTGAGCTGGTCTTTGGGGGGCTTTGTTTTATCTAAACCCTGATCGACCGCCACGTTTGAATCTCCTCCCAGTATGACCTTGCCTTCCAATAGCGGTTCTAGTGTTGTAAAGAGACCCTGGAAGAAAGTCGCTTGACCCTTGTTTGGGGCGTAGTAAGATATAATAGAGTATAAAACTCCTTCCAGGGTACCCTTCACCAGAATGAATCTGCCCTCTGGATCTTTATAGTCAGAAATGTGTGAGAATTTGCTATTTTTGGAGAAGAGAATTGCCACCCCCTTCGTCTTATTAGGAGCATTCGCTAAGAAAAAGGATGGGTAGTATGAGTGAAGGAACTTGGGGGTGTATCGGATCGGAAAGTGCGTCTCTTGCAGAAGCACTACATCAGGTCTCAAGGATTTGTAATGATCAAGAGCTAGTCTCCTTTTCTTAGGAGAATTTAGGCCCTGAACGTTATGTGAGGCTACCTTGAGATCATTTCCAGTCATGTTCGAGTCAGTCATAAGAACAGAGGGGAGGGAGGCCAATGATCAAGCAGTCACTTACCAATGGAAGTCTTCTACTTCTGGACTGGCGCGTAATGTAGTGGAGAACTCCTGAGGCTGTTTTGGGGGTGTGTGGGGAACCCTCCCGTCGAAAGGCTAGAAAAAAGAAGAAGGATGAGCGGGGAAAGAAAGTAGAGAAGGACAAACATAAAGACAAAAACAAAGATACAGACATGAGTCCCTTAATAGGACCCTTGGGGCGTCGCGGGATAAAATCCGCTATAACCCCACTATTCACCTTCAGTCCACCGGAAAGGCCGACTGAAGTCCCAAATCCAAAGGACACAATCGTTTCTTTGGAAATGAGTGGAGGCACAAGGGGTCCACCCCGGACCCTTATTATGTTAAGTGAAAGCATAAAACATACACACTAATGTGGAAAACACAATTAAGGCTCTAACAGCCCATTTTCCTGGCTCTTGATGCCAGATTAAATATGCAAAAACAAATAAAATGCAACCAATAAACAACTCTCCCCTCCCTCTGAACCACCCCCACCCCCTATCTGAAAGGGGGGGGATTCCTAGAGAGCCCGGGCATCAAGGGAGGGGATGAAAAAGACCCCAAAAAGCGGGTCCTATCCAAAAAAAGGTGAGGTTTATGGGAAGCTCAACAAAATGGTGACCCCCAAATATTCGGGGGTAGGACCTAATACAAATGTCATAAGTAATCTAGTCCAAGAACAGCTCTTCTAAATGAGAAAAACCTTGGACGACCAAAAGGAGCTAGTTTCCTGAGAAAACAATCTTCTCCAGGAGGCCATCAGAATCCGCTGACTGGCTTCAGGAAGGCGTGGAATGTAGATATGCTGGTCAGAGGTGGTTTCTCTCCTCCTCCCACGGATAAAGTTTGCAGTGGAGGACACTGAAGTGAAAAAGTGTGTGGAAAAGTGTGTCCCTGGTTATGGGCTCGTCAATTCCTTTGTTTGTGAGTGGGTTTGGAGCTCCAGCTCCATCAACTGGGGGGACAACTGCCCCCAAAAAAACGTCCCTGATGGGACAATGGATGATTTAGGTACCAGCCGGCCCTTAAGGTGGTCTACCGTCCTTGCTCTTCTTAGAAGGACCCTTAAGCCAAAGGGGAGACATGGGGCTGCCTGGAGGGGGACGCTTAGTCAAACCTGAAGAAAATGCAGAAAAGTCCATTGGTGCCTCCTGGGATATTAACTTGAGGGAGAGAAACAGTCTATCGCCTTCTAGGAGACTGGCGAAGGAGTGGGTCCTGCCCTGAATTGTAAACTTTACAGCAAAAGGGAAGGACCAGCGGTATTTGACGTCCCGTTGAGAGAGGACTGTAAGAAGGGGTTTTAGCGTTCTGCGTCTTTGAATGGTTGAAGGAGCTAAAGCAGCAAATATCTGGATCTGGTGCCCCTGGTGTTGCAGCTTAGGGTTCTGACGTGATTGTCACATGACTTACCCCTTTACCGCGAAGAAGTGCGGTTTCACAATTATGTCTCTTGGTGATCTGTCTTGTCTGGGGGGTCCAAGAGCCCTGTGTGCCCTGTCTAGTTTGAGACGCTGGGGCGGGATATTTGGTATAAGATCAGATATAATGTCCTGTACCGTGTAGGGGATATCTGTGAAAGTTTCTGGTAGGCCTCTGATCCTAAAATTATACCTCCTGGACGTATTTTCGAGTTTGTTGATCCTGGAGAGGGCCACGTCCAGCTGTTCTTGAATAGTCTGGAGGTGGGCTGCATTTTGGTTGATTCTGGAGACTGTGCTTTCAACTTTATCCTCTATGGCTTCAATTCTAGCCTTAACTTCAAAGGTCTGCTTTAATAGTGTTGGTAATCTGTTTTGCTGTGCTGGCCAGACCTTTCTCCAATAAAGAGGAGAATTTTGCAAACATGTCCTCTTGCATCACTGTGAAGTCAGTGACTGAGAAGCCTAAGGGCTTGTTAGCTGCAGCCATGAGTTGGGCCTGTACAGAAAAGGCCTGGGGAACTAGCTCCTGGTGTGTGTGGCTCATGGGCTCTGTGTAGGCCTTAACAGTGTCCTGGTGCTTCGGGGGCCTTGATGGGGTACTTGTGACATGAGAGAAGGTCCTTGTGCTGCTTGGGCATAAGTAAGGGTCGGTGGAGTTAATACAGGCCTGTGGTCCGGGGGCTTTGCTTGCTGGGCTGCATGCTGCTGAAGCACGTCCGTGCTGGTGGCCATCTTGGTGCTCCCATCCGCACCCGCTGTGTCAAATTGCGGGCCAAGATCTCGTCTCACTGGGGGACCGGACATCACCGCGGGTTCCCCCGGAGGTCCCAGGCTCAGATGGGGTGGCGGGGAGCTGTGCTGTGGGCTGTGGCGGCAGTAGTGTGGCTCGTTGGTCCGGGGTGGAGCGGAGCTCCTGGCTCAAGCAGCCATGCTGGAGCTCTCGCGCATGCGCCTCCCAGGACCTTATTATGCTCCTTCTTGTATGTGCTCCTCAAGCTACCAATTTTCCTGTCCAAAAAATCGCTGTCTGCTTTGGGGACCTCCGTCTTCACAAACTCCAGGAGTTTCTCCAGCGCTGCCTTCCTAGCTGGTCTGTTATGGTATAAATTATGTTTGACCTGCCACAAACTGGGCAGCTCCCTGTGCCTATCTATAAACTGGCTCATAAACTCTGGCTTTTTGAACAGATTCATTATTTCTGCAAGACACAAAAACAAGAGAAAAACCCTAATGTCAGGCTAAACTCTTATAATCTTGTCCCAATATAGACCTCAATCTAGAAGCAGTATAGGCCACTGATGCCCCAAGTTAAAATGTTACCTTCGTTCTAACGATCGTCACTTCCTCCACTCACAGATCGTACGTCCAACGCACGCGCATTACACTATATACACTGTGCATGCATGAAACTCCGCCCGCATCGCCTACCCCTAGAATATTCCCCGCCCCTTCTCTTTCGGCACAGTGGGAGAGGACATGGCAGAGAAACAGCAGGTGCATAATTCCAGTAACGACGAGGAAAGCCCGGAGCCAGAAACGTACCATTCCCAAAGGAGATTTAAGGCCTCAAATATGTCCTTTGTAGAGATGGTGGACATCTTGAAGAGGGCCGACTATGATGGAAAGTATGGACCTTACGTAAACCCCAAATGAGAGAAAGGCCAAGATCATTTCTAAATTTGTGAGAAGTCTGCACAGGAATTTTGGGGTATGACAATCCAAGGAGCAATTGAGGAAACGCTGGTCAGACCTGAAATTGAGGGAGCAGGACCAGTACAGAAGGATCAAGAAAGTGCTTCTAAAAAGTAAGTATTTGTCCTGTGTTCCTATTATTATTATTACTTGCATGCTGCTCCATGTGCTTTTCTTTACTGTTGTACAGTAGGGATGAGCTTCGTGTTCGAGTCGAACCCATGTTCGACTCGAACATCGTCTGTTCGCCCGTTCGCCGAATTGCGAACGATATGGGCCGTTCGCGCCAAATTCGTGTGGCGCGTCACGGCCCATAATTCACTGCGGCATCGCAGTGCATTGCTGGCTGATGATTAGCCAAGCAAGCACTATGACCCGCATGCTTGGCCAATCACAGCGCCGTCTGAACAGAGAGCCGTAATTGGCCAAAGCCAAGGAGGCTTTGGCCAATTATGGCTCAGGGGATTTAGTACACGCCCCACACTATATAAGGCTGCCTGCACGGCGGCCCTGTGTAGTGTGTGTTCCAGCGTTCATTGAGAGAGAGAGAGAGAGACAGACAGTGACATTTGATTTGAGTTAGATAGATTAGGCAGAACAGTCAGTGAGTTAGCTGCACTTACAGTGTATTGTGTATATATATATGCATCCCAGGTGTTGCATATATGAATATACACTGTATTCAGTTTAGCTAGATCCGTTCCTGTTATCTTCCTACTGACAGGCAGGCTTGTCTTGTTACAGTATTTACAGCTACCTGAAGAAAATTACTGGTGTTCTTTTGATCCTATTAGTACCACAGCCAGGCAGCTAGACTATTTACAGTTAGTGCAGTGCGTCCTGCTCACAGTGTTCAGCTAGATCCGTTCCTGTTATCTTCTTACTGACAGGCAGGCTTGTCTTGTTACAGTATATACAGCTACCTGAAGAAAATTACTGGTGTTCTTTTGATCCTATTAGTACCACAGTCAGGCAGCTAGACTATTTACAGTTAGTGCAGTGCGTCCTGCTCACAGTGTTCACCTAAAACTACAAGTTAGTGGGGTGCGTCCTGCTCACAGTGTTCAGCTAAACCTACAAGTTAGTGGGGTGCGTCCTGCTCACAGTGTTCAGCTAAACCTACAAGTTAGTGTGGTGCGTCCTGCTCACAGTGTTCAGCTAAACCTACAAGTTAGTGGGGTGCGTCCTGCTCACAGTGTTCAGCTAGATCTGTTCCTGTTATCTTCTTACTGACAGGCAGGCTTGTCTTGTTACAGTATTTACAGCTACCTTAAGAAAATTGCTGGTGTTCTTTTGATCCTATTAGTACCACAGTCAGGCAGCTAGACTATTTACAGTTAGTGCAGTGCGTCCTGCTCACAGTGTTCAGCTAAAACTACAAGTTAGTGGGGTGCGTCCTGCTCACAGTGTTCAGCTAAACCTACAAGTTAGTGTGGTGCGTCCTGCTAACAGTGTTCAGCTAAACCTACAAGTTAGTGTGGTGCGTCCACCTCACAGTGTTCAGCTAAACCTACAAGTTAGTGGGGTGCGTCCTGCTCACAGTGTTCAGCTAAACCTACAAGTTAGTGTGGTGCGTCCACCTCACAGTGTTCAGCTAAACCTACAAGTTAGTGGGGTGCGTCCTGCTCACAGTGTTGAGCTAAACCTACAAGTTAGTGTGGTGCGCCCACCTCACAGTGTTCAGCTAAACCTACAAGTTAGTGGGGTGCGTCCTGCTCACAGTGTTCAGCTAAACCTACAAGTTAGTGCGGTGCATCCTGCTCACAGTGTTCAGCTAAACCTACAAGTTAGCGGGGTGTGTCCTGCTCACAGTGTTCAGCTAAACCTACAAGTTAGTGTGGTGCATCCTCCTGACAGTGTTCAGCTAAACCTACAAGTTAGTGAGGTGCGTCCTGCTCACAGTGTTCAGCTAAACCTACAAGTTAGTGCGGTGCGTCCTGCTCACAGTGTTCAGCTAAACCTACAAGTTAGTGGGGTGCGTCCTGCTCACAGTGTTCAGCTAGATCCGTTCCTGTTATCTTCTTGCTGACAGGCAGGCTTGTCTTGTTACAGTATTAACAGCTACCTGTAGAAAATTGCTGGTGTTCTTTTGATCCTATTAATACCACAGTCAGGCAGCTAGACTATTTACAGTTAGTGCAGTGCGTCCTGCTCACAGTGTTCAGCTAGATCCGTTCCTGTTATCTTCTTACTGACAGGCAGGCTTGTCTTGTTACAGTATATACAGCTAGCTGAAGAAAATTACTGGTGTTCTTTTGATCCTATTAGTACCACAGTCAGGCAGCTAGACTATTTACAGTTAGTGCAGTGCGTCCTGCTCACAGTGTTCAGCGAAAACTACAAGTTAGTGGGGTGCGTCCTGCTCACAGTGTTCAGCTAAACCTACAAGTTAGTGCAGTGCGTCCTGCTCACAGTGTTCAGCTAAACCTACAAGTTAGTGTGGTGCGTCCACCTCACAGTGTTCAGCTAAACCTACAAGTTAGTGGGGGGCGTCCACCTCAGAGTGTTCAGCTAAATCTACCTGTAGAAGGTTGGTGGTGTTCTCATACTACAGGCAGGCAGTTGATTTTGCTAGCTGCAGTATCAGTACATATATATATATATATATATATATATATATATATATATACATCCCAGCTTAGTGCAGCTACAGGCCATTAGTATGTCTGGAAGGCCAAGAAGGAGAGGCAGACAGTCACAAGCCAATAAGAGAGGGCAAGCAGGCTCTGTGTCTAGTGCTGGTCGTGGAGACGGTGCATCCTCATCAGCACGTGGCCGTGGGACGCGCTTGGCCTTTTTTTCAGCAGCTGGCCGTGTTGAGCCGCAACATGCGTAAGACTTGGTCGAGTGGATGACCAAGCCGTCCTCATCCTCCTCATCCTCTCTCACCCATGCTCAGGGTACTTTGTCTGGCAAAGCAGCGGCCTCTTCCCTCGGCTCAATGTCATCAGTGACTCCTTCCCTTGCCCCACCATGTCCTACTGAGGAGTCCCTCGAACTGTTTGACCACAGTGTTGGGTACATGCTCCAGGAGGATGCCCAGCGTTTGGAAGGCTCTGATGATGATACTGAGCTCGATGAAGGCAGTAACATGAGCACAGACAGAGGGGGTGCCCAAAAAGGACAGCAATCTGGCAGTCATGCTCCCCTTGCTGCAGCATACTGCCAGGTTTGCTCCAGTGAGGAGGGAGGGGATGAAGGAGGTCACTGACTCAACCTGGGTGCCTGATAGGAGAGAGGAGGAGGAGGCGGCACATCACCAACGAGGCCGGATACCCTCCAGGGGCCAGCCTAAGGGCAGCACATTGACTGCATCACACCCCAAAGCTCCACATGTGCAGGGCGCTGCAGTCTTTGCGCGTTATTCAAAAAGTTCTTTGGTGTGGGCCTTTTTTGAGACGAGTGCATCAGATCGCACTGCTGCTATTTGCAACATATGTCTCAAGCGTATCTCGCGTGGCCAAAACATCTCCCGCTTGGGTACCACATGCTTGACCAGACATATGTTGACCTGCCATGCAGTTCATTGGCAAGTGTATCTAAAAGACCCACACCAAAGAACAAAGAGGACCTCTCCTTGCTCCTCATCAGCTGAGATCTCCAACCCCACTATACCTTCAGTCCTCTCTGAGACCTGCACTGAGAGGAATGAAGGTGTAGAATTAGGTGTGTCACAGCCAAGTACTTGTGGGCAATCTGCTTTTGGTACACCGACGTCAGATTGTACCAGGCAAATTTCCCTGCCCCAGCTGCTGCACCGCCGAAAGAAGTTTGCTCCCAGCCATCCACATGCCCAGCAGTTGAATGCTAGCTTGGCAAAACTGCTAGCACTTCAACTGCGGCCTTTTCAGTTGGTAGACTCTGCCCCCTTCCATGAGTTTGTGGAATGTGCGGTTCCTCAGTGGCAGGTACCCAAACGCCACTTTTTCTCACGGAAGGCGATTCTGGCTCTCTACCGGCATGTGGAAGGCAATGTCCATGCCTCGCTGGACAGGGCGGTCAGCAGTAAGGTGCATATTACCGCTGACTCATGGTCCAGCAGGCATGGACAGGGACGTTACCTAAGTTTCACGGCGCATTGGGTGACTCTGCTGGCAGCTGGGAAGGATGCAGGACAATGTGCAGTAGTGTTGGAGGTTGTTCCGCCACCACGCCTCCAAAATGCTAATGATTGTGACACACCTCTCTCCTCCACCCTCTCCTCTTCTTCTTCTTCCATGGCCTCTTCCTGTGCTCGGAACCAGCGGTGCTCCGTAGCCGTTCAAGGGGCTACGCAAGTACGCAGGCCAAAAGATGCCATGCGGTGCTTGAGCTGGTGTGCTTGGGGGACAGGAGCCACACTGGGGCAGAGGTTCTGTCAGCTCTGCAGGGGCAGGTTCAGAGGTGGTTGACTTAAGGCAGGAATGGTGGTTTGCGACAATGGCACCAACCTCCTCTCTGCCCTCCGACAGGGACAAATGACCCATGTGCCCTGTTTGGCTTACGTCCTTAACTTGGTGGTGCAGCGGTTCTTGGGCAGGTACCCGGGCTTACAGGATGTCCTGAGGCAGGTCAGGAAAGTCTGTGTGCATTTCCGCCGGTCATATAATGCCAGTGCTCGGCTGACGGACCTCCAAAAGGAGTTTAACCTGCCCAAGAACCGCCTAATCTGTGACATGCCCACCAGGTGGAACTCAACGTTGGCCATGCTGCAGTGGCTGCACACGCAGCAGAGGGCCATCAATTTGTACCTGTGCGAATATGGCACCAGGACAGGGTCGGGGAGCTTGTTTTTTTTCCCACGCCAGTGGGCCATGATCAGGGATGCATGCACTGTCCTGTCACCATTTGAGGAGGCCACGAGGATGGTGAGCAGTGACAGTGCATGCATCAGTGACACTGTCCCCCTTGTCCACCTGTTGGAGCACACGCTGCGTGGAATAATGGACAGGGCACTTGAGGCAGAACAGAGGCAGGAAGAGGAGGACTTCCTTATCTCTCAAGGCCCCCTTTATCCAGACAGTGTTCCTGCGTGCCCGCCGATCACACAGGAAGAGGAGGAGGAGGAGGAGGAAGATTGTGTCAGTATGGAGGTGGAGCCTGGCACTCAGCATCAGCAGCAGTCTTTAAGGGATCAGTCCCAAGAAACACATGGACTTGTACGTGGCTGGGAGGAGGTGGCTGCGGACCATGTCGTCCTTAGTGACCCAGAGGACTCCGGACCGAATGCCTCAGCAAACCTACGCTGCATGGCCTCCCTGATCCTGTAAAGCCTGCGTAAGGATCCTCGTATTCGTGGTATCAAGGAGAAGGACCAATACTGGCTGGCAACCCTCCTTGATCCACGTTACAAGGGTAAGGTTGCGGACCTTATCTTGCCATCGCAGAGGGAGCAGAGGATGAAACATCTTCGGGAGGCCTTGCAGAAAGGTCTGTGCAACGCGTTCCCAGAGACTGGGAGGTTACAAACTCCTGTTTCTGGACAACGTGTTGCTGAGGCTTCGGTCAGTCAAAGAAGGAGCGGTGGAGAAGGTAGCCGTCTGACCAATGCGTTCATACAATTTTTTAGTCCGCAGCCCCGAAGTATGATCGGTTCCAGCAACCATCGCCAGTGTCTGTTTTACATGGTGCAGGAATACCTAGGGGCAAGATCTGACTTGGACACCTTTCCCACCGAAAATTCTCTGGGTTACTGGGTCTTGAGGAGGGTTCACTGGCCAGAGCTTGCGCAGTATGCAATTGAGCTACTGGCCTGTCCTGCATCCAGCGTTCTTTCGGAACGCACATTCAGTGCTGCCACCGACTCGGTCGATCGACTGACCTTCATAAAAATGAATCAGTCTTGGATCACCACCAGCTACCAAGCACCTGATGCTGATGTAACCGAATAATTTTTTTTGAAATCTCAGATCCCTTCAAAGACTGCCTATGCTGATGCTGAGTGACTATCCCTGAGTAATTATCCTCTTCCTCCTCAATCATCACGCTGATAGCTTGTAAGAACATTTTTGGTTCTGGGCGCCACCACCAGTGCCTAAGGCACAATTTTTCAGCCCCTGTTAAATAGGGGCGTGTAATTACAATTTTTGATGCAATACTTTGCAGCAGGGCTCATTTCAGCATTCCAACTAGAGTATCTGTGAGGGGTTGCAGTGTTGTGGCACCAGCACCAGTGCCTAAGGCCTAATTTTTCTGCCCCTGTTTAACAGGGGCGTGTAATTACAATTTTTGATGCAATACTTTGCAGCAGGGCTCGTTCCTGCGTTCCAACTAGAGTGTCTGTGAGGGGTTGCAGTGTTGTGGCACCAGCACCAGTGCCTAAGGCCCAATTTTTCAGCCCTTGTTTAACAGGGGCGTGTAATTACAATTCTTGATCTAATATTTCACAGCAGGGCCCATTTCTGCACCCACCAAGAGCGAGTGAGGACTTATGCCCCGTACACACGGTCGGATTTTGTTCGGACATTCCGACAACAAAATCCTAGGATTTTTTCCGACGGATGTTGGCTCAAACTTGTTTTGCCTACACACGGTAGCACAAAGTTGTCGGAATTTCCAATCACCAACCACGCGGTCACGTACACCACGTACGACGAGACTAGAAAAGGCCGGTTCAGAACCAAGCGCGGCACCCTTTGGGCTCCTTTTGCTAATCTTGTGTTAGTAAAAGTTTGGTGAGAGACGATTCGCGCTTTTTCAGACTCGTGGCTTTCAGACCGTTTTCTGCCGTTCAGTTTGTGCTTGTGGGTTTGTATCTGCTCTTCAGTGCGTGCAAGCAAGTTCCGCATGACTTTAAGGAGTCATTGTATTCTTGTTCATTCGTTACTGGTTTTCAGGTCGCTCTTCACAGGCCTTGCTGTTCTTCAGTGCGTTCTGTTACTTCGTTCTGAGCAGCCGACCGTTTTCTAGCCATGTTTCGTATGCGTACTCCTCGTACAGTTCGTGCTGTGCGGGGGCTTGGTGTTGGGGTCCTGACCTTGACACAAGTCCAGTCCATGAACAGGGTGGGGAGGAGTTCATGGACCAAGAATTGGTTGCTTCAGCGTGACCAGTTCTCTCATATGCCTTTGCTCCGTTAGATCCGTGAGAATAATCCTGATGATTTCAGGAACTTTCTCAGGATGACGGACCCCGTGTTTCACCGTTTGTTGGCTTCGCTGACCCCCTATATTAGCAGGCAGGATACCTGCATGAGGCAAGCCATCACTCCGGAGCAGAGGTTTGTCGTTACCTTGCGGTATTTGGCCACAGGGAGAAGCCTGCAGGACCTCAAGTTCTCGACAGGCATCTCCCCCCAGGCTCTTCTTTGTGGACATTTACTACTTGTGTTTGTTTGAGCTGACCCTGACAGAAATGTGGGGAGTCCAGAAAATGTTGTGATTGTGTAACCTTACAAAGCACTGTTGGCTGTTATTTACTACATGCAAAGACACTTTGCACTACTACACTGAAACTGCACTTGTAGTGCAAAGAGTATTTGCCCTTAGGAAATTACCCCCATTTTCTCATCAAACAACAATTACATCACCCCAAAAATGTTGTAGCGTTGAGACAATAATCCACACATTCTTGATGAACAATCTTTTTAATACCTGCACAATCACATGTGCATTTACCAAAGGTTTTTCTGACAAACCGACATGTTTGTTGTATAACAATTTTTGTGGTGTCATTATCCAAAATCAAAATGTCCATTTTATATAAAACAGGCCTGTGTAAAACCAACAAGAAAAACACAAATCTTGATCTTACAAAGTTCACATTAGGTAGAACTGGAAGGCAATATCAGACATCAGTATTTAGGAACTGGGTTTGATATTGCGTTCAGATGGGGGGAAATCACCCCAGGAAAAGCCAAAAATTTGGAAGATGCACACAAATTTCACAATGTCCACATGTGCTATCTGCCATCACGGGGGATCAAGGGACGTGTTTTGGGGGAGAAAGCCCTTCCTCACCGCTACTTTATTATTGAGGAAGGGGTTGCACCCCCAAAACGCATCCATTGATCTCCAGTGATGGCAGATAGCACATGTTGGCACACTGTGTGCATCCTCCAAATTTGGCTTTGGGAAAAATCACTAAAACATTTAGCACATTGTAGCACACAAAAGAAGAAAGTGATTTGGAGGGGTTTTAAACTCGCCCCAAAACATCAATGATGTTTTTATATTTTGGAATAACATCATTGATGTTTTGCTTGATGTTTTCCAATTGTAAATTACACCCCATGATCTCCCCGATCAGGATCTGGGCACTTTCGGATGTGAAAGGATCTTCATCCACAACCTCACGATCACCTAAAAAGAGAGGAAACCCGAAATAAATTAGGTTTGCCAAAAAATGCCGCCATCCATCTCTTATCTGAGCCTGTGGTTGCAGACACTCACCTGTTGTGGTGACTAGTTCCACCACGTCTTCTTCCTCCTGCTCAGCTTGTGTTGGGGGGATTTCACCTTCTTCCAGGGGGGGGGGGGGCTCTGGTCTCCTCGGATGAGGGGTGTCCTCCGAGTCTTTTATCCCCTATGTAAAACAAAAATGGTATAATTAGCACACAGATATTTGATGGCAGAACTATAAAGATGAAACATTGCTTGGAAGTGAGGTACAATTGTCTGTTTTAGCCGAGTTCCAAGGTGTAGCTTTTTTAGTGTCCTTTGTCAACCTGCAATACTTTACCTGTTTGGTACAAGCTTCACAGATGGAGACCCCCCCTATAGTATACACTGGAGCACCTGTGTGGCCCCCCTAATAAAAATGGTGTTCTTGTGTCCCACACTAGTGCTCCAGTGTCCAGATGTGAAAACAGCTGCTGAGTGTCCTCTCCTTACACAGAATCTAGTTTGCATTTCATTCTAGTAACAAAGCCATCTACACAACCCAATTCTTTGAAGACAAGTATAGGGCGTCAAAATGGTGGCCAAATGCATATGGCCTAAACAATGGTATTTTATAGTCCAAAAGAAAAATGTATGATCCGAACGAATAATGTGCCCATGAACATGAAAGTTGCCATTTTAAACTGTACAACAGTTACTAAAAGCACATGGAGCAGCACGAACGTAATAAACACCAAAAAAATAGGAACACAGCACAACTTCTTACTGTTTTGCAGCACTCTCCGGATCTTTTTGTACTGCTCATGTTCTCGTAATTTCAGGTCCGACCACCGCTTCCTGAGCTGATCTTTCGATCGTCGTACCCCGAAATTCCGGTGCAGACTCCTGACCACTTTCGCCATGATCTTGGCCTTTCGGACATTGGGGTTGGGGTAAGGCCCATACTTCCCGTCATAGTCGGCCCTCTTCAGGATGTCCACCATTTCCAACATCTCCCCAAAGGACATATTTGAGTCCTTTAATCTCCTTCTGGATCGGGACGTTTCAGGCTCCAGCCTTTCCTCCTCCTCCTCGTCGTTGCTACAGTTAGCACGATCCTGCTGTCTATCCGCCATGTGCTCTTCCCCCACTGCGCCGAACGAAAAGGGGCAGGGAATAGACTAGAAAGAACGTCAGGGGCGGGCGGAGTTATACGCATGCGCAGTGTGTATAAAGCGTAACGCGCGTGCGTACGATCTGTGAGCGGAGGAAGGAGCATCGGACACGCCGATCGTGCTAACAAAGGTAAGATCTAAACTTGGGCCTATACTGCTTCGAAATGGAAGCCTATATTGTAACAAGATTATGGGAGTTTGGCCTGACATTAGGGTTTGTCTTGTGTTGTGTCTTGCAGAGAAAATGGATGGCTTCAATGACCACAACTTCCTTCCCCTGTTCATAGACCAGTAAAGGGAGCTGCCCTGTCTGTGGCAGGTGAGACATCCCCATTATAACCACAAACAGAAGAGGCAGGCAGCGCTGGAGAAACTGCTGGAGTTGGTGAAGCTGGTGGTCCCCACAGCAACCATCCCTTATTTGAAAGCTAAAATTGGTGGCCTTAGGAGCACTTATCTTAGGGAGCGCAAGAAGGTCACAGATTCCCAGAGGTCCGGAGCTGCAGCAGATGACGTTTATGTCCCCAGGCTGTGGTACTATGAGAGACTGCGATTTCTGTCAGACCACACTGAGGTCAGGGAATCCCTCTCTACTCTTCCTTCCACGCTTCCTTCCACCCCAGCTGAGGCTTCTGATGTCCAACCTGGGCCTTCCAGCCAGGAAGAAGTGGAGGAGCCCAGCTGGAGTCAGGTATAGCATTGTTCTACAGATTTCTAGTCAATAAATAAATGATGTTTATTAGATGTTATTATTGATCACTAATTGCTGCTTGAAAGTGTTTTACATATCAATAGACAGTAGTGGGCACCCAAAATTGGGACAAGAATGAAAAATGCTGGGCTCACAATGATAGTCTGTTATATTTGTTAACATTCAATTTGCAGCAGTCAGGAGGTGAAAATTGTGTGTGATTGATGAATAAAATACTAAAACTATGTCCCTTTCTCATACACAGGAAGACCTCAGCCAGGAGGAGGCTGTGAAATGTGGCAGTCAGGAGGAGGCGGGGATTAGTGGCAGCCAGGAGGAGGCGGGGCTAAGTGGCAGCCAGGAGAAGCCTGGGACCAGTCGCAGCCTGACTGAGTCTCAGGTTCCTCCCCTCCGCCTGCCATACAAAAGGGCCAGGAAGATGACTCCCAGTCCTGTGCAGGATTCAGCATACAGGCTGATCCAGGAGGCTTCGGCGTCCCTCCGAGCCTTCCCCAGTCCTGCAGAGGCCTTTGCCTCCATGGCTGCCACAAAATTGCAGGGCATGCAGGAGGGCCAACGCAGGCTCTGTGAGGACCTGCTTTATAAAGTCCTTCGGAAGGGGGAGAGTGGGGAACTGACACCCAAGACGGATGTCATGGAGATGGACGATCCTCCTCTTCCTCCTCCTCCTGCTGCCACAACTCCACCACCACAGCCAAAGCCTGCAAGGAAGCGTGGAAGGAAGACCAAAGAGTGATGACCCTGTGTTCAGTCTGGTCTGACAGAAGATGCAGTCTCTCGTATGACCACAGCCTGGGGACACTGATGTCATCTGCTGCTTTCCGGATCTCTGGGACTTCTGGACCAGACTGCCCTGCCTAAGATAAGGACTCCTCAGGCCACCAATTTTGCATTTAAATAATTGATGTCTGCCCTGGGGGTCCCAGGCTTCACCAATTTCTGCAGTTTCTCCAGCGTTGCCTCCCTCTTTGTTTTTTTTTATAGTTGTGACCCCTTAATAAAAAAAATTTCGGGAAATTCTACTCTCCTGTGTGTGTTTTCAGCCAAAAAAGACAGTTTGTTGGTGACGATTCAGGTACATTTCTAAAGTACAATGTGAAATTAACAAGGGACAACAACACCAAACAATCTCCTACAGATTAAATACAACAACATATAATGGTGTTGTGGGAAATTGTCACAAAAAACACACAAACATTTTCGGGAGTACAAATCAAAATCACAAAAAAAAAAATTAAAAAAGAGAAACACAAAAAAAAATCTACATTAAAGTCAAAAAAAAAAAATTAATATGTTGTCAGATGTGAGAAATCAAAATATATTGAGGGAATCCCGATAAATAGTAATGAAAGAAGTCAAAACGAAAAACATGGGCACTCACATGAGTGTAGACGGGTAGGCCGCACACCCCATAAAGTGCAAAAAATTATGCTAGAACCCCCTAACGGGGCTTTAAAGCAGCCAATGAAATACAGTATTGATAGTTAAAAAAATTCAATTTTATTAGTACAAAAAATATATAGGTAGCGTATTAAAAAATCACAAAAGATAGATACTGACTATTCGAGTCAAGACATGATCTAAATGTGACCTACCATTACATAAAACAAAGCATACAATTAAGCCAAGTACTAGGCAAAATGCATTGAATGGCGACCAAGATTATCTTAAATGTTATATACATGAAAGGGTAGCAACAGACATTGCCTGTAATACGATACATGTATGTGGAACAACAGAAGTTGTATACGTGAATCCTGACGCGTTTCGACCCTTCCCGGGTCCTCTTCAGAGGATGGTTGTCCACTGTGAAAAGGTCAACATGTGTCAAACATAGCATCAAATCCAACAATACCAAACCTATGTATATGCACCATCTACTAAAGTTGCCTAGATCATATAGTTACCTAATACAGGAGTTATAGCGTTTCCGCGTGCAGTTTAGACATTGTAGGTTATTGTATTTTAGGTGGTGCAGTTTCTCTTTAGCTCCCCCGTCTCCCCCGTGTCGGACAAGCCCCCAAGAGAGCGGGCAGTGGGCCAAGTGTGTCTTGCGAGGGATCACATCTATCAGCCCCCCATATATGGGAGGGGGAAGAAGAGGAGGGGAGGGCAACGAACAACCCGAAATGCACCTGAGTGGGTATGCGTTAATGCTGGAAGTAGAAAAATGTTGAGTGTTAAATACTGAGAGCGCGGGGGGTCACTTGGTTAATCCACACAGATTGGGAAATTTCCCAGCTATGAAAATTTATAAAGATATTGGATACTGAGTACATGGGTGTACAGAGGGCATTGCTAAGGAGTTAAGAGGAAGGTGAGGAAAAGGAGGAAAAGATGTGAGGAAGAGGATAGGGAAGAGGGAAAGACAGAAAAAGGGAACGAAGGAATAAAAGGGAAGGTGAGAAGAAGTGAAGGAAAAGAAATAACCCAAAGCAGTGTATGTGAAGATAGAGCAAGTGAAAAATAGTAAATGCCCTGCTGCTGATCAATCCCCATGTACCATAGAAAGTATATGCAGAGAACAATAAGGTAAGGGTGCCGACACACCACCAATGAGTGGGCAAAGGGAAATGAGGGGGGGGTGAGGGAAGGAAAGAATGCCAAACAGAATGGATAGGAGTGATGGACGAGATAGAAAAGAGAAAGGGAGAAAAGGAGGAGAAACAAGGGGCGGGGAAGGGTGGGAGAGGAAAGATGACAAAGGGTAAACCGACAGAGGGAACGGGAAAATGGGAAGGGGGGGGGGAAGGGGGGAAAAGGGGGGGGGGGGAGGGGGGAAAAGGGGGGGAAAGAAGGAAAGGGGGGAAAGGACGGGAAAGGATGGGAAAGTGCTGCGGGAGGGAAGGAAAGAAAGGAAAAGGGGAAAAAAGGAGGGGGGGAGGGGGGAGAAACAGAAAAGAGAGGGAAGGAAAAGGGAAGAAAAAAAAAAAAAAAAAAGGGAAGTGAATGATGGGATAGGGGGTGATGGGAGGGAGGGTGCACAGGGGAGGTGAAAAGTGTGGATGGAGTGATGAGCGGGGTGTGAGACGGGGAGGGGCAGGGGGGGGAAAGATGGGAGAGTGAAGGGAGAAGGGGAAGTGCGAGTGAGGTGAAGTACGGGGTGTGGGACATGGAGGGACAGGGGGGAAAAAAGGGGAACGAGGGGAAATTGTCCAAGTGAAAAAAACCAATGTAAAGCAAACGTGCACAAAACAATCATCAAGTGAGGGTGACAAACAGTGTGAAAATACAAGGGAGGTGTCGGAACTGATTACCTAATTCAGCTGAACTGAGTAGAAGAATTGAAATATTCTGGATAATAAAAAATTAAGGTGTAAATGGATCTGACAAGGTCAGCAACGGTTTAAAAAAGACCAAGTCATTAGAGAGATGTCACATTCGT
The DNA here is from genome assembly GCA_037952835.1 of Lithobates septentrionalis. NCBI lineage: Eukaryota > Metazoa > Chordata > Amphibia > Anura > Ranidae > Lithobates > Lithobates septentrionalis. The sequence continues at coordinate 3,045,875 of JBBDGP010001328.1, read as the reverse complement.
TCATATGTGCTTACCAGTGTGAGCTGTCAGTCTGTGTGGCCTGTCTCCAGTTGGAAAAGGATCCAATGAATGTCCCCTGGCGGTTCCCATATTTATGGGGAGTGCCGATTGGCTAACTCCCTTCAGGTGTCCGTGTGCCCTGCATCCCTCCTCCTCCCCCTCCATCGGGGGAAGCGAGCAGCACCGCTGTGCGCCCTGGTGTGGTCCCCCCGGCGTTCCGGAAAGGAAGACACCTTCGGGCGTCCCCGTCGCTTCTGCCGCAACTACGCAGGCGCCGCTACGTCACGCGCACGCACCCTAGGGCGCGCGCGCGTGAGTGCGGTGTCCGGAAGGGATCCGGGACGCCGCTGGCAGGGAGAGGGGCGTCCCACCCAGGTGAAGCCACCTAGTGGGCACTTTGGGAGACGCGGGGCCCAAGCGTCTCCTCTCTCACCCTGCCAGGAAGACACAAAAAAAGGTGCACCCCCGCCCCCAGAGGAGAAAACCAGGCACTGGGGGAGACAATGGGGGACACAGAGCCATACTGCCCAGAGGTGCTGTTATATAAAAATGCTGGTAATAGTGGTGAGAAATGGCTCAAGCCATTTACATGAACTGTTCGATGGTGCTAAACATATGGTCTGTATGCCGTGGACTGATTGCTTGCTGGCCATCTTAAATGCATCCTACCATACATGGCATTGTATATTTTGGCATGATTGCACAGTTGCAAAAACAATAGTTTTTTTACAGCCTGCGCAATCGGGATGGTACATGTGCAAAAAGAAAAAGAAAAAAAGAAAAATTGCATGATAGTAAGTATTAAAGTCATAGAAAATTCCGAACTGTTTGAGGCTAGATTTCACAAGGGGTAGAACGATACAGAGTACATGGTCCATTTTGTTAAATCCAGTAACGAAAGAAGTTTGTGAGAAGTGTGTGTGAATATGAGCATCAAAACTACTTCATTCTTGTCACATTATAAAGAAGAAGAGAGTGCGCTGTATTAAACCATTTTTAACATTGCAGCGTGACAAAAGTGCTGTATCCATTGCGAACGCTAAGTTTACCAGAACGAGCTGGCCCGTGTCGGAATTTCTTCTGAGCATGCGTGGCACTTTGTGCGTCGGAACAGGCCACACACGGTCGGAATTGACGCGATCGGATTTTGTTGTCGGAAAATTTTATCTCCTGCTGTCCAACTTTGTGTGTCGGAAAATCCGATGGAAAATGTCCGATGGCGCACACACACGGTCGGAATTTCCGACAACATGCTCCGATCGGACATTGTCCATCGGAAAATCCGACCGTGTGTACGGGGCATTACAGTGTTGTGGCACCAGCACCACCACCACCAAAGGCCCAGTTTTTCTGCCCCTGTTCAACAGGGGCATGTAATTACAATTCTTGATCTAATATTTCACAGCAGGGCCCTGTGAGGGCTTACAGTGTTGTGGCCACAACAACACCTAATGCCCAAATTTCTGCTAAGTATATAGGGCAGGCCCCTACTTTCAAACATCTAACTTACAAACGACTCCTACTTGCAAACGGAAGGAGACAACAGAAAGTGAGATGAAATCTACCCCTAGGAAGGGAAATTCTCTCCTGTAAGAGTTAATATGGGAAAAACATTTCTCCTTTCCACTGATGCTTTCCAATCCTTGTTCCACAAAAAACCCCAAATTTTCAAAAAACATTTGTCATTGGGACAAAAAGTGAGGTGAAATCTTCTGAAGAGGAGGAAAGACAGCAAAACAAATGTCACAGGGGTGATAACCCTTCCCTATGTTTTCCAAAAAGCTTAAAAAAGATTTTTTGGCTGGAGCTAAACACGTTAAAAATGTACCCATTCAAAATTACAAACAGATTCTACTTAACAACAAACCTACAGTCCCTGTCTTGTTTGCACCGCCTGTATACTGCTGTTCAGAGTATATAGGGCCTGGTGGCCCCACACCTTTCCTTATTTTACGATATTTAAAGGAATATTTCACTTTTTTTTTTTTTACTTTAAGCATCATTAAAATCACTGCTCCCAAAAAATTGGCCGTTCTTAAAAGTTTTTTTTTTGCATTGATACATGTCCCCTGGGGTAGGACCCGGGTCCCCAAACCCTTTTTAGGACAATACCATGCAAATTAGCCTTTAAAATGAGCACTTTTGATTTTGAACATTCGAGTCCAATAGACGTCAATGGGGTTCTAACGTTCGTGTGAATTTTCAGTCCGTTCGCAGGTTCTGGTGCGAACCGAACCGGGGGGTGTTCGGCTCATCCGTATTGTACAGTTTAAAATGGCAACTTTCAAGCTCGTGGCAACAGTAATCGGTCAAAGTAAACACTGTTCGTTCACAAACTAATAATACAATGTTTTTTTGCAGATGCAGGTTAACTACATTTGGTCATGCCTATTTGTATTAAAATAAGTTTAGTACATTGTTGTCTAGATGTGTTTGTAACTAGAATGAAATGCAAACTTGATTCAGTGTAATGTAAGGAGAGGACTGTTTACACATCTGGACTCAGGAGCACTAGTGTGGGACACCAGAACAAACTTTTTAGGGTGTCCCACACAGGTGCTCCAGTGGATACTAGGGGTGTCTCCATGTGTGAATATTGTCCAAAAAAGGTAAGTATTCCAGCTTTAGAAAGGGAAAAAAAAATGTCTTCAGCTTGGAACTCTGGCAAAACAGACAATTGTACCACACTCCCAAGCAATGTTTCATATTCCTATTTATGCCTTCAAATATCTGTGTGCTAAGTATACCTTTTTTAAAATTCTCATAGGGGAGAAAAGACTCGGGACCCCCCACCTCCGAAAGAAGGGGAACTCAGCACACAACCAGAGGATGTGGAGGAAGATGAGGTGGTTGAAATAGTGACCATAACAGGTGAGACCACGGCTTCAGGTAATAGATGTATGCATGCATATTTATAATACATGGTGTGTTTTTTGATTGTAGGTGATGTGCATGTTGTGGAAGAAGATTTGCATTTCACAAGTAAAAGTGCACTAATGCTAATCCAGGACATAATGCTGTGTAGTCGGGATTTAGACATCATCAAGCAAAAAACCAATGATGTTGAACAAAAACTGAAGAACATGATTGATGTGTTAGGGAGAATCTAAATATCAACAAAATGACACCATTTTATATTTTTGGGGAGAAATTTCCTACATTTTTTATACATTTTAAAAGCCAAATTTTGAAGATGCACACAGTGTGCAGTGTGTCAACATGTGTTATCTGCCATCATGGGATATCAATGTACGTGTTTTGTGGGTGCAACCTCTTCCTCACAACTCAAGTAGGTGAGAGTAAGGGGTTGCACCCCCAAAACACGTCCATTGATCACCCATGATGGGAGCTAGCACATGCTGACATTAGGCATGGGATCAGGAGGGAAATCCCCATTTTGAATCCCAATTTTTGTGCATCTTCAAAATTTGGCTTTTACAGTGGTGACATCACCCCATCTGATGAAGGCAATATCAACACATACTAATGTTTGATATTGCCTTCACTTTTTGTACGTTGAACTTTGTATGTTCCAAAGTTGTGTATGTTTGAAACATGCTGTTATTGTCAAATATAAAGCTAAAAATGTCAAACAAAGATGTATTTTTGGTGGAAAAATGTTTTACAACGCACATGTGAATATGCATGTAGTAAAAGATTTTATACTTAATATATATATATATATATATATATATATATATATATATATATATATATATATATATATATATATATATATATATATATATATATATATACATATATATACATATATATATATATATACTTCTTCTTTCAATGCTCAATACCAGTTTTTGTATTAATTTGGTGTTTACAGTGACAATGGGGGTTATTTAATAAAGCAAAATCCACTTGGCACTACACGTGCACTAGGAGAACCTAGGAGACAGCTAAAAGAAACACAATAGGCATATGGAAAAATGCAGCGCATGTACAAATGAATATAGGTCTTTAAAATGGTGAAACAGTCAAGAAATAACTAATTGACCACAGGTGCCTTGAAACACAAACGTCCATAGATGGATGTAAATGTCCAACCGCACAGGAGGTATAAGTACTCCAAGGGGTGGTGATGGTCTGATGGTTGTCAGAAAACACCTGGCATCATACAGCGACTTCCCAACCGAGAAACCGGGTCCCAATGGGTCATTCAGAGAAAGTGCAAAAAAAGCCTCTTACCAGATCCTGTGGATTCCCATGTCAGCGACAGGGAATCGCATGCGCAGTTTGTCACAAATGACGTGGAATGGGAGCTCAGGAATCGCCAATCTCTTGGATTGTGGTCTGTATGGATCTCGGCCGGCAACCGGATGGGTCCTCACAACGAACCGTCCTCACACCGAACCGTCCCAGCATGCATCAGAAGTTTCACAAACGGTCCCCCGAAAGGAGCAGTTGGAGGGACTGGATCTCATGCGGTAAATGTGGAAACAAAAAGAATGTGCCTCCACATGGTGCAGATAAAAAAGGGTGTTTTTATTGACAAAAACGACCATACACAAATAAAAGCGTGATCACGGTGGATAAAAACAAATGGGCAACAAAGAGAGTGGTGTATGTACCCGACGCGTTTCGACCTAGGGGTCTTCAACAGGGGCATAGACCACTCACTCCAAGTTGCCAAATATATATAATAAAATTATTTAGAGAAGGACCAATCACAAGGGCTGAAAAAACAGGAGATTGGATTGGGTGAATACAATCACATGACTTGCTTGAATGTCTAGACATAAAGATCATACACAATTTCTATATAAATAAATGAATGACATTAAGGTGAAGCTCAGGAGACTGTATAAAGGTCTACAAGCAGAAAAATATATCACTCTATGATCTCTCTAACAAAAATAAAGCATTTAAAGATTAAATGAAAACAGCACTCCTCTGCTGACAGTCCAGCAGAATGTACCGCCCTGTCAGCCAGAGGAGCCAATCCTCAATAAGAAGACAAAAGGTGTTAAATAAAGCTGACCAATAGGCCCCTATGTATGAGCCGGCCTCTATCCCTGAACGCCCACATGACCAGTCTGTGTAGGAAATGATGTCACGTCCGTGGGCGTGTCTGACGTCTCCCTCTCACATGACTCACTGGGCCAATCAGAGAGCAAACATCCCACTCAACTCTGCTGCACGTACAATCCGTACACCGCAGAGGGATGGGACTTAAATAAATACACCTAGCGTCCCGGCAATGCAATCCAGCAAGCAACGGACGCTGAATGAGACAAAACAGCATCTCTATGGTGTCTGTGTAAAAAAATGTGTTATGCAGCAGACCGGGACCCGATGACCCGGAAGTGTGCATAGAACTCCAGTGAGCCAGAAGTGTATTGGAAGTGGGGACAATTTCTATATAAATAAATGAATGACATTAAGGTGAAGCTCAGGAGACTGTATAAAGGTCTACAAGCAGAAAAATATAACACTCTATGATCTCTCTAACAAAAATAAAGCATTTAAAGATTAAATGAAAACAGCACTCCTCTGCTGACAGTCCGGCAGAATATACCGCCCTGTCAGCCAGAGGAGCAAATCCTCAATAAGAAGACAAAAGGTGTTAAATAAAGCTGACCAATAGGCCGCTATGTATGAGCCAGCCTCTATCCCTGAACGCCCACATGACCAGTCTGTGTAGGAAATGATGTCACGTCCGTGGGCGTGTCTGACGTCTCCCTCTCACATGACTCCCTGGGCCAATCAGAGAGCAAACATCCCACTCAACTCTGCTGTACGTACAATCCGTACACCGCAGAGGGATGGGACTTAAATAAATACACGTAGCGTCCCGGCAATGCAATCCAGCAAGCAACGGACGCTGAATGAGACAAAACACCATCTCTATGGTGTCTGTGTAAAAAAGTGTGTTATGCAGCAGACCGAGACCCGATGACCCGGAAGTGTGCATAGAACTCCAGTGAACCCGAAGTGTATTGGAAGTGGGGACACATATAGTGAAATATAATGTGTTGGGAAATGACTAGCTGAGGTGGAATCGCATAAATGTGTAAAAAAATACTGGAGTGACATGTGTGAATGTCTCTTAAGGTCCATGTGTGTTAGGTGGGACTGAAATAAAAAATTAAAAAATTGAAAAATTATGTGAACACAAAATCTCCAAAACGCACATTGTAAAATGTGTTAAAATGAATCTATATGTGGAGGGAATGTGTAGATTTGTAAAGTGACCCAAATATCTGATAGTTATCCCTATGATCACGTGACTGTAAAGAATCATCAGCATAGACCGAATGGGTCAATTTGGATTGGACCAATTTCAATTGGGTGAATAGATAACCCTCTAAGGTGCACCATATATAAACTGTGTACCAGCTTGTGAATATAGGTGAAAAAAAAGGGAGAGGGGGAGGGGGAAAAAATGTTGGAATAATGAAAATAAAAAAATATATAAAAATGTTAATAAAGAGAGGGAGGGACATGCATAGAGATGTGGAAGGAATTTAGGATTGGTTGATAAAGGAGTTGAGGTCCCACTCCACGTTTAAACCTAACGGGAAATAGGACCTCAACTCCCATATCCAATAAGTCTCGAGGCGTGACACTCCTCGGAGGCGGGACTCACCTCTCCAATGTGGGACAAATTTGTCGATCACCTGGAATAAAGTCCCGGTAGGGTCTTTATTATGGTGTTCCAGATAATGCCGGGGTACTGTATGTTTGTCCTTGCCTTTCTTGATACCTGCCACATGTTCATTGACTCGTATAGAGAAAGTTCTGATGGTACGCCCAACATACTGTTTGTGGCAGGGGCAAGTAATGAGGTAGACAATGTATTGTGATGTACAAGTTGTGAAGTGTTTCATCTGGTAAGTGAGGGAGGTGACTGTGGATTGGAAAGTGGTACTTTTTTGTCTGCCTCGAATGTTGTGGAGGCAGACATTGCATCTACGGCAGGGGTAATAACCCTGACATTCCTGAAAAAATGAAACTCTTTTGGGGGGGTCTATTATATTCGGAGCAATCTGTCCTTGAATGGACCGTGCTCCCCTGAATACAACAGCCGCCCGTTCAGGAAGAACTGACCCCAGTAGATTATCATTTAAAAGTACCTTCCAGTGCTTTTTGAATATAGCTTTTACTTGTTTGGACTGAATGGAGTGAGTGGTAAAGAAAGCCCATTTGTGCATAGGTTCAGCTGTGGATTTGGGGCGTTCTGTCAAGGTGGATTCTCTATCAGTGGATAGTGCCCTATTGAGTTCCTCGTCTAGATGTCTGGGATCATAACCTTTTTCAATAAATCGATCTCTCAGAACTAGCGATTGTGACTGGAAATCAATAGCATTGGTACAGTTGCGTCGTAGTCTCAAAAATTGGCTACGGGGAACAGACTTGAGCCACTGCTCCTGATGGCAACTGTCAATGGGAATGAATCCGTTCCGGTCGGTGGCCTTGAAATACGTGCGGAACTCCAAATGTTTGTCCACCACAAATATTTCAAGGTCCAAAAAATGTACACTGGTAGAGCTGGCCTCATAGCTCAAAGATATTCCTCTATCATTAGAATTGAGACTAGTCATGAAACTGTCAAGTGATGTACGGTCACCATCCCATAGGAAGAGGATGTCGTCTATGTACCTGGCCCAGAGGATCAACTCGGATCTCTGGGCCGCATAGACGACATCCTCCTCCCACTGGGCCATGAAGAGGTTGGCGAGGCTGGGGGCAAACTTGGCCCCCATAGCCACGCCCCTCTTCTGTAGAAAAAATTGATTCTGGAACCAAAAATAATTGTGTTCCGTTGCAAATATGAGTAATTGCATAATAAAATTACGCTGAAGGGAAGGGAGCTTGTTGTCTCTAGATAGGTGTTTCTCCACCGCCTCAAAGCCCAAGTGATGTGGGATGCACGTATAAAGTGCCGCCACATCTGCTGTGACTAAAAGCATCCCTTCTGAAACTGAAACAGGTTCCAGTAATCTAATGGTGTCTCTAGTGTCCTTAAGATAGGACTGCGTGGAACGAACCAACGGTTGTAAATAAAAATCTACGTATTTAACAATACGGGCTGTGACTGAGTCAATCCCGCTGACAATAGGTCTGCCAGGGGGATTGACTGAGTCCTTATGGACTTTAGGAAGATAATAGATAGCTGGAATGCGTGGGACTTGTGGGACTAGAAAACTTTTTTCCTTTTTGTTTAAAATCCCTAGCGCATAACCTTCCTCAATAAGTTTGACCAGAGCCTTTTTGAAAGGTGTAGTGGGGTCCGTGGGAATAGGGCTGTAAGTGTTTGAATCGTTAAGGATTCTATACATCTCTTTAAGGTAATCGACCTTATCAAGAACTACAATCCCGCCCCCCTTATCCGCTGGGCGGATTATCAGGTTCTTTTTCTCACAAAGAGATCTGAGGCCGTTTTTTTATGTCTGATTGAATATAGACACGTTTTTTCTGTTTGTTTAATTTGTCCAGATCTCCCAGAACAAGGTTTTTAAAAACCTGTATGGAGGAAGCCAGAGAGCCTGGGGGGTTAAATATAGATGGATTAGATAATCCTGAATGTGTAACTTGTACATCAGACAAGCTAGAATCTACGGGTTCAGAACCTGTATGTGTATTGGCTGGAGCCGGGGGGATTGTAGTGGATGAAATCCCCTTATTGTTAAATCCCATAGGGGGTTTGGTCAGAAAGTGTCTTTGTATGCTCAATTTACGTGTGAACTTGAGGACGTCAATAAAGGTGGAAAATTTGTTAAGGGGTTTGGGCGGAACAAATTTGAGTCCTCTGTCAAGGACAGATTTCTCTGCCTCCGTCAGAGTGGCCGAACTCAAATTAAAGATACCTTTTCCTTTTATGTTCTTTTTCTTTTGGGATTGTGCCCTCCTCCCCCCTCTGGACCCTCTTTTCTTTCTGTATATCCCAGATGTCCCTCCATGGTTCTCTGAAAATCCAAAGAGTAACTAGGGCCAGGTTGATTTTGATTATAGTTGTAAGGAGATCTGTGGTAGTAATCCTCCTCCCTCTCAGAATAGCCATAGGTATCTCCATGTGTTTCATAAGGAGTATTTTCTCTGAGGGGAGTGAAACGGTTAGTCACCCGAACAGGGGTATGGTACCCATATTCCTGATTTGGATGTTGTGGTCCGTGGTGGCCCTGAGGGGGACCATAGTGTGGGGGAGGACCCCTGGTGTTGTTCCTCTGTTGTGGATCAGTGGGGCGTCCCCTGGGTGGACCTCTCCACCCCGGGTCTTTCCCCCTTGGTCCCCAAAATGGAGGGGGACCTCGAGGTGGTCGGTAAGGACCCTGTTCAGGGCCTTGCTTCTTAACCGTGACCTCTTTGGTAGTTGGTTGGAATGTTGGTTGGTATACCAACGTTCTATCGGTATGGGTCATAGTGGCTGTAGAAGTTTCCATATTGGTAGGTTCCCCGTTACCAGAGGAAGAAGAAGGGTTGAGCTTCTTCTGCCAATTGAAAACTGAATGTGTGGTATAGTCTGTATAATCCCTATTGTATTTTTTTTGTTTTTTATTTCGTTGGTCCTTCTCTTCTTTTTCTAAAACATTTCTTAAATTATTGGAAAGTGCAATGTATTCAGCGGAAGTTTTGAAAGGAATCAGTTTGTCCCTCAAATCTTTAATTTCTGTATCTATAAGGGACAACCTGATCCTCTTCTTTTCAACAAGGTAGCCCAGTAACTTAATACCGACCTCGTTGAAATACTTGTACCATGATTCAAGGTCCAATTCGTCCTGTTGAGGATGAATGTCCCATCTAAGGCCACGGGGGACCATCTGTTCCTTGATGTACTGTTCCAGGAACGCTGTGTCCCACTGGAGATGTAGCTCGCTGATCATCAGATTTTTTAATCTGATAAAGATACCACTCATCTCAGAGTTGGGATTAGTGTTGGTAAAGACACCTTCAGTATTGAGGGACCTGGCAGTCCTATATTCAAACACATCCATAAGGAAGGAGAGCGTGAAAACTCAATAGAAAATTGGGGGAAAGCTGCAGGTGTGTGAAAAAGTCAAAAACAATGTCAGAGGTAAATAGAAAACACCGCGCTAACCAGTAAAATGAATGAAAGCTGCTGCATACAGTTTGACAAAAACAACAAAATAGGCATATGGAAAAATGCAGCGCATGTACAAATGAATATAGGTCTTTAAAATGGTGAAACAGTCAAGAAATAACTAATTGACCACAGGTGCCTTGAAACACAAACGTCCATAGATGGATGTAAATGTCCAACCGCACAGGAGGTATAAGTACTCCAAGGGGTGGTGATGGTCTGATGGTTGTCAGAAAACACCTGGCATCATACAGCGACTTCCCAACCGAGAAACCGGGTCCCAATGGGTCATTCAGAGAAAGTGCAAAAAAAGCCTCTTACCAGATCCTGTGGATTCCCATGTCAGCGACAGGGAATCGCATGCGCAGTTTGTCACAAATTACGTGGAATGGGAGCTCAGGAATCGCCAATCTCTTGGATTGTGGTCTGTATGGATCTCGGCCGGCAACCGGATGGGTCCTCACAACGAACCGTCCTCACACCGAACCGTCCCAGCATGCATCAGAAGTTTCACAAACGGTCCCCCGAAAGGAGCAGTTGGAGGGACTGGATCTCATGCGGTAAATGTGGAAACAAAAAGAATGTGCCTCCACATGGTGCAGATAAAAAAGGGTGTTTTTATTGACAAAAACGACCATACACAAATAAAAGCGTGATCACGGTGGATAAAAACAAATGGGCAACAAAGAGAGTGGTGTATGTACCCGACGCGTTTCGACCTAGGGGTCTTCAACAGGGGCATAGACCACTCACTCCAAGTTGCCAAATATATATAATAAAATTATTTAGAGAAGGACCAATCACAAGGGCTGAAAAAACAGGAGATTGGATTGGGTGAATACAATCACATGACTTGCTTGAATGTCTAGACATAAAGATCATACACAATTTCTATATAAATAAATGAATGACATTAAGGTGAAGCTCAGGAGACTGTATAAAGGTCTACAAGCAGAAAAATATATCACTCTATGATCTCTCTAACAAAAATAAAGCATTTAAAGATTAAATGAAAACAGCACTCCTCTGCTGACAGTCCAGCAGAATGTACCGCCCTGTCAGCCAGAGGAGCCAATCCTCAATAAGAAGACAAAAGGTGTTAAATAAAGCTGACCAATAGGCCCCTATGTATGAGCCGGCCTCTATCCCTGAACGCCCACATGACCAGTCTGTGTAGGAAATGATGTCACGTCCGTGGGCGTGTCTGACGTCTCCCTCTCACATGACTCACTGGGCCAATCAGAGAGCAAACATCCCACTCAACTCTGCTGCACGTACAATCCGTACACCGCAGAGGGATGGGACTTAAATAAATACACCTAGCGTCCCGGCAATGCAATCCAGCAAGCAACGGACGCTGAATGAGACAAAACAGCATCTCTATGGTGTCTGTGTAAAAAAATGTGTTATGCAGCAGACCGGGACCCGATGACCCGGAAGTGTGCATAGAACTCCAGTGAGCCAGAAGTGTATTGGAAGTGGGGACAATTTCTATATAAATAAATGAATGACATTAAGGTGAAGCTCAGGAGACTGTATAAAGGTCTACAAGCAGAAAAATATAACACTCTATGATCTCTCTAACAAAAATAAAGCATTTAAAGATTAAATGAAAACAGCACTCCTCTGCTGACAGTCCGGCAGAATATACCGCCCTGTCAGCCAGAGGAGCAAATCCTCAATAAGAAGACAAAAGGTGTTAAATAAAGCTGACCAATAGGCCGCTATGTATGAGCCAGCCTCTATCCCTGAACGCCCACATGACCAGTCTGTGTAGGAAATGATGTCACGTCCGTGGGCGTGTCTGACGTCTCCCTCTCACATGACTCCCTGGGCCAATCAGAGAGCAAACATCCCACTCAACTCTGCTGTACGTACAATCCGTACACCGCAGAGGGATGGGACTTAAATAAATACACGTAGCGTCCCGGCAATGCAATCCAGCAAGCAACGGACGCTGAATGAGACAAAACACCATCTCTATGGTGTCTGTGTAAAAAAGTGTGTTATGCAGCAGACCGAGACCCGATGACCCGGAAGTGTGCATAGAACTCCAGTGAACCCGAAGTGTATTGGAAGTGGGGACACATATAGTGAAATATAATGTGTTGGGAAATGACTAGCTGAGGTGGAATTGCATAAATGTGTAAAAAAATACTGGAGTGACATGTGTGAATGTCTCTTAAGGTCCATGTGTGTTAGGTGGGACTGAAATAAAAAATTAAAAAATTGAAAAATTATGTGAACACAAAATCTCCAAAACGCACATTGTAAAATGTGTTAAAATGAATCTATATGTGGAGGGAATGTGTAGATTTGTAAAGTGACCCAAATATCTGATAGTTATCCCTATGATCACTTGACTGTAAAGAATCATCAGCATAGACCGAATGGGTCAATTTGGATTGGACCAATTTCAATTGGGTGAATAGATAACCCTCTAAGGTGCACCATATATAAACTGTGTACCAGCTTGTGAATATAGGTGAAAAAAAAGGGAGAGGGGGAGGGGGAAAAAATGTTGGAATAATGAAAATAAAAAAATATATAAAAATGTTAATAAAGAGAGGGAGGGACATGCATAGAGATGTGGAAGGAATTTAGGATTGGTTGATAAAGGAGTTGAGGTCCCACTCCACGTTTAAACCTAACGGGAACCTACCAATATGGAAACTTCTACAGCCACTATGACCCATACCGATAGAACGTTGGTATACCAACCAACATTCCAACCAACTACCAAAGAGGTCACGGTTAAGAAGCAAGGCCCTGAACAGGGTCCTTACCGACCACCTCGAGGTCCCCCTCCATTTTGGGGACCAAGGGGGAAAGACCCGGGGTGGAGAGGTCCACCCAGGGGACGCCCCACTGATCCACAACAGAGGAACAACACCAGGGGTCCTCCCCCACACTATGGTCCCCCTCAGGGCCACCACGGACCACAACATCCAAATCAGGAATATGGGTACCATACCCCTGTTCGGGTGACTAACCGTTTCACTCCCCTCAGAGAAAATACTCCTTATGAAACACATGGAGATACCTATGGCTATTCTGAGAGGGAGGAGGATTACTACCACAGATCTCCTTACAACTATAATCAAAATCAACCTGGCCCTAGTTACTCTTTGGATTTTCAGAGAACCATGGAGGGACATCTGGGATATACAGAAAGAAAAGAGGGTCCAGAGGGGGGAGGAGGGCACAATCCCAAAAGAAAAAGAACATAAAAGGAAAAGGTATCTTTAATTTGAGTTCGGCCACTCTGATGGAGGCAGAGAAATCTGTCCTTGACAGAGGACTCAAATTTGTTCCGCCCAAACCCCTTAACAAATTTTCCACCTTTATAGACGTCCTCAAGTTCACACGTAAATTGAGCATACAAAGACACTTTCTGACCAAACCCCCTATGGGATTTAACAATAAGGGGATTTCATCCACTACAATCCCCCCGGCTCCAGCCAATACACATACAGGTTCTGAACCCGTAGATTCTAGCTTGTCTGATGTACAAGTTACACATTCAGGATTATCTAATCCATCTATATTTAACCCCCCAGGCTCTCTGGCTTCCTCCATACAGGTTTTTAAAAACCTTGTTCTGGGAGATCTGGACAAATTAAACAAACAGAAAAAATGTGTCTATATTCAATCAGACATAAAAAACGGCCTCAGATCTCTTTGTGAGAAAAAGAACCTGATAATCCGCCCAGCGGATAAGGGGGGGCGGGATTGTAGTTCTTGATAAGGTCGATTACCTTAAAGAGATGTATAGAATCCTTAACGATTCAAACACTTACAGCCCTATTCCCACGGACCCCACTACACCTTTCAAAAAGGCTCTGGTCAAACTTATTGAGGAAGGTTATGCGCTAGGGATTTTAAACAAAAAGGAAAAAAGTTTTCTAGTCCCACAAGTCCCACGCATTCCAGCTATCTATTATCTTCCTAAAGTCCATAAGGACTCAGTCAATCCCCCTGGCAGACCTATTGTCAGCGGGATTGACTCAGTCACAGCCCGTATTGTTAAATACGTAGATTTTTATTTACAACCGTTGGTTCGTTCCACGCAGTCCTATCTTAAGGACACTAGAGACACCATTAGATTACTGGAACCTGTTTCAGTTTCAGAAGGGATGCTTTTAGTCACAGCAGATGTGGCGGCACTTTATACGTGCATCCCACATCACTTGGGCTTTGAGGCGGTGGAGAAACACCTATCTAGAGACAACAAGCTCCCTTCCCTTCAGCGTAATTTTATTATGCAATTACTCATATTTGCAACGGAACACAATTATTTTTGGTTCCAGAATCAATTTTTTCTACAGAAGAGGGGCGTGGCTATGGGGGCCAAGTTTGCCCCCAGCCTCGCCAACCTCTTCATGGCCCAGTGGGAGGAGGATGTCGTCTATGCGGCCCAGAGATCCGAGTTGATCCTCTGGGCCAGGTACATAGACGACATCCTCTTCCTATGGGATGGTGACCGTACATCACTTGACAGTTTCATGACTAGTCTCAATTCTAATGATAGAGGAATATCTTTGAGCTATGAGGCCAGCTCTACCAGTGTACATTTTTTGGACCTTGAAATATTTGTGGTGGACAAACATTTGGAGTTCCGCACGTATTTCAAGGCCACCGACCGGAACGGATTCATTCCCATTGACAGTTGCCATCAGGAGCAGTGGCTCAAGTCTGTTCCCCGTAGCCAATTTTTGAGACTACGACGCAACTGTACCAATGCTATTGATTTCCAGTCACAATCGCTAGTTCTGAGAGATCGATTTATTGAAAAAGGTTATGATCCCAGACATCTAGACGAGGAACTCAATAGGGCACTATCCACTGATAGAGAATCCACCTTGACAGAACGCCCCAAATCCACAGCTGAACCTATGCACAAATGGGCTTTCTTTACCACTCACTCCATTCAGTCCAAACAAGTAAAAGCTATATTCAAAAAGCACTGGAAGGTACTTTTAAATGATAATCTACTGGGGTCAGTTCTTCCTGAACGGGCGGCTGTTGTATTCAGGGGAGCACGGTCCATTCAAGGACAGATTGCTCCGAATATAATAGACCCCCCCAAAAGAGTTTCATTTTTTCAGGAATGTCAGGGTTATTACCCCTGCCGTAGATGCAATGTCTGCCTCCACAACATTCGAGGCAGACAAAAAAGTACCACTTTCCAATCCACAGTCACCTCCCTCACTTACCAGATGAAACACTTCACAACTTGTACATCACAATACATTGTCTACCTCATTACTTGCCCCTGCCACAAACAGTATGTTGGGCGTACCATCAGAACTTTCTCTATACGAGTCAATGAACATGTGGCAGGTATCAAGAAAGGCAAGGACAAACATACAGTACCCCGGCATTATCTGGAACACCATAATAAAGACCCTACCGGGACTTTATTCCAGGTGATCGACAAATTTGTCCCACATTGGAGAGGTGAGTCCCGCCTCCGAGGAGTTTCACGCCTCGAGACTTATTGGATATGGGAGTTGAGGTCCTATTTCCCGTTAGGTTTAAACGTGGAGTGGGACCTCAACTCCTTTATCAACCAATCCTAAATTCCTTCCACATCTCTATGCATGTCCCTCCCTCTCTTTATTAACATTTTTATATATTTTTTTATTTTCATTATTCCAACATTTTTTCCCCCTCCCCCTCTCCCTTTTTTTTCACCTATATTCACAAGCTGGTACACAGTTTATATATGGTGCACCTTAGAGGGTTATCTATTCACCCAATTGAAATTGGTCCAATCCAAATTGACCCATTCGGTCTATGCTGATGATTCTTTACAGTCAAGTGATCATAGGGATAACTATCAGATATTTGGGTCACTTTACAAATCTACACATTCCCTCCACATATAGATTCATTTTAACACATTTTACAATGTGCGTTTTGGAGATTTTGTGTTCACATAATTTTTCAATTTTTTAATTTTTTATTTCAGTCCCACCTAACACACATGGACCTTAAGAGACATTCACACATGTCACTCCAGTATTTTTTTACACATTTATGCGATTCCACCTCAGCTAGTCATTTCCCAACACATTATATTTCACTATATGTGTCCCCACTTCCAATACACTTCGGGTTCACTGGAGTTCTATGCACACTTCCGGGTCATCGGGTCTCGGTCTGCTGCATAACACACTTTTTTACACAGACACCATAGAGATGGTGTTTTGTCTCATTCAGCGTCCGTTGCTTGCTGGATTGCATTGCCGGGACGCTACGTGTATTTATTTAAGTCCCATCCCTCTGCGGTGTACGGATTGTACGTACAGCAGAGTTGAGTGGGATGTTTGCTCTCTGATTGGCCCAGGGAGTCATGTGAGAGGGAGACGTCAGACACGCCCACGGACGTGACATCATTTCCTACACAGACTGGTCATGTGGGCGTTCAGGGATAGAGGCTGGCTCATACATAGCGGCCTATTGGTCAGCTTTATTTAACACCTTTTGTCTTCTTATTGAGGATTTGCTCCTCTGGCTGACAGGGCGGTATATTCTGCCGGACTGTCAGCAGAGGAGTGCTGTTTTCATTTAATCTTTAAATGCTTTATTTTTGTTAGAGAGATCATAGAGTGTTATATTTTTCTGCTTGTAGACCTTTATACAGTCTCCTGAGCTTCACCTTAATGTCATTCATTTATTTATATAGAAATTGTCCCCACTTCCAATACACTTCTGGCTCACTGGAGTTCTATGCACACTTCCGGGTCATCGGGTCCCGGTCTGCTGCATAACACATTTTTTTACACAGACACCATAGAGATGCTGTTTTGTCTCATTCAGCGTCCGTTGCTTGCTGGATTGCATTGCCGGGACGCTAGGTGTATTTATTTAAGTCCCATCCCTCTGCGGTGTACGGATTGTACGTGCAGCAGAGTTGAGTGGGATGTTTGCTCTCTGATTGGCCCAGTGAGTCATGTGAGAGGGAGACGTCAGACACGCCCACGGACGTGACATCATTTCCTACACAGACTGGTCATGTGGGCGTTCAGGGATAGAGGCCGGCTCATACATAGGGGCCTATTGGTCAGCTTTATTTAACACCTTTTGTCTTCTTATTGAGGATTGGCTCCTCTGGCTGACAGGGCGGTACATTCTGCTGGACTGTCAGCAGAGGAGTGCTGTTTTCATTTAATCTTTAAATGCTTTATTTTTGTTAGAGAGATCATAGAGTGATATATTTTTCTGCTTGTAGACCTTTATACAGTCTCCTGAGCTTCACCTTAATGTCATTCATTTATTTATATAGAAATTGTGTATGATCTTTATGTCTAGACATTCAAGCAAGTCATGTGATTGTATTCACCCAATCCAATCTCCTGTTTTTTCAGCCCTTGTGATTGGTCCTTCTCTAAATAATTTTATTATATATATTTGGCAACTTGGAGTGAGTGGTCTATGCCCCTGTTGAAGACCCCTAGGTCGAAACGCGTCGGGTACATACACCACTCTCTTTGTTGCCCATTTGTTTTTATCCACCGTGATCACGCTTTTATTTGTGTATGGTCGTTTTTGTCAATAAAAACACCCTTTTTTATCTGCACCATGTGGAGGCACATTCTTTTTGTTTCCACATTTACCGCATGAGATCCAGTCCCTCCAACTGCTCCTTTCGGGGGACCGTTTGTGAAACTTCTGATGCATGCTGGGACGGTTCGGTGTGAGGACGGTTCGTTGTGAGGACCCATCCGGTTGCCGGCCGAGATCCATACAGACCACAATCCAAGAGATTGGCGATTCCTGAGCTCCCATTCCACGCCATTTGTGACAAACTGCGCATGCGATTCCCTGTCGCTGACATGGGAATCCACAGGATCTGGTAAGAGGCTTTTTTTGCACTTTCTCTGAATGACCCATTGGGACCCGGTTTCTCGGTTGGGAAGTCGCTGTATGATGCCAGGTGTTTTCTGACAACCATCAGACCATCACCACCCCTTGGAGTACTTATACCTCCTGTGCGGTTGGACATTTACATCCATCTATGGACGTTTATGTTTCAAGGCACCTGTGGTCAATTAGTTATTTCTTGACTGTTTCACCATTTTAAAGACCTATATTCATTTGTACATGCGCTGCATTTTTCCATATGCCTATTTTGTTGTTTTTGTCAAACTGTATGCAGCAGCTTTCATTCATTTTACTGGTTAGCGCGGTGTTTTCTATTTACCAAAAGAAACACAAGCAGTAAATCAAATTCAAGATGATTTCAGATCAAAATAATTTTTACTTTTTTTTAAAAGAATCAAAAATGTGCTGGCATAGCAATGGCCCCCCTACCCGTAAAATAGTCCAGATATTTTTGACGCACATCAAGGCACTTTGGGGGGGGGGGGCAAGCCAGGATGGCCAGCTTCCAGGGCCGTCATTGTATTTATGTCCTGAATTGCTGCCTCAGGCCCAACTGATTGAGAGACTCCTGGCACGTGGGTACTCCAACACATGCTTAAAGAGGGCCTTCAGACGGGCATGCTCCAAATCTAGACATGAACTAATTTTCAATCCATAATCCAATAGGAATAAAACCAATCCCATTCATATTATAACCAGCTTCTCAAACCAACATAGGACCGTAAAAAATATCATCGAACGGTACTGGCATATCCTTAAATTAGATCCTACCATTGGCCCCTTTGTACAGGACAAACCGTCCTTCACTTTCAGGCGTGCCAAATCCATCAGGGACAATCTAGTGTCCAGTGAATATTCAGGGAATGGCATAGGTAAACAAGATCCCTGCAAATGCCCGGGTACTTTTAGGTGTGGCGGATGCCCATATTGCCAATTCATGAACATCAAATCAAATATCAAACTACCCAATGGTCACAAGTATGCACCCAAACATTTTGCAAACTGCAAAACAATTGGTGTGGTATACTTACTAATTTGTGACCGTGCATGCTATTATGTTGGTAAAACAAACCAGGAATTTTGGCGGCAGGCATACCGACATATAGCCTCGATGAAATCATGCAATCCCAGCTTACTGTTGGGAAGACACGTCTCTGCATTTTATGCGGGAATATTCCCCAAAGTGTCCTTCTTGATTCTAGATCGTGTTCACCCAGGGCTACGCGGTGGGGATTGGAATAAAACCCTGTTGCAAAAAGAACAGAAATGGATCTTTCGCCTTCAGGCCACCAAGCCACCCGGCCTGAATGACGCCATTTCTTTTCTACCCTTTTTGGAGGGCTTTACCTCGGGAGGGTCCGAGTGGGACCCCCCTGAGGTTAATATGCCCCAGTTCTTGTGAAATTCTCATCAAATTGATACAAACCATCCTTATAGCTTCTCTCTTGGGTATAGCAGTCAGATCTTCTCCTTCATATTTTTGACACTTGCAGACTTATACAATCGCACCACTGTAAGATAATGTAGGAGGTTGAATATGGGATTTTATATGGATATGTATATTTATATATATTACATGTATGCGCTTCTGTTCTACATATGGATATGGGACCTTTTATATATAGATGTGTATATTTGTACAGATTACATGTATATGTGCTTCTGTTCTAAACATTGACCACTATGGATAGAGGTACATGCCCCTCCTCCGTTGTCCTTTTTAGTGCACTCCTTTTTATTGTACAGTTTTTGCCCTTTTTCTTTCTTGTTTTCTTTTTCCCTGTTCTTCCTCTTATCCCAACCTGTGCATTCTTTCCAAGTCCCTGGAATGAGTGCCATTTGCCGCCATGGTTTTTTGATTCTGGGCTGGTGCTGGACTGGGGAATTGGCTGGTCCACGCTCTGACAGTACCCTCGGCGCACAGGGGCCAATGTGTCATCCCTTCATTTGACACTTTTGGCCTCCTCCCTTATGATCGTGCGTGGCCGGGATATGTTTATCCCATTGCCATGACGATCAGTGCACCGCGAGCCCCTGATGCAGACGTCAGCTCCCTCCCAGCACGTGTCTGCATTCTCCGGCGTGTGACGTCATCCTTCCCTGGACGCGGATGCTTGTGTGGGGCTCGGTGGGCGGGCCTGCGCACCGGGGACTCAGAGGGCGACCCCTCCCACTGCTATGATGACTGTTCAGGCACGAGCCAGCTGTGTCAGCTTTCCCTCAATGAGCGGTGCTATTTAGGCTGCAGGTGTGGATGCCTAGTCTCATGCTAGTACAGGCATCAGACTGGTCGTGCAGCCGCTCACTCCCAAAGGTAAACCATCTAACCTTGCTTTGTAAACTATACACTATATATTTTTGATATGACTTTTTGTAGAGAGCAATGTGCCTCTACATATAATTCCACTCCCATACTGGATTGCAATGGTGATTACCCACTTTGGACACTCCATGCTGCAGTCTGAGCTATATATATGGCCAGGGCCTGTGATTTTAATTAATCACACAGCACCAATAATTTTTCTCCCTTTTCTCCTTTTTCTTTTTAGCTATTTTGTGCAGAGGATTTCACCGCTCTCCCCCCTTTTTTCTGTGATTGGTTTTCACTGGGGGACTCAACACTACCTCTGACCAGACAGCTCCCCAGGTGACGTCCCCTTACCCCTCATTAGGAGCGACCTACCCTCCATGTACTAACAGGTATGTAAAGGAGATATGCATATTCCTATTACACCAATTAAGAGTAGGTGCGAGCCCACTTAGGCTCAACCCTTCCCTTATACCCATGGGGTGGGTTTTATCATATTGTCTCTTCTCTCCTTTAGCTGACAGGATATTTATGGCATTGGATATCATTGGTGCCATACTATAGGTGGTAGGACACCCTTTGTGTTCTGTCCTGGGTCGTGGATTTGCGCATTTCCTGGTGACAAGCGTTAGCTCACGGATCTGATCCTTGCCGGCAAACCATTCATCCCCATTTTTTCCTGAAGTTGGGATGCTACCTGATGTTGGTTTAGGAGTAACACGGTCAGAACATTTCTTAAACATATTAATGAAATTTTGATTTCTATGCTATATGAATGTATTTGAATTGTATATCATGTTTGGTTCTTACGGTGTTGCTTATTTTGTTTTTCTTTGCAAAATGTTTTTAGATAACCATATACCTCACCATCAGCCCCTGAAGAAGAGATTTCAACATTTATAACCTTGAAATGCGTCGGACCTCTGTTCTCAGTCTCTCGCTGAAACAGTTCGTGTGGGGTTTATTGCATTATTGTAAACAGATATGTACACTCCTTTTTGTTACCACCATCTGTAATTGCTGGCATCCACCTTTTATTTTTGTCATGTTTTAACTTTTGATAATAAAATTAGATACTTTTTTGACTTATCATTTGTTTGAAGACTCTTGCCTTATAAAGTCCCACCAGAGGAAATTTTCCATTGTGACATCCACATAGAGAAACTCAACACCATACTATTAAACCCCTCATAGTTAAAATAGTATGACTCCAAGTGGGATGGTGGGACGATGTGGACGTGTTTCACATCGATTGCCCCTTCGCAGTTGGGAAAGTCCCAACGCTCGGCAAACTGGGAGGCCACAGTCTGCCATTCCTGTGGTGTTGAAGGAAACTGTGGAGTCAAACCAGAAAAAAAAATTAGTACTTTTGCACATAACATTGCAAGCAGATTAGACACAAACATTCTTGGCCAACATCAGTATAAAATTTATTTTAAGGAGTATTTAAAGACAAAAAGATAAGGTACACTTAGGTACACATAAGGTATGAGATTCCTCACCTCCTTTGATGGCCCAAAAATCAGGGGGTGTTCTAGATGAGTTTGGGACCCAAAAAAAAGCCTCTGGCACCCTGCCTGAATTTAGGAACACAAATAACATTTGTACACATTTTAGGGGGTGTTTAGGGTAAAGCACTACAATGGAGCTGACAAAATACATTGTTAAGTGACTAGGCTAGGTTTATATGGGCCCAGGATAGCATGCTGGGGAGGTTAGTGAAGAGAAATATGCATTAAGGACAAAAAAGGAGCAATAAAACTTCCAGCATGCATGAGGACAAAGGGGACATTCACAGCATATTACAATCATGGTAATTAGGGAATGATGAAAGAAATACAATACATTAGCAAACATTAAATAAACAGAATGTGATGTTAAAGGAGAAAACTTACCTTAATATAGTCCTTCTTCAGGACCTGAATGATGGCAGAACAGGTCTCTGGAATAATGATCCCCAGAGCCTGGGGGGAAATGCCTGTTGAGAAATTGAGGTCCTGCAGACTTCTCCCTGTCACCAAGTACCGCAACGTGGTGACTAGCCTCTGTTCAGGAGTGATGGCTTGCCGCATGCAGGTGTCCTGCTTCGTAATATAAGAAAATTCCGATCGTGTGTACGTGGCATTAGTGTATGGAGACTGCCGCGGTGACGAAGCAGGTCTCTTGTTTGGATCTTTATGTGGTGAGGCTAGATCTGGGATTTCGTCATCAGATTCCATTCCATCCTGCAGCTCTGCATCTGGTGGAGAGGGTGGTTGTGCTGCTGGGATCGGAGCAGTCTGTATGCCGGTGCCATCTTCCTTCCCCCCCTGTCCCTAATTTGGGGAAGAGATCGGCCAGCTTTCAGGGCTGAGGGGGGCAGTTTTCCCCTTGCCAGGTCCCCCCTTGTGTCGGGCAGCAGTACCCAAGGTAGAGCTGGGTGTTTGTGTGGCTGCCATCACTCGGTATTGCTGGAAAAAGACAGACAATAGCTGGAGCTTCTCATTTGGCTCAGTGGCTCGGACATGCCCTGACTTTTCTATAACCCTTAACTTTTATACAAATGTTAATGCAGTGTTTAAAATATTGCTTATTCAACAAAAAAGTGCAGAAAATAGAGATTTTTACAGCAATAAGTGCACTGGTTGAGGGCATGCTAGAAATGTGAAATTTTTAGTCAAGCACATCGGATTACATGTATAATCTCTCAAAACAATATGTTGTTTTAAATAAAAAGTAGTGTGAAATTTTCAATTCATTTTTAAGTTAGTTAATACCAAGAAACTGATTACACATCAGCCAGATGGTATGAAAATATGCAGTGCAAGCACTTGATATCTTTTTCTGAACATTTGTGGTTTTGGTGCAATAATTCGTTTTATTTCCATATTTTTTAAACCATTTACATTTTTTCATTTACCCTTTTATGCTGTGGAAAATAAGATCTTATGCTATGTTTCAGATTCTTGATGAGATATTGTGCAATATCTTAAAAGTATTCATAGAGAGATACCAGGCACACTAAATAGGTTTTAAAAGTGAATGACTGTAACCTTCTGCAGATATAGAATAAATCATTTTTTGCTGTATTCAAGATGTAAAAAGATTTGAATCAAGTTAAAGGGCTAAACCTTTTTTCAGGATTACATTTTCAGTTTAAAATACTATCTTATTTTTCTCTAGAAACCTTGTCACATTCTTAGAAGACACTTCTGTGAAACCAAATATTCCCATTAAAATTTATAAGGCTTTAACTCACACTTACTATGTCTATAGTAATCATTTTCTATCCTCAAAGATTCATTTTTTCTCAATGTGTTAAAAAATGATGCCATTTTAATTTCTGGTTCCAAGTTGAGAAATTGAATTATAAGTTTTCTTTAACAGCAATTGAAACAAAAATTCAGCCTTCATTTAAAGGGTATATTGTATTTATCCTGTCGTGTCAACTTACAAGGAAGGCATGTTACAATGACAAAGGTACAATCATGAATATTATTATTAAATACATATGAGAACTAGATGTTCCTACCTATTAAATATTTAATTAAGTATTGCATTCTATAATATAACTAAGTTAATTGAAAGGTTAATTGCTTTAGATTTTTTTTAAGCCAGTTTCTTCAAGTTGAATCGAATTGTTACATAATTACATAGTTAGTCTGGTTGAAAAAAGACACCAGTCCATCCAGTTCAACCCACAGAGGAAAAAAGAAAAATGCAGCTGTGAAAAAAATCCTTCCTGATCCCCTAATGGGCAATTTGATATTCCCTGGATCATCTTTACCTATTAATATTAGTTACTAGTTACCGTATTAATCGGCGTATAACATGCGCCGGCGTATAACATGCACCCCAAGTTTAGGAGAGAATTTTAAGGAAAAAAACTTTTAGGAGGGAAGTTTAGGGAAAAAAACTTACACTTAAATGCCCATCATTGCATCATTGTCAGTGTCCATCTATAGCCAGTGTCAGTGTAGCCATTGTCAGTGTCCATTTGTAGGCAGTGTCAGTGTAGCCAGTGTCCATCTGTAGCCAGTGTCAGTGTAGCCAGTGTCCATCTGTAGCCAGTGTCCATCTGTAGCCAGTGTCAGTGTAGTCAGTGTCCATCTGTAGCCTTGTCCCTGTGTCATTTGCCAGCTTGTCGTTTAAAAATTGCACCGCGGCTTTCGTCTGCTCTCGGCGGCTTTCGGACACACTCGGCCGTTCTCGGCGGCTCTCGGCGGCTTTGGGATGCACTCGGACACAGCTGGACTGCGAGGGCCGCCGAAAGCCGCCAAGAATGGGCGTAAGCGCCCGAGAGCCGCAGAGAAAAGCCGAAGGCGGCCAAGAGCCGCTGAGAATGGCCGAAGGCGGCCAAGAGCCACCGAGAATGGCTGAAAGCGGGCGAGAGCCACTGAGAATGGGCAAAAGCCACCGAGAATGACCAAAAGGGTCACAATCAGCGGGGGATCGGCATATAACATGCATTTCCCCCTGATTTTAAGGGGAAAAAAGTGCGTGTTATATACCGATAAATACGGTATATTTTGTACATTTAGGAAAGAATCCAGGCCTATTTTAAAACAATCTACTGAGCTGGCCAGAACCAGCTCTTGATGGAGTCTATTCCACATTTTCACAGATCTTAATATGAATAAGCCTTTCTATATTTGGAGGTTAGATCTCTTTTCTCTAGACATAAAGAGTGCCCCCTTGTCCTCTGTGATGATCTTAAAGTGAATAACTTTACACAAAGTTCACTGTATAAACCACTTATGTATTTACAGTATGCATGTTGATTATATCACCTCTTAATCGCCCCTTCTCAAGAGAGAATTAATTTAGTTCCTTACATAGTCAGTAAGCCTGAAAAAAGACAATAGTCCATCCAGTTCAACCTGTGAAGGTGTATGTGTATCAGTGTCTATGCTGATTTACCATAACTGTCACGTACCTGGTAGGAGTTTGATATGGCAAGGTCATCCTCCCTTGTATCTCCAGCCCAAGCCCCACTGAAGGTGGAACAGATGGTGGCTAGAGCCAGAAGGAAGACAAGTGCCTGTAGGTGTTGCTTGCAGAACTTGAAGATGGAGTAGTAGGCTCGGTGGCACAGGCAGGACAACAGGTAGTGTTTAAGCCAGGCGAAGAGCAGGAGCAGGGTCTCAAGGATAGCCGGGTTTGGTAACAGGCGGACAGCAAAGTACAAAGGCATGAGCAGAAGCAAGGTCTAATGGAAGCAAAAATCAGGAACTGGTAATCAGGAATGTATCAGAGTCCAGAGTCAGAGTCAGGGAAAGCCGGGTTCAGCAACAGGTATCAGGCAGAGTACAACAGGAATCAGAAGATCAGGACACAGCTGAAGACCAGTCAGCATTGTTTGTGAGTCAGGGCACCCTTTAAATAGGCCGTCTGGAGCAAACTGGAGTTAGGGATGCGCTCCTGCACGTGCACGCGGTCTGTTGCGCACACACATGCGCATCAGCACCCTGGAAGTTCGCTGTTGCCCGTGAGCGCGCACATGCACACTTGTGTGCGCTAGAGCAGTTCTCTTACATTGCCCCCCCTTATGGGCAGCCTCCGGATGCCCTTCAGAGCTCTTTCTTCTAGATGGCATTGAAAGAAAGCTTTCACCAGTCTTGGAGCATGTACATTTGAAGCTGGTTACCAAGAATTTTCCTCTGGGCCGTAGCCTTTCAATTTGACAAGGAACTGCATTTGGCTGTTCCTAAGTCTACAGTCCAACACGGCCTCCACTTCGAATTATTCATTACCTTCGATGAGAATCAGAGGAGGAATTTCAGAAACACGGTCTGGAAAGGGATTTGGCACCGTTGGTTTCAATAAAGAAACGTGGAATACTGGATGTATCTTCAGACTTTTGGTAACACCAGTTCAAATGCTACCGCATTAATCTTTCTTTTGACAGGGAAGGGGCCCAAAAATTTTGGACCTAGTTTTTTCGAGGGGCAGCTTAATCTTAAAATTGCTGTGGACAGCCAAAATTGTCCCCCCGGTTCCAGTTTCAAGTTGCCTCTTTTCTTTCTGTCGAAGAACTTTTTGTCGCTTGCCTGGGTCTTAGAGATTGTATCCTGTAATAATTGATTATTAGTACTGAGGAATTTTAATCGGTACAGCAGGTACGAGAGATTCAACAGATAAATCCGGCAAAAAAGGGTGACTGCTTGGTTGCTGAGTGAGTTGAATTGTATGAGAATTCTGGAAGTGGGAGGAGAGATAGCCAATCATCCTGAGCAAAGGAGGAAAAACACTGTAAGTACTGCTCGAGGGTTTGGTTGGTCCTTTCAGTCTGTCCATTTGTTTGTGGGTGGTATGCTGAGGAGAGGAGGAGTTCAGTTTTTAGTGCTTCACATAAGGCCCTCCATATTCTAGAGGTGAATTGTACCCCTCGGTTGGACATAATGCTATCAGGAATACATGTAACTTAACAATCTCTTTGATGAAAGCTGAGACAGTTTCTGTGATGGAAGGAGTTCCTTGTAAGGGTACAAAATGAGCCATCTTGGTCAGGTGATCTACCACAACAAAAATGGTAGTGAAGTCCTCAGATCTGGTAAGCTCTATGATGAAGTCCATGGAGATCATGCTCCATGGTTTCTTAGGTACGGGGAGAGGCTCCAAGAGTCCCCAAGTTCTGGTTCTGTCTGTTTTATTTTGAAGGCATGTGATACAAGATTTAACATATTTTTTGCAGTCCTGCATTAAATCTGGCCACCAGAATGTATGGGAGATCAAATTGGCAGTCTTGTAGATTCCGAAATGTCTTGCTAGGGGATGATCACGGCAGCATCTCAGAATGGCAACTCTGAATTGTTCAGGGACAAAGATTTGCTCTTCATGAAAGTAAAGGCCATTCCTTAATTGAAGAGCCAAGTCCTGGGAAGGTGGTTGGTTTGCCACATCTGCTCTTATTTGTGACATCAGGTCTGCTTGAAGGAGTAAAAAAATTCTTGGCCGGGAGAATGGTATCAGGTTCCAAGGATTTCACAGGGTCATTAAACATGGGGGAAAGGCATCCGGCTTGCCATTCTTTGAGACAGGATGACAAGTGATGTGGAACATAAAACGAGAAAAGAACACTGCCCATCTTGCTTGTCGAGGCCTTAATCGTCTGGCTGTCCTCAAGTACTCTAAGTTCTTGTGATCCGTGAAGATGAGGATTGGGTGAGAAGCTTCTTCCAAGAGGTAACTCCACTCTTCAAGCGCAGCTTTGATGGCCAGCAACTCTCTGTCTCCCACATCATAATTCCTCTCGGAAGGATTCCATTTCTTGGAAAAGAAGGCTAGAGGATGGAGTAAAGATTTAGGACCCTGACATTGGGACAATATAGCCCCGACTGCATTTTCAGAAGCATCTACCTCCAAAACATAGGCCAAGGATGGATCAGGATGCTTCAAGATGGGGGCTGAGGTAAATATAGCTTTTAATCGTTCAAAGGCTTCTTGGGCTTCTGGTGTCCAGCGGAAGGGAATGTGCTGGTTAATTGTGTGATAGGAGAAATAATACCGGAAAAGTTCTTGATAAATTTTCTATAAATATTAGCAAATCCCTCAAACCTCTGAACAGCTTTTCTGTCTGTAGGGGCAGGCCATTCCAGAACGGACATGACTTTCTGTTGGTCCATGGAGATATCAGAGATAACAAATTCCAGAAAATGCATGGTTTGTTTTTCGAAGTCACACTTTTCAGCTTTTGCATAAAGATGGTGTTCCCGGAGCCAGCCCAGTACCTTCTTTACCTGAATTTGATGTGATTCAGCAGATTTGGAGAATATAGGAATATCATCTAAATAAACAATGACAAACAAGTCAAGAAAGCCCAGAAAAACGTAATTTACGGTACAAAGGCATGAGCAGAAGCAAGGTCTAATGGAAGCTGGGATCAGGAACCGGTAATCAGGAATGTATCAGAGTCAGGGAAAGCTGGGTTCAGCAACAGGTATCAGGCAGAGTACAACAGGAATCAGAAGATCAAGACACAGCTGAATACCAGTCAGCACTGTTTGTGAGTCAGGGCAACCTTTAAATAGTCTGTCAAGTGTGAACTGGAGTTAAGGAAGCGCCCCTGCGCGTGAATGCAGTCTGTTGCACATGCGCATCAGCGCCCTGGAAGTCTGCTGTTGCCCGTGAGCACGTGCATGCGCACGTGTGTGTGCCAGAGCAGTTCTCTTACAATAACCCTGTAGGCTGTGTCCTTTTAGATGTACTTCTAAGAGTCTTTTAAGAATATCCATACTCCACCACCAATTACATAGTTAGTAAGGTTGAATAAAGACACCAGTCCATCCAGTTCAACCTGAGTGAGTGTGGGTGCGTGTCTACAATCATCACTATTTTTTTTTTAATTTAAGGTACCCATATAGCGCCGCCAATTCACGCAGCACTTCGCACATACATTGTACACCCACATCGGTCCCTACCCTCAAGGAGCCCACAGTCCAAGGTCCCCAACTCACATTCATATACCAGGGCAAATTTTGAACAGAAGCCAATTAACCTACCAGCATGTCTTTGGAGTGTGGGAGGAAACTGGAGTACCCAGAGGAAACCCACACAGGCACAGGGAGAACATGCAAACTCCTGGCAGGTAGTGTCATGGTTGGGACTCGAACCAGCGACCCTTTTTACTGATAGGCGAGAGTGCTAACCACTACACCACTGTGCTTCCCATGTAGGAGTGAGAGAAGAGAGAGTTCCACATCCTTATAGCCCTAACAGTGAATAACCCCCTACACAGTTTAATGAAACTGCTTCTCCTCCAGTCTGATTGTATTCCCCTGTGTCCTTATACACTCCCTATGACTGAATAGTTTATTTCCTATGCTGGGGTCCCCATTGAAATATTTGTAGATCGCTATCATGTCTCCTCTCAAGCATCTCATCTCCAGCGAGAATAAATTTAGTGTTTGCAGCCATTCCCCTGAGAGTCCTCATAGTTCTATGAGGACTCTCTGGTGTAAGCCATCTGGTTCTGGTGATTTATTTGTGTTAAGTTTATTAAGTCTTTCCATGACTCCAGCCTCTGTTAGCCACAAGGGTATGTCATGTGTTGTGTACTAACACTACAGTCGCTGTCCATAAACCCTTCTTTTTTCCTGCGTAAAAACTGCGGAGAAGAAGTACAGTACAGTTTGGCTGATCAATATATGTCACTTTCTGAATAAGTCACTGTATAGTACAGTTGCCTTCTCCGTGTCATCTGTAACCATCTTCCCATCCTCATCTTTTAAATGTGCAATGTGCTCCGATTTTGTCTTTTTATTGTTAATATATCTAAAAAAAATGGTTGGGTTATTTTTACTCTCGTAATCCTTTTTAGCCGCCCTGATTGTGTTTTTACATTTCTTATTGCATTCCTTGAAGTGCAGGAATGCTGAAGGTGACCCATTCCCTTTATATTTTTTAAAGGCCATACTTTTCTCCGTAATGAGCCTACTCACATTATGGTTTAGCCACCTAGGTTTAATTTTTGCTCTTCTATATTTATTGCCCATTGGAATGCACTGTTTGATACTATATGTTCAATATGCTCCTAAAGCATTCCCATTTCTCTTCTGGAGTCAATGATTCCATATTTCAGTCCCAAATAATGTCACATAGCAATGACCGTAGTTCATGAAAATTGGCTCGTTGGAAATTTAGTGTTTTTGTACTACCCATATGCCTCCTTTTCCTGTGATTTCTGCTAAATGCGATCATCCTATAACCGATAGATCCCAAGTTGTCGTGTATCTCCGCATCTGAGATCAGACTTGGATCGTTCGTAATTAATGTTGTAATATGTTCACCGATTTATGTGGGACATTATATTATTATATGTATGTACACATACAGTACGATGGCGATGATTGATGATGGTTGATTTGTCCGAGCCAACTGAATTTTACCACATGCCGACTGGGCTATAGCCGAAAGACGGCTACAGCGCGGTTGGCTTATCCTGGGAGGGCGTCCATGGGGCGCGCACCCGAGAACTTCCGTGACCGCCGGGTCCTCTGCATCACGGATCATGGTGAACGGCCGCTGATTGCGGCCGTTTACCATGTGATCGCTCCGTCAAATGACGGAGCGATCAGTTGTAAACAAACCGGCGTCATGTCATGACGCCGGTTCCTCCCTCCCCTCTGTGTACCGATCGGTACAGAGGGGGAGGAGCGGGGGAGGGATCGGATGGTAGCAGCGTTGTGGGCTGCATCTGTAGTGCCCACAACGCTGCTCTGTGACAAATACAGTCACATCCATCCATCCCTCCATGCTCAGCCATCCCTCCATACTATAATACTCTGCAATACTCTGCAATACCCCACAATACTCTGCAATACTCTGCACTACTCCGCAACACCCCACAATACTCTGCAATAGTCTGCAATACCCCACAATACTCTGCAATACCCCACAATACTCTGCAATACCCCACAATGCTCTGCAATACTCCACAATGCTTTGCAATACCCCGCAATACTCTGCAATACTCTGCACTACTCCGCAACACCCCACAACACTCTGCAATACTCTGCAATACCCCACAATACTCTGCAATACTCTGCAATACCCCACAATATTCTGCAATACCCCACAATGCTCTGCAATACTCCGCAATGCTCTGCAATACCCCGCAATACGCCACAATACTCTGCAATACGCCACAATACCCTGCAATACCCCACAATACCCCACAATACTCTGCACTACTCCTCAACACCCCACAATACCCTGCAATACCCCGCAATACTCTGCACTACTCCGCAACACCCCGCAATACTCTGCAATACTCCGCAACACCCCGCAATACTCTGCAACACCCCGCAATACTCTGCAATACTCCGCAACACCCTGCAACACCCTGCAATACTCTGAACTACTCCGCAACACCCCGCAATACTCTGCAATACTCCGCAATACTCTGCAATACCCCGCAATACCCCGCAATACTCTGCAATAGTCTGCAATACCCCGCAATACCCCGCAATACCCCGCAATACTCTGCGATACTCTGCAATACCCCGCAATACCCCGCAATACTCTGCAATACTCCGCAATACCCTGCACTACCCTGCAATACCCAGCCATACCCAGTCATACCCTGCAATACCCAGCCATACCCAGTCCTACTCGGTGATATCCTGCCATGAGCAGCCATACCCAGCCATGCGCAGCCATACCCAGCCATACCCAGCCATGCGCAGCCATACCCAGCCATACCCAGCCATGCGCAGTCATGCGCAGCCATGCGCAGCCATACCCAGCCATACCCAGCCATGCGCAGCCATACCCAGCCATACTCGGCCATATTCAGCTGTACTCGCCCCCCGGTGTATGTGGCCAGGCTGTGGAAGTCTCACACATGTGGTATCGCCGTACTCAGGAGGATTAGGAAAATCTATTTTGGGGTGTCATTTTTGGTATGTACATGCTATGTGTTAGAAATATTGTATAAATGGACAACTTTGTGTTAAAAAAAAAGTGTTTTAAACACTTCCCGCCCGCCGGCCGTCATACGATGTCCTTGAATTTGTACGGGGATATCTGAATGATGGGTGCAGCTACAGGCATTAGTCAGATATCAGCTTTTTTAGCCGGCGATTCCCTACACCGTAGGAATGATCATAGTGGCTGTTCCACTGCTTGATTGTTCTTATGGGAGGCGAGAGGGGACCTCCCCCCCTTTCCGCCGCCCTCTGGTGCTTCTATAGTCTCACCGCTACGATCAAAGCCAGGATCGTTTTTTTTATTTTTTTATTTCAGACTTCCCAGTCTAGAGGTGAGATGTGGGGTCTTATTGACCCCATATCTCACTGTAAAGAGGACCTGTCATGCCATATTCCTATTACAAGGGATGTTTACATTCCTTGAAATAGGAATAAAAGTGATAAAAAATTTTTTTTTTTGGAAAAAAGTGTCAAACTAAAATAAATAAAGTAAAATGAACAATAAAAAGAAATAATTTTTTTTTTTAAAGTGCCCCTGTCCGTGTGCTCGCATGCAAAAGCGAATGCACATGTAAGTCCCGCCCACTTATGAAAACGGTGCTCAAACCACACATGTGAGGTATCGGTGCGAACGTTAGAGTGAGTGCAATAATTTTGGCCCTAGACCTTCTCTGTAACTCAAAACATGTAACCAGTAAAAAATTTTAAAGCGTAGCCTATGGGGATTTTTAAGTAGCGAAGTTTGGCGCCATTCCACGAGCGTGTGCAATTATATTTCCTTTGTCTGATTTTTTGTCATCTGTGGACTTTGGACCTTGTTCTGTGTTGGAAGTCAATAAAGTGCATCTCTCTGGAAGAATTGGGTTGCTGCGGAAGAGTACTTACATCATCTTTATAATAATTACTAATTAATTATCTACACCCACTATATATATCATATCACTATATTGGTGCCGTGACCCGGATGTAGTGTAGTGTATGTAGTGTATTGAATGTAGTGGATGTAGTGTAGTGAATGTATTGATATGATATATATAGTGGGTGTAGATAATTAATTAGTAATTATTATAATGATGATGTAAGTACTCTTCTGCAGCAACCCAATTCTTCCAGAGAGATGCACTTTATTGACTTCCAATACAAAACATGGTCCAAAGTCCACAGATGACAAAAAATCCGACAAAGGAAATATAATTTAGAGCCCCAGTGGAAATTCTTGCCAGTATCCTCACCATGAAAGGTAGAAAGGTCTTTTTTCATCCATATATGTCATAGCCTTTAGCATATTATAAACAACTGATTCAACAAAGTTTCAAATCATGACTGGAGTGATGAATTTCACTCACCCCTCTTATAAATTTAGGAAAACCACCCACCATACTATTTTACTCAGTCTAAGTATACAAATACTCAGACACCCAGTAATTTATGCTTTGCCAAGCCATTGTGCAGCATATCACCTTAAATGTTAAATATATTGATCAATACGTATTATGTAATATGTACAGATGTTATGAAAATTATTTTAGGTTTAAATGATTCTCTTTGGTTTTAAGATAAAGTTCAAGAAATAAAACATAAAGAAAATAAAAAATGAAAAGCAAAATATATCAGGAAAAGGGAGAAAAATTAAAAATTAGGGCGTTGAAGAAAAAAGAAAAAAAGGTCCATTGCTTGATGAATATTGAGAGTCCATGAATTCTTTATAATTCCTTGTTGTCTATTCAGCATTTCTCCCATAATTCTCCCCCACTAGCCAGCACTTTCAGACTGTGCTTCTGCTATTCACATGCAAGCAAGTATCTCTGACAATATCTGAAAGACAAAACTCTCCAAAAAAAACTCATTAGCGAGGTCCTTAAACATCGTTTGAAGGTAAAACAAAGCACTATTTACACGTTTACAGTTTGAAGCTAATTCACCCCCACTGCTAGAGAAGTGTCATCTGCATTCGAAAACAGATCTGGAGAATGTACATCTTCTGCATTTATGACACCCTGTACCCCCTTCAACTGCTCTAATAATTTATCACGTTCCCCTCTCATCTTGTCATACTCAATCTTCAGGTGGTCATATTTCTGTTTTAACTGAGAAAATGGTATCCAGTTCTTGGACCTTTTCTTATTATTATTTTGGTCAGCTCTGTTTTTCATATTAATATCACCTATGTTTGACCCGGTGTCTCCTCTCTGGGTGTTATCATAGGATATTATCTTCTGATCTTTATGTTCAATATTTGTCCTAAACAATGTGGC
Source organism: Lithobates septentrionalis (assembly GCA_037952835.1). Taxonomy (NCBI): domain Eukaryota; kingdom Metazoa; phylum Chordata; class Amphibia; order Anura; family Ranidae; genus Lithobates; species Lithobates septentrionalis. The sequence continues at coordinate 3,011,960 of JBBDGP010001328.1, read as the reverse complement.
TAAATCAATTTTGACAGCCTGCTCATTTGACTTTCTCCATAAATGGTCTGCTCTCAACAATATGTCTTTTAAATCATGAGGATTTGGGGTAACTAATAAAATATTTTGTTTGATATCTTCATGCAATGCATCTAGAAACATAGTCGTTAATAATCTTGCATTTGAGTGTGGTGGCTTGATACATAATCAAGCCACCACACTCAAATGCAAGATTATTAACGACCAATAATTCCATAATAGTTGCTATCCTGTGTAACAATTCATAGGGAGATTCATTTTGCATTTGTTGGATCTTCCCATGAATAGTAACATCAGAATGTACACCATACAAAACACATAATAATTCCAGTAATATGTCCCCTGTCCTCAGAGGCTGAATACAGATCTGTTTAATTCTCATCCAAAGACCACTTCCTAAAGAATGTTGTATGACTCTAAGTCAGATGGGTTAAGATTGTACATATCTCTGACCTGCTGCACGTCACAAAACCATTTTAAAAATCTGTTTAAATAATGGTAGGGAACCATTCCTATTTCTTTAAGAATTGTGTCTAATTCTTTTGGTTTCCTTGTCAAAAGAAGTTTATTGAGTATACAATATTATAAAGATACATACAGTAAGTTTACAAGGATCTATAAAGTAAGCTCATTGTTTTACAGTAGGGTTTATATAGGTAAATATCATGAAATTTCAAATATTAAACCTTGGGTTCACGTAAACCTAAATTAAAGATATATATCATTTCCTTAGTTACTTTTGTAGGTATTTAAATGATTTATACCTACTATACATATTGTTTACAGGTAGAGTGTATATAGGTCAAATAAATTCTGATAATGAGCTTTAATCGTAAGGTGGAGAAAAGGAAAGAGAAAGAAGAAAAAGGGTAGAAAGGCAGAGGTATGGTCCACAAGGTTGTCCCGCTCGTCAGTTTATTATTCTTTTTAGTTCTCTTTGAAGCCTTAGAATGGGTGTCTCTGTCATGCCGCGTACACACGAGCGGACATTACGGCGGACTTTGCCCGGCGGACTGGATTTCGTCGGACAATTCGATGTGTGTGGGCTCCAGCGGACTTTGTTTTCTCAAAAGTTCGACGGAATTAGATTTGAAACTTGCTTTAAATTTATCCGACGGACTCTGCTTTCTAGCGGACAAACCGATCGTCTGTGTGCTAGTCCGACGAACTCAAACTGACGCATGCTCTGAAGCAATTACAAGACGGAAGCGCTCGGTCTGGTATAACTAGCCTTCGTCTTGAAGCTAGCACATTCCTCTTCTGTCGTCTTTTAATACAGCCTTTTTTTAGGATTGATAATGCGAGAGGAATGAAGTTGTTTTTCTGCTTTATATTCACACAGAGTTCTCACAAACTTCTTTCTTCATGATTTATCCTCATGCCATGACTAATATAATATTTTGTAACAGCCAGATCTCCATAACTTTTAAATTTTAAAATAGATAATTTTTTTTTTTTTTTTTATTTCCGCACTTTAGCTATTTTACAATGTGTGTTAAATGTTAACCACATTTTTGGTGTGTATTTTCAAGTTACCACAATTAACATTCATATTTTGTGTTGTTTTAAAGAACCTTAATGAGGTTGTTGTCCCTTGTTCATTAGACATAGGGGGGTGTATTTAACAAAGGCAAAATCATTTTTCACTCCAATTGCTAATTATATATATAATTCCACATAAAGAGCATTTTGAAGTGTGTTCGCTGTGTATCCGAGGGGCACATGCAAGGAAGCCCAAACCAAAACAATTAATTTTTATTTGACATGATTTTCCGCAAAAATCAGCAGAGCTTCCCCCGAGCTTGTTTTTGACAAAAGGCTTAAATCATTTAAGAATATCAAGTGAAACGTTCACTTGAGAAATTGCACACCAAGTGCACTTGTTGGAAGTGCAGTCGCTGAAAAACTGAGGGGAAGAGCTTAAATTCGGGGAAGCTCTGCTGATTTATTCCTAAAATCATGTAAAATCAAAATAAAATCTTTTTATTTGACAAAAACACACATAGGGGTTGATTTCATAAAGGTAAAAAGCATGTGCATTTTGGAAATTGCATTTGCCCTCTGCAAGAGCAGTTGCTCCCAAGCTTTATTAAATGTGAAGCAGCTCTGCTGACTTCCATCATCCAATCATGTGCAAGCAAAAATGTTTTTTTTTTTCTTTTACTTGCACAGGATTGGGTACTCTTTGCAAAGTCAAGCTTTTAAATAATTTCTGATACTCTGGAGCAATTGCACTTGCAGAGGGCAACTGCCCTCTGCAAAGTGCACAGACTATTTGCTTTTCTCAAATCAACCCCATAGTCTTTTCGACCTGTACCTGCCGACTCCCAAACAAAATGGCGTTTTGGAATCAAAAGACATAGGCAAGAATGTAAGGTAAACCAAAAAGTATTTATTTGATAAACAAAAAAATTAGGAAGGCAACACTGGACACACTTTTCGAATCTGGGAAGCCTTTCGTCCCCCAGGACACACATCAAGTTTGAGGACAAGAAAATAGGTATCTTGCGACTATAGGGAGCACAGGGAGCACAGTCAGAACAGACAGAAGCCAGGCAATCACTTTCGACTCTTCCGTGTAGCCTTCCCTCCACGCTTCTCTGCAGCCTTCCTCGGAGGTTGTGCCTCTGGTGGTGTACTTGGGGCAGGAGGAGGAGGAGGAGGAGGAGTAGGAGTGCCTTCATCTGCTATATATGTGTTAGCAGTAAGCTCCCCTCTCAAGCCCTTCTGGTATGCCTGGAAAAATAGACCCTCACAGAGGAGGCGTTGCCGCTTTTCCAACTCCTGTAATCTGCAGGCTATATAGGTGCCATACGCCTCCTCTGCATTGGGAGGTTTACTCAGGATCAGGCTTGCTTCCCGTATGAGCTCTAGGGATTCCTGCTCTGTTGCAGTCATCCTCCTGGGCCTTTTCTGTAGAATGCGGAGGGGAGGCACCTGGCACTCCGTGCGGCTTCTACTTGGCCCAGCCACAGCTTCCTCCTCTCTCTCACTGGGCAAGGCCTCCTCCTCTCTCCCACTGGGCAAGGCCTCCTCCTGGCTGAGGTCATCCTGTGTAAAAAAAAGGGACATAGTTGTAATTTTCTGTTATGCAATCAGACACAATTTTCAGCTCATAACTTTCAAATATAATTACACAAAATAGTAAAGGCTATCTATTTGACCACACCATTATTTCAGATGATCAACAAGATCTGAAGTTACGTATATATTTGGCCACTACTGTCTAGTGATATGTCTACATATTACTCTTTGTGCAGAAGTGATTTTTGATGAAGCACTTTCAAAATGAACACCTTAACATCATTAATAACATTTACACAATCCAAAAATCTTCAAAAATAAGTATACCTGGCTGAAGCTGGGCGCATCCACTTCATCTATGTTGAAAAGGCCCAGTTCATCCTGGGACTCCTCAGCTGGGGTGGAGGTGGATGGAAGGCTGGAGGGAAGGCTGGAGGGAAGGGTGGGGGGAAGGGTGGGGGGAAGGGTGGGGGGAAGGGTGGAAAGGGATTGCCTGGCTTCGGTCTGCTCATCCAGGAATCGCAGTTTGTGGTAATACCACAACTTGGGTACATAAACTTGGTCAGCTGCTGCCCCGGATCTCAGCGACTCCTGGATTTTTCTGTGCTCCCGCTTGTACATATTACGCAAGATACCTATTTTCTTGTCCACAAACTTGATGTCTGCCTGGGGGAGTCGAGTCTTCACAAACTCTAAAAGTGTGCCCAGTGTTGCCTTCCTAACATCACGATTATAATATTGGGGGTGTTTGACCTCCCAGAGGTTTTTCTTCTGCTCATATAGATCAATGAAATGGATCAAAAACTCTTCCTCTTTAAAGGGATTCATTATTTCTGCAAGACAAGACACAAGATCAAAACTTAAATGTCAGTCCCAAATCTCAGGATTAGTTTGTGTTGTAATCTAGGGGACACACACGGGGACACACACACACACACACACACACACACACACACTCTTTAATCTTACCTTCATTTGTGCCGCTCGCTACTTCCGCACGGACATACGTTGGCCATCGTACTAGCTTTATATACACTGCGCATGTGTCATGCTCCGCCTGCGTCGCCCGCCCCTGACGTTCGTGAGTACGATTTCGCCCCGCCCCTTCACTCTTCGTTGCGCAGTGGGAGTAGATAGCAAAAGATGGCGGAGCGATTAAGTGGAAGTAGCGCGGAGGAAAGCCCGGAGCCCCAAACATCCACATCCCGGAGGAGATATAAGGCCACCAACATGGCTTTTGAAGAGATGGTGGAGATGGTGTCCATATTAAGAAGGGAGGACTACGATGGCAAAAAAGGACCGTACACACGACCCAATATGAGGAAGGACAAAATAATGTCGTCAGTTGTCACCGCTCTGGAAGATAAATTTGGTACAAAACGTTCGAAAGAACAATTGCGGAAGCGGTGGTCTGACATAAAAAGTCGGGAGCCAGAACAATATTGGCGAATAAAGAAGCTGCTGAAAAAAAGTAAGTACTTGTGTTTTACTATTGAGATACAGAACTTGCATGCTGATCCTTATTTTTGGCGGTTTTTCTGCATCGTTCGTAAATACCGTTCTTTGGAATAGATCGGATACTTTATAAAGTGACGTTATTTTTTCGCCAAATACGATGGGACAGGGTTGGACTTACATTTATGGCTTGATAATTTTGCAAATTCACACAATGAGTTGATGTGGTGTAGATGTGTTTGAAAATATAATGCTTCATCAAAAATGATTCAGTGTAATGTAGGGACAGGACACAGCAGCTGTTTCCACATCTGGACTCACGAGCACTATAGTTAGTGGGAATGATTTAGCAGGCCCACTATTGTTCTTCGATTTTATTTTTTTAAATATTTAATTGGAATATTATTCCGTACGTTTTTTGGCTCTGCGTAACTTCTGCATACTTTCAGCTATTAAAACCATTCAACTATGAAAATGTTCGTCTCTTTGAGCTGATGTGTGCTCATTTTCAACTTTTTTAATACCATGTATACTTTATTAAATAATCATTTTTTTTTCTCTTTTTTAAACATTGAATTCAATGGGAGCATGCTTGAAATCCTCCAATTCTTCTTCCGCTCCCCAAAGTTTCAGCTCCTTCATACTTTCACCTAGAGACACCAAACAAACTTTACAATCTTCACTAAATATTCATCTATCTGGCTATATCTTTTCAGTTTGATATTTTTTAAATTTTTGGAGAAAAAGCTTTTTGTTTAGAGGTCATTTCGTGTAATTTTAGACATTAATCAGAGTGTACTGTGTTTGTTTTGTTGCCATGGTTACCAAAGCTTCTGTTATACACAGGGGGGGAGGTGGCCGGAGCATCTCAGCTCTGATTACAGAGCCCGGGGGAGGGGACAGACACACCATGTACTGATTTATAATAGAGGAATATGATGGGGCATTCCCCCGCATTTTGCTAAGGAAATGCATTTTCTAGTGTACTATGTGACCATAACTAAATTTTTGAGGGGTAATACACATAGGAGATCATTGAGGTGTCAGCATCTGTGAAACTTTCCCAAAAATATGCATTCTTTCTAATTGTTGTTCAGAGGTAATGTTCATCCTGTCTTCAACATTTATTATGATGCAAAATTGGCAAAAAAATCATAACCAACATTTTACTTTCTTTATTAAAAAATAAAAGATCAGTGTGTTTTAACTTGACCTTTTTTTATAATCTCATAGGGGAGAAAAGACTCAGACAACAGTCCAAGGATCTCAGGACCCCCCCAAGTCACCAGCCTGAGGCCCAAGATACCCCAAGCCCCAGCCCAAGACCACGCCCACCCGACGACCTTGAGGAAGGAGAGGTGGAGGAAGTGTGCGAGGTTTCAAGCCCACCAAGTGAGTGACTGACACCCCAGCTTGAGTTACTGTATTTTGGCGTGCATATTGTAAACCTTGTTTTTATTCACTCGTTTTAGGTGAGTTTCTGGTTGTGGAAGGCCAAGCGGCAGAGCACTTCACCACAGACAGTGCGCAAAGACTAATAGGCCAGATAATGCTGTGGAATGGCCACATAGATCAAATGCGTGAACAAATTCACAGCATGAAACTTCGCCTGGACTCCATGCAACAGGAAATGAAGAACATGATTGATGTTTTGGGCAGAATATAATCACGTTTGGCCTAAAAACATCAATCATGTTCTTCATTTCCTTGTGAAGTTATTTTGTTTTTAAAAAAAAGTTTGCAAGTTTTGGGGTATACCCAAATTTACATTGTGTGATGCACACGGTGTGTCATCATGTGCTATCTTCCATCATGGGTTAGCAATGTACTTGTTTTGTGTTTGCAAACCCTTCATCCTGAAAATTCGTGGGTGGTGAGAGCAACCAAAAATGGGATTGCACACACAAAACATGTACATTGCTCTCCCATGATAGGAGATAGCACATGTTGACTTGACCCTTTAGTAAAGCTCAATTTTGAGCATCTTATAAATGACCAATTTCTGCAAGGGTGACATTACATGCACCGTTCTCGAAATATTGAACTTTGTAAGTTAATGTATTGTAAGTTTTGTTTATAAAAACACTGTTGTGTATGTAAATGTTTTGAGATAAAGGTCTATATATTTTTGAAAAAATGGCTTGAATAATTTTGTAAAAGATAATTTTTTTACACAACGTAAAATATTTTTTAACAAAATAAAAAAAAAAAAAAAAAAAATATGATAAAAAATGCACCTTTCAATGTGCACCAAGTAAAATGTTTTACCCTATACAATGTGTGTGGCTGTTTCTTGAAGTCAACATTTGGGGTTTGTTTTTGTGGGCCTGATTAACTAAAGCTAAATGCACTTGACACTACTACAAGTGCACTAGGAGACAGACATAACTTAAAGGTAAACAACAATAAAAACAAGATATTTAGATAAACAAATTTTCTTTTTTATTTTTGTAAAAAAATTATAGATGTTGCTGAATAGCAATGGCCCCCCGACCATTAAAATAATTCACATAACGGTCACGCACTTGACGTGCGGGTCGGGGGGCCAAGCCAATACGGCCAATTTCTAGGCCTGTCAAAGTGCTACTAGCCTCTTCCAGTCTGGGCTCAGGCCCAACAGAGGATAGATATGTCACTGAATGTCTCCTTAAAAAGTTATGCAAGATGCAGCAAGCAAGGATGACGTGGTTGATTTTATAGTCCGCCAAATTAATAGCCGTAAGGAAGATACGGAACCGGCTGGCCAGAATACCAAAGGCATTCTCCACAACCCTTCTTGCTCTGGCCAGCCGGTAATTAAATACCCTCCTCTCAGGGGTGAGTGTCCTTTGGGGGAACGGCCTCATCAAGTTCTCACAGAGAGCAAATGCTTCATCAGCAATAAAAACTGAGGGGAGTCCATCCACATTATCGTCATCAGGTGGCAATTCCAGGCCACCGGTCTGGAGACGATAGCACAGCTCGGTCTGTGCAAAGACTCCTCCATCAGACATTCGGCCGTTCTTCCCCACATCCACAAACATAAACTCCAAATGTGCCGAGACCACCACCATCAAAACTACACTATGGAACCCCTTGTAGTTAAAGAAATATGACCCCGAATGCGGTGGTGGCACAATCCGGACGTGCTTCCCGTCAATCGCCCCTACACAGTTGGGAAAGTCCCAACGGTCAGCGAACTGGGAGGCCACAGTCTGCCATTCCTGTGGACTTGTAGGAAACTGTGGAGTGCAAAAAAAATAAGATAAGGACTTTAATAACAAAAATTGTATATCAGATTACACCAAAACATTAGTAAACAACAGCAAATATTATGAATATGTGTGTTTGTAATTGAAAATTATAAAAACATAAGGCACACTTATAAGATTACTCACCCCCTATGATGGCCCATTGATACATTTGAATGTGGGGGGAGGGGCTCTAATTAGGTTAACAAACACACATGACTGGCTGAAACATTTGTGGGGTGGGGGAGGGGTTCTAATTAGGTTAACAAACACACATGACTGGCTGAAACATTTGTGGGGTGGGGGAGGGGTTCTAATTAGGTTAACAAACACACATGACTGGCTGAAACATTTGTGGGGTGGGGGAGGGGTTCTAATTAGGTTAACAAACACACATGACTGGCTGAAACATTTGTGGGGTGGGGGAGGGGTTCTAATTAGGTTAACAAACACACCTGACTGGCTGAAACATTTGTGGGGTGGGGGAGGGGTTCTAATTAGGTTAACAAACACACATGACTGGCTGAAACATTTGTGGGGTGGGGGAGGGGTTCTAATTAGGTTAACAAACACACCTGACTGGCTGAAACATTTGTGGGGTGGGGGAGGGACAAACAAGACAATGGAGCAGACAATATACATTGTTCAATGGACTATAGGCTAGAGATAAAAATGGACCCAGCATTGCATGGTGGGGAGGTTAATGAAAGAAATTATGCATGTATAGGGCAATAACTGATTAAAATAGGCATGCACAAAGATAAAGGGGACATTCACAGCAGAATGAAAGCATGGCAATTAGGTAAAGAGGACAGTTCTACAATACATCAAAAAACAGTTAATACATATCATGTAATGTTAAAGGATAAAACTTACCTTCATATATTCCTTCTGCAGGACCTGAATAATAGCAGAACAGGTCTCTGGGATTATGATCCCCAGAGCCTGGGGGGAGATGCCTGTCGAGAACTTTAAGTCCTGAAGACTTCTCCCTGTCGCCAAGTAACGTAAAGTGGCAACTAGCCTCTGCTCCGCACTAATGGCTTGCCTCATGCAGGTATCCTGCCTGCTGATATAGGGGGTCAGCATAGCCAAAAGACGCTCAAAGATGGGGTCCGTCATCCTGAGAAAATTCCTGAAATCATCAGGATTATTCTCACGGAGCTCACGGAGCAAAGGCATATGACAGAACTGGTCACGCTGGCGCAACCAATTCTTGGTCCATGAACTCCTCCTCACCCTGTTCATGGACTGGACTCGGGTCAAAGTATTAACCCCAACACCAAGTCCCCACACAGCACGAACTCGAGAACGAGTACGTCCACTCGACATGGCTTCAAAACGGTCGGCTGCTCAAACTAACAAACTTATAACAAACGCACTGAAGAACAGCAAGGCCTATGAAGAACGACCTGAAAATCAGGAACGAGCGGAGCAGAACGGCCTGCAAGGCAGGTTACGAACTGACCAACACGCACTGAAAAGCAGATACAAACCTCACAAGCACAAACTGAACCGCAGAAAACAAACGAAATAAGCTGAAGTGTGAAAAGCGCGAATCGTCTCTAACCAAACTTCTACTAACACGAGATAAACACGAGATTAGCAGAAGGAGCCCAAAGGGTGCCGGAGTGGGGCTTGGACTTCCTTTTTCTAGTCCCGTCGTACGTGCTATACGTCACCGCGTTCAAAACCAGCGGACTTTTGCAGTGACCGTGTGTGGCCAAGTCCGTCCGTTTTTAAGTCCGGCGCAAGGAGCAAACAAAGTCCGACGAAAAGTCCGCCGGGCAAAGTCCGCCATAATGTCCGCTCGTGTGTACGCGGCATCAGTCATTTAATCTGTTACCATGGCAACAGGACAGAGTCATTGAAATTTGACAGGAACTGTTTTATCCAAGGATGCCAAAGTTTTTCAAATTTTGGAATTTGATTTTGATCGATGGCTACCATCTTAGCATGGGACATTGTATTATTCATTCTGTGAATTGTTTCTGCTAGTACCAATGTAGGAGATTTCCATGCCTTGGCCACTGTTTGTTTTGCAGCCGTTATTAGTTGGATCATAAGTTTGAATTGAGAGAGTGTTAACCATTCCGGTTTTAGATTAAGTAAAGTTATATATGGATCTGGTTGTATTATTTTTTTAAATATTTTAGATGCAATCACGAAGACTTCCTTCCAGAAGGTTTGGATTACTGGGCACGTCCACCATATGTGTAAATGTGTGCCTATTTCTGGGCATCCTCGAAAACAAAGAGCTGAGGTATTAGGTGAATATTTTGCCACTCTAGCGGGTACAAGGTACCAGCGAGTCAGGACTTTATAATTTGTCTCCAGTGCTAAGATGTTGGGTGAAGATGACTTAGATGTGAGCCATATGTTAGACCAGTCCGTGTCTTCTAAAGTTCGTCCCAGGTCCTCCTCCCACCTCTGAACGTAAGAGGGTCTATTAAGATTTACTACTCCATATAATTGATTATAAAGTGATGAAATTGTACCTTTAGCAAATGGATCTTTTGTACAGATTGATTCAAAAATGGATAATTGGGATAATGTTGTATCCCCCTTTAGGAATGGTGTATAGAAATTTTTGATTTGGAGATATCTAAATATCTCAGAGTTTGGTAGATCATATTTTTCTCTAAGCGATGGGAATGAAAGGAATGATTTAGATGCTATGAAGTCATTTAGTGTCTGAATGCCTGATGTTGTCCAAGCTTTAAAAGAATTTGGGTAGATCCATGCCGGATAAAAGGCCGGATTTCTGATAAAAGAAAGGAGAGGATTGTGTGGAGATTGTAACTGATATTTGGTTTTTAGTTTATCCCAGAGAGATAAGAAGTGTTTAGTTATGGGATTATGAATTTTAAAGCGGTCTTTAGGATCAAGCCATAACAAGTTTGATATTAATAGAGGGTCATTTTCCGAAGCCTCTATAAATACCCATAATGGGATTTCCTGTTTTGCATGGTATTTGGACAGACTGGCCAAATGTGCTGCTCTGTAGTAGTAAGTAAAATTAGGGTATCCCAGGCCTCCTTTATTTTTGGGAAGATGTAGTGTGTGTATAGGTATACGTGGTTTAGAAGAGCCCCATATAAACGAAGTTGCTCTTTTTTGTACTATTCTCAAAAAATAGGAAGGAATTGGAATAGGGAGGACTCTGAATAGATAAAGCAATTTGGGTAGAATAGTCATTTTGATTGCATTAATCTTCCCTATCCAGGATAAAGGAAGTTGCGACCATTGTTTTATTAGATTTGTGATCTGTCTTAATACAGGAGGATAATTGGTTGAGAATAAGTCAGAATGAGATGCTGTTAAATGAATTCCAAGATATGGGATTGATTTTTCTGCCCATGTGAATGGGAGTGCAGCCCTAGCCGGGATCAATTCCATGTTTGTGAGCGAAATATTAAGCAAATTCTTTTGGTTTCAAAGGCTTCATTACAAGCTGAACTTCACCTGTATTATTATTATTGTTATAAACTGTGGTGGTCACAGTGGGGGCAGCTGGCAATGAATTATCAGATTTAATATGAGGTTCTGTTTCATTTGATAGAAAGTTTGTGTCTGTATTTTGCTGAAGATAGCTGAATCCAAGATTTGATGCATATCTGCATTCCTGAGATCTCTTCTCTAATTCTATAATTCTTAATTTTAATCTCTCATTTTCCTCTAAAAATTCATCACAATGTTTAGATTTCTCAAGCAAAGCTCCCCCAATGGTAACTGCATGCAATTTTAAATTTACTGTCTCGGTGTCTGATTGGTTTTGTAACCTCTCACAAACATTGTTGCTATTATCAACTGCATTCTGTAAACTGGGTAATTTCCTCAACCTTACCCTTCAAATAACTTTCCATTGTTAATCAGCAAGATAATAAGCCCTGTATAATACAACCTTTTCTTTTACTTTCTGAAATTTTGCTATCAAAAACATTTTTCTCTAAAAATTCCTTCATCATGGTCCACGTCTGCTTACATTTTTCTGGAATTTCATAAGGACCGCCATGGCACTTAATACATTTTAATACCCATCTGTTAACTTTATCAGAACTGACACTAGCTTCACACTGAGTAAGCATTTTGACTACCATATATAACTAATAATTTTTTAAAAATAGGAAATATTTTACTCACCGCATTAGTTACTCCTTCAGCTTCCAGTTCAAGTCTTCTGGTACACGACACAGTCCTTTTTTTCTTGTTTCCAGTCTCCAGAGAATAATT